>JARFIW010000135.1:0-79751 GCA_036346225.1 Platerodrilus igneus | reverse complement strand
CCAGAAAGTGTCCATAACGAAGCTTCCCTTTCAGAGACTGCAAAGGTTGTTTCGGGTTACACATTTTTGAAAAATTGAAATACCCAAAAATTCTAAAGCAACCTTTGGCTTTACGTGAAAAAAATTATAGAAGAAACTCAGGGTTATACGGGTAAGAAAATCCTAGAAGAAGGAGCTGCAGGAGCGAATGGGTTATCGAGTAGGCACAAATGCTCTTCTAAAGATTGCGAAAAATTTATTTGGAGATTTCTATACCAATATTTCCAATCGAAAATACGAAATGCGAACAAAATAAATTTTTGAAGAACAAAGCACATACAAAGTGAAGATTTGCCTAATTTATAGGAGTTTGGGTGAAGTTTTAGTGCCTTAAAAAGGATAGACGATTTTGCGGTTTAAGGACTACAATTCAAAATTATATATCAGCTACAATAAGCTAAATTTGACAACAAAATTAACATTTGAAATGCCTGTAAAGCATAGTAACGGCGCATTTATTTGATATTTGATTTTACATACGTGTTGCCTGAAATAATTTGACCAAGAGATACGACAAGAAAATCTCTATGATGAGGCTTCCGCTTTTCAGAGACTACCGGTTGTTTCAGGTTACAGATTTTAGAAAAATTGAAACCCCCAAAAAGTCTAAAGCAAATTTTGTCTTGAAGTGGAAAAAAATTTTAAAAAGAAAACTCTGGATTATACGGGTAAATAAAGCCTAGGAGAAGGACGCTACAGTGTGAAGGCGTTTTCGAGTAGGCACAAATGCTCTACTAACGATTGCGAAAAATTTCTTTGAAGATTTCTATACCAATATTTCCAATCAAAAATACCAAATGCAAACAAAACAAATTTTTGAAAAACAAAGGGAAGATTTAATTAATTTATAGGTGTTTGGGTGAAGTTGAAATGCCTTAAGAAGGATAGGCGAATTTGCGATTTAAGGACTACAGCTAGAATAGGCTAAATTTGAGAAAAAAATTAACATTTTTACTACCTGTAAAGTACAGTAAAGACGCATTTATTTGACATTGAATTTCACATATGTGTTGCCTGAAATAATTTGACCAAGAGAAAAGACAAGATAATGTCCATGATGAGGCTACCACTTTTCAGAGACTACAAGGGTTGTTTCAAGATACAAATTTCTGAAAAATTGAAACCCCCAAAAATTCTAAAGCAAACTTTGTCTTGACGTAGAAAAAAATTAAAAAAAAAAACTCAGGATTATACGGGCAAGAAAAGCCTAGAAGAAGGACGCTGCAGGAGTGAAGACGTTATCGAATAGGCATAAATGCTCTACTAATGATTGCGAAAAATTTATTTAGAGATTTCCATATCAATATTTCCAATCAGAAATACCAAATGCGAACAAAACGAATTTTTGAAAAACAAAGTACATACAAAGCGAAGATTAAATTATTTTATAGGTGTTTGGGAGAAATTGTAGCGCCTTAAGAAGGATGGACGAATTTGCAGTTTAAGGACTACAATTCAAAATTTTAAATGGGCTCGAATAGGCTAAAAATTTGAAAACAAAATTAATAATTGAAATACCTGTAAAGCTCGGTAAATGCGCATTTATTTGATTTCATATACGTGTTGCTATGAAAAATGAATAAAAATGAGCATTTTATACGTGTAGGTGTAAGTCTACCCTAGGCAAGTAGGAGTAACTGTCGGTCATTTTCACGGTGGAAAAGGTCAAGATTGTGACACAAATAATACTTGAACGAGTTTCAGAACGTGCTGTCATTCAACCCCTAAATTTCAACAAACTAATTAAATGTAATCAATGAATCGTAATAAACTATTAATTAGACGTCCTACACATACGGGATCAGCCCACGTATTCATACGATTTAATGGTTTACACATCGAACTGGTTGACGTAATGGCTATTTTCTGAATATGAAATTTGATGTAGTTGAACTTGCTTCTAACTTCATTTGGAATTGTGAAATTGGTAATAAAATGCAAATTTAAATTGTAAAACAAGTGTCATTTCATATTTTTTTGGTGTTTTTTCCAAAAACGTACAAGAGGGAAAACGATAACAAATTCATTACGGCACATACTGCGAAGCTTTTAATAAATAAAATCGATTGCACTTAAAAAAATAAATACCCACAGAGGGGACTAGAACTGATTCCAATTGACTTGGTGATGAAACACGCTAAAGCTAGCAACTTAAACACAATTAGAAAACGGGCTGTTTAACAATGCCTAAAACATTTAAAAGATCCAGCTAACAATCGGTTGGTTAGCGTATCGGTCACGAAGGCCGAAGAAACGTGTTCGAATCCTGACCAGATCCTTATATTTTCCATCTGCAAATTACTAGCTCGATTTGAAATAATCATTAGACTTATATAACATTAAAGATCAATTGACCTTGTACAATTATTAATATTTATAATTAATAATTGGGTCAGAGGCGTGAATTTGAGCTTCGCTTCCTATCTATGTCTGACATAATTCAAAAACTTGTCATTGTCGGATATGATTGACAAGAATGTCAAACATAATTGAAAGGTAGGCTGATGTATGATTGTTAACATGCGTTAGATTTTTTATCTCTCCGATTGTAATCACCCGCCAGAGTGGCGCTATTGATTAAAGCATCAGCCGGGGAAGCCGAAGATACTGATATCTCGGTATATATCAATTTTAAAGAAGTGAAACAAGAATACATTATTTACGTAAAAAACATTACCAAATTCAAAAATTCAACCAAAATTGAAATTTAAGCAGTGTCATGCGATGTACGGAAAGTTAAGGGGTTCCATACTGCTGCTGTATGCCACTAGAAGAAGTGTATAAAATGATTTGTTTTCAATTATGTGTATTTTAAATCAGTTAAACTGTCTGCTAAGTTTAGTAAAAAAAAATCGCACTACTTCCAGTTATGGGAAATAATAATATTTTAATTTTTAATTTATAGGGAATTAAGGATCTTTCCGCGAATATGAACCCGAAAATTGTTTGTGAAGGTTTAGACATGATGTGAAAACAGAGAGTTCTCATTTAAATACCAAGGGAATTGAGTTCCGCTTTCTATTTCGATTTTAACAACCAAAATTCAACAAGTCAGAGGAGTTCATGCAAAATTAGAGAAGTAATTATTTTAAAATAAATAAAAATTAACCTAAAGTACTTGTGTTGTGAACATTTAATAGAAGTAAGGCATTTTGTCACATACAAATCCTTTCGTACAATTAACATTAGTTAAGAATATTGCAAAACCAACACCTGTAGTTGCTTATAATAATCATCAGGTTTAAGTACAATAATTTTTTTTCGTTATTCTTAAAATCCCTAAAAATCCCACAGCCTACATATTTGATTATCTGTGTGTAATAGTCTACCCTAGGTTTACCTCCAACTCTCTTTTTTCCTATCTCTGCACTATTCCCTCATGCCTTAGTATGTGACCATTCGTCATATCTCCTATTTTTTACTGCTTTCCAAATATTTCTTTCTTCCCCTACCATTTCTAGACCTCTTTGTTCTTAACCTTGTCTGTCGATGATATTTTCATCATACGTCTGTAGCATCACATTTCAAAGGCTTCTTTCTATACCTTTTTCCTGTCCGCTTCTCCTACTGTCCAAGTTTTACAGCCGTAGAGTGCTGTGCTCCACACATATGCTTTAAGCAACCTTTTCCTTTTTTTTATTTGTTGTCTTTAAACACAGTAGTTGCACTTTCTTGTTAAATGAAGCACGACCTAATCTTTGTTTCATATATTTTTGCACTTTTCCCATCCTGCGTTGTTTGGCTTCATAAGTGGCAGAAATCCTTAACTTCTTGTAAGTTCTCGTTACCTATTTGTATTCTAGTTTTTAATTTATTTCCCCCTCCTTTGCATACTAGTACTTTAGTTTATTTTTTGTTAATTTCTATACTATATCTCTCTGTTAGAACTACTTCCATTTCATTAAGAGCAGCTTCTAACTCTTCCTTGCTAGATTCTAATATCGCTATGTCACCTGTAAATCTAAAGATATCAATCTTTTGTCCCTGCATAATATTCCAAATGTCCTTTTGCATTTGACAGTATTCGTTGCCTCTTCGACGTACGGGTTATAAATTAACGGGGTGTAACATGTCAATTCGCCGTCCCCCTGCCATGTTACATTGAACGTCCCACCTGCTTGCATAAAAGTATTCTTCATTTTAACTTTATAATACCGTTTACAATCACAAGTTAGTCTTGATTTATGTAACATTTCCCCTTTAGTATTATAATATAATGCACTAATTATGTTGATCTTTAGTTTTAATTTAATATTGCTCCTTGTGTATAAATAATATAAATAATTATAATCAGATGTAATTTTCCAATTGGAACCTCTGAAATATGTCCACAAATAAAGAACAGGCGTATACATGAATCTGTCATTTAGGATGGTTTTCTTGTTTGTCCCTCTCTCAAAATGTGTGGTTATCTTCGAACTAGAATAAACTTTCGTTCTCTTGATAACTGACTGCCGTTTCCCGATAAAGAAGTTTCTTCTAAGGCCAAGATGTCGTTACTGGCATATAAAAGGTGTCTTTTCTTTTATTCTTGTTGAAATACAAAAATATCGTTTTAGAATATTAGTATAAGGTATACAAAGAAAGCTGACCCGAATAACCCATTCAAAATGTTTAAGAATGGTAAGTTGATTACAGATCAATTTTCTGAGTGTTCTTCGTGGCGTATTACAATACTTCGTTCTTGTAACACGTTAATTTTCTAGGGTTCTCTGGTGGAGTATTCTCAGGAGGAGTGTTTAACTATACATACTAGGCTATTTAAGCCTATGCATAATTTCTATCTACAAAATATTACCTAGTATCGTACAAGAATTTTATGTTGCCGTTTAGTTACTTTCTAAAAATAAATTAAATGTCCGTTAACAAAACATACGATTGTGGAACAAAAGGATTAGCTCTTACAAAGTTGAAGTTTGAGTTTAACAACCAAACTAAATATGGATGGTGTTCATCTGATTAAAACCGTAAGAAGAAACTGAAAACTTCTATATTTCTGAACAAGCCGCATAAATACACGTAAGAGATTTATCGTAGTACCTACTTTTGTGAAGAAACCATGTGCATGTGTTTTAGTTTTAATCTCAAATATCTAGAAGAATAATGCATTTAAAATATAAAGTCATATTTTTACTTACCTATTATCTTAGCTAATTTAATATTACATTTAATTTCCTCGTATAACCTTTCAAGTGTATACATAAAAGCTTTCATTAAACTTTTTGTGGATTAAGAGGTTATTTTCAATTTAAATGCTTATTACAAATTCTTTTAACTATGATGTTAAATACAACTAAGCGTATCTATGATTTCTTTTTACTTTGAAAGTCAATTTGAAACTGTGTATAAGTATAATAATAATTTTAGATTTTCTAATATCTTATCTGGTAGTTTAAGACATTTTTAAAAATTATGAGAGAGTAAAAATATGTACTACACTTGGTGATTTTATCACATGAAAGCGTGGTGGTAAGAAAATAAGGAACTATATTTTGTTTATCTAATGTTATTAACTAAAAGTCAATATATAAGTTGTATTAAGGTATTTTCTTTTGTCATATTTTAAATTACATCCTTATAACTTGTGTGGGTAAAATTTAACTTTGTTCTCAAAATATCTAAGAGTAAAAATCGCCGTTGGATATAGTCTTTTGCAATCTACGAGAGCCACAAAAGGTCGACGCTAGTCCCGCCAGAGTTTTGTTTAGACTCTGTTGTACACCCATTCCCACCTGTAAAGGGAAGGGTACACATTGGCGCCCAACGCCACTATCTTTTCTAAATTTTTACCACAATAAACAATACTTTGGCGCCCAACGCCCTCTTACACACTTTAGCGCCCAACGTCGTTTTTCTCTCAAAATTTTCTATACACCACACCGCCTGGCTCACAACGTCACTATTTTTTCTGAATTTTTACCTTAATAGTCAACGGATCAATGCCCAACGTGGGTTTTTATTCTTGGATTTTTCTATATAATACAACACACATTGACGTCAAAAGTCGTTTTTTTTCTTAAATTTTTATATATACTACATTGCACTGTTTACTTTTTGTATAAGCTATGTATTATCCGTCTATCCCTAAAACTCATTCCAATCTTTTTGAGTAATTCGAACCCTTTTTTTTCATTTTACATTGTCGAATGCTTTTTTCAGATCGTACAAGACCCTTTAACAACTGGCGGAGCTGAACGTTTACTGCTTAATGACATACCGTGCTGTTTTTCCTTGTGTCGCTGTGAGCTATTCTTGTAAAAGCGATACTGCAAGACCCAGAGCTTAAGTACTTTGCTGCCGACGAATGTATAAGCTTAACCGTGGACGATGTTACACCACGACATTAAATGACAGGCTTGAATATTTTCCTTGGAAACAATCGAAGATTGCCGAAGACACTCGAAGAGTGCACAAACGCTAGCACTAAACCACAATTAATAATCGCCTTTATAGGTTTAACATTTCTACCATTACCAATGACTTTAATTTCTTATTGGAGGTGGTCATATGGTCATGGGGTCATGTGGTCATATGGTCATGTGGTCATGTGGTCATATGGTCATGTGGTCATATGGTTATGTGGTCATATGGTCATGTGGTTATATGAGCAGGGAGATTAAATTTGGTATATAAGGAAGTAGTTTTGGGTTGAGCTTAGTTATAGTAAGACATTTTTCGAAAGATGTCGCATTCAAGCAATCAGTGGTGCTCCAAACAATCTATTACAAAAGCAGCAGAGGATATCCTGGATGGCTCGAGTTTCTACGCTGCTAGTAAAAAATATAATATACCTAGAACAACGTTATGCAGATATGTTAAAAGGTTGCAGAACGTGAAGAAATTACATAATTCCAACGATGCATCCAGAGATGTTATACCAAAAGTTAAAATACCTATACAGAATTATGACAACTTTGCTATTGCTAGTGCAAGAAAGGATGGTAAACATGGCCCATTGTTCCCGTCTAACATACGAGCTATATTCGTGGGACCATCGAGTTGTGGGAAGACCAACGCTTTAATATCGCTGATCCTGCACGAGAATGGCCTTAGATTCCAAAATGTGTATGTATTTTCGAAAAGTTTATATCAACCGAAATACGAATTGTTAAGAAACGTTTTTACACCATTAAAAGAAGAAATTGGATACCATGTGTTTGAAAATTACGAGGATTTGATTGAACCTAGAGATACCAAAGAAGATTCAATTGCGGTTTTCGATGATATACTTGCAAACGAGCAAAGCAAAATCACTCAATTTTTCTCGTTCGGCCGACATAAAGCAATAGATTCGTTCTATCTATGTCAAACTTACGCTAGTGCCTTAAAACATAGACTCAGAGATAACGCCAATGTAATCGCATTATGGAAACAGGATGAAACCAATCTCAGACATATCTTTTCGGATCATATAAGTGGTGACATGACATATCCGAAATTTAAAGAAATGTGTTTACAGTGTTGGGGTGACTCAAAACATAATTTTATAACTGTTGTGAAAGATTTTCATTTGGATAATGGTCGATATAGGAAGAATTTCGACGAGTATATAAATATTTGACATTATTCAAAAAAAAAAAGTTAGTTCCCATCCAGAGTCCGATGATGACGAACGTTAACAATTTTATTGTAAATAAACGTAAGCTTCATTTTATGCAGGATTCTGTACGAAACAACTTTGCGGCATACAAAAAGGGAGACACTGCATCTCTACAAAAATTCAAAGAGGTGCACAAACAATTGATTGATCCCTTACAAAATCACCGATTCCTAGTCACAAGGAATAGCGGAAAGAATTTCCACACCTACAACAAGCGTTAAAGTTGAAAACAAAGGCTAGCTTTTAAAAAAGATTAAGTTACCAGTTGACGACGAGCCTGTACATCTTTATTATACGGACGTGTTAGCTAGAGACGAATACGAAAATATATACAAGTCGGTTATGGAGTAAAGTATAACCGTCAATTGATACGCATAGTTTAGGAAAAAGTATGTAGGAAATTGATTTAGAAAACAGTGACACAACCTAAAATAATAACGTTTATCTAGAGACTAGAAGGTCTAACAAGAGTTATAATTATTTTAAAGTCCTTAGCATTTTCTTAAGAAATGTAATGATTTTGTTCATAGAATACATTCCATACCGGTTGTTTCGTGCGTGCACACAAATCGGGTGTAATCGGTACATATCCGAATAGGAGTAGCCCATATAAAAGGACTGTTCGCGTAGAAGTTATTATTTGTTGATTGTACGGTTTAAAGAGACAATATAACAAATATGTATAAAGACTTTGGGGAGGTTATTCGAAGATTTCGCAATGCTCTACGAGTAAAAAAAGCAGAATGTGGGCAACGCTTTTCGATAGAAGGAGAAAATGTCTTATGTGTCAGTCATACGAGGAAGCAATACAGCACTGTACTGCAGTGTTATCAATGCCCGAGGATCTGGATGATTTTATGGAAATAAGTCGAGGAGATGGGGTTTATAAAACTGTTGGCAGACATTCAAATGGAATATATACTAAATTGCAAGTTTTAAAATAAAATTTAACCACCACAACTGTTATCATAAGAAATGAATGATGTGAATTTAGAAATTATTTTGTATATATTAGCTTGTTTATGTTTTAAAATATAAAGCATACATTGGTATTGTTTTAATTTTTCAAATGTCCACGCAACTGAAATGGGTATCTAAGTTCTTATGAAAAGAATTATAACAAAGAGCGCTACATTTAATTATATAGAAATGAGTACAACTACGTGTTTGAAACATACCTTTTAGTTTGATTTTTTTTTTTTTCAACTTCTATGATATTACATAAACCAAGATTCTGCTACTGCTTCCGAGTAATTGTATCCTAACAATACCATTATATATAAATAAAACCAAAACGTTTGAAACAATATTTATATTTCAATTCAAATACTTAACAGGTACACTTCACATAGAAATATATTTTTATTCATTAAAACTAATACACACACACACACACACACACACAAAAGTCACTTTTTCCTCCTTTTAATTGGCAAATGTGTAGTATACATATCCAAATTTTGCACACGATTTTCGTTTGATCTGAGTTTCGTATAGAATAAAGTGTAGCTTTTGGAACATTGTAGATTTCGGATGCTTCTGAACCAGTAATCCATCCTTTGTTTATTTCGTCAAGTGCTTTATTTAAATCCTCTTTAGTATACGATTTAAGTTGTCTCTTTCTTTTTCTGTCAGAAACGTCTGACTTGGAGTCTATGTTCTGATCTTTCGCATCAACATTATCATGTGTAGGTTTATCTTGCACTATTTTAGTATTTACCAGAGATTCATTAGACATACCATTCAAATGTTGGCTAGTTGAATTGTTTGATAAACTTTTTTTCATCTCCTTGACAACTTCTTCTAAAATTTTTATAGCATCTAAGGATATAATTCTTTCCCGCTCATTTTTATTACGATGTTTACTTATCAAAATGCAAATGCAGACTATTCCAATTTCACAATTTCGAAAAATATGTATAAATATTTACCCCGTCTAACTTTGTTCTCTTTTGATACATCCGATAATTATAGATGTAGCGCGTAAGCAAGAAGTTAATTGATTTTCACCGACGTGAATAGACTGGTATGAAATGTTACTCAAGGTTAAACGACGCTGGGTTTCTCCTAATTTAAAAGTAAACTACCTAATTAGTGGCTACACCAAGATGGACAGTGTAGAGGATGTTAAATCTTTCAACACTCGAAATGTTGTGGTCACCTCCTCCAGTAACCTAGGGGAGATCTACAATTCCTTTGTGGAGAGGATGTCAGCTAAGTCAGAGGAGTTCCAGGAGCGTGATTCTGGTTAGTTTCTACAATTATTGATTTTTTCTAATTTGTAAGTTTTAGGATAGAGTCTGAAACAGGCGTTGTACTTGGAGATTAATGTAAACAAGTACAACCCTTTGCGTGGATCCTCATACATCGAGCTCCCCAAATGGGTTCGAAACACCAGAGCTGTTATTAATATACAAAATGACGACAACGCATGCTTTGCCTGGTGCGTGATAGCTGCGCTCTACCCCAGTGCTCACAATCCGCAAAGGGTCGGTAGCTACCCCCATTACAGCACCATTCTCAATTTGACAGGACTGCAGTTCCCGATATCCATAAAGGATATACCCCGGTTCGAGGAATTAAACAACATCGGTGTCAACGTATTTGGGGTGGGAAGGAAGTCGATTGTGGGACACACCAGGGGTTTATCTCAAAAGACAGAGCGATACGGTTTAGAAATAGATTAAAGGTGAATTATATACGGTGCTTGCAAAAGGTTATTCTTCAAATCAGTAAGGGGTCATTCGATTTGAAAAAAAATTCCGAGGGATTTGAGAACCTGAGGAAAAACACAATAATAATTGAAATCTTACACGATGGTATATTAAAAATACTGCTAAGAGTAATTTTGTTTAATAATTCTAAAAATGGCGTTGGTGGTTAAATACATACAGGTAAAACCCACTATAAAACAATTATACGCATCACTTTTCCAGTCAAGACTTGCATATAACGCCAACTAATATAATAAGGAGCTGCGCACGCTCGACCATCGGCATAAAAGGCGAGAGCCATGTTCCAGTGCATTAGTCGTCAAAGTATCGTCGAGTTTGATTAAAATTATAAATTAAAGATGGATTTTTCTTGTGTTGACGTTACAAGTGATGTGCGAGTACCACAATTAAATATCAACCAACTAGTTGGTAAGTCAACCTATAGGTTAGGCGAATTTCCTCCAAATTATCACCACCATATATTAGAAGTTGGTTTTGATTTATATGGTGGTCTTCAACCTGCCATCCAAGTTATTTGCTGTAGTGGTATGTGTGCTGATTCTACGATAACATTCTCTTACTTCGATTGGAAGAAATTGTGTACTTTTCAAGTGGAATTTCAAATTCGCCAATTTGCTCAAGACTCAAAACAAGTCAGATTAAATGGTCTGACTACTGGAAACGATGTTGTTGACATACAATTGGATCAAGATTTCAAATTGCAGCTGAGCACAGCCTTTAATAGAAGTATATGGTTGTTGAACAATTTTGAAAAGAGAATTTATATAATATGGAGATTACGAAAGATGGAATGTTATTGTGCTACCTGCGTACGAGTGCATCAAGCTATTAAATTTGCGAGAATTGATCTGTTTTAAAATGGCTGAGTTAAGGTGTAGAAACTTTCCAGAATTTTACGAAAAATTTGTTGGTGATATAAAAAGAGTATGTGGAAATACGACCGAGGAAGAAAGGGTTCAAACGTTATTAGAGGGGAGAGAGCAGTGCCAGTATTTCTCTGTCTAATGATTGCAGCAATTTAAATTACTTGACAGTGTTGGAACTTATTAAATGTTTCCCCATTCAGTACTTAAAAGATGTAACTGCAAGGCAATCGCTTGCGTAAATGTTTAGAGATTTGGCTATCCCAGATTCGCCAGACTCTGGTTACCACAGCGGTTTATAGATGTTATCAATACATGTATGTATTCTATTAAAACATTATATTTTCTTGATAAAGTTTGTTTTACATATTTGTATCGCCAACATTACCATAAATTATTAATAGACGTATTAAACTATCCTGTTTTTATTTTTAGGTTTAAAGTGGTGTACCCCGCAAATAATAAACACAATTTACCGCATGTTAACAAAAAGTTGTGGGGAAATTTAAAGACGAGTTTAACGGTGACTTGGTGTTAGAATTTGTAGGTAGTAAGGCTAAGTCCTACTGTATTGTACGCGAGAAGGACACGATTAAAAAGATTAAAGGGATCTCACGAAGTGTACTTAAGTAAAACCGAGGGTCTTACAACCTATAACGAGCATATATCCCCAAAAGGGTGGGTATGCAACTACGCAGCAGTACGTGGAGAATAAGGATTCTCCAATAAGAAATTAAAGTTTCCATGTACGTAGCACCAGTTATTGGGTAATGGTAGAAATGTTAAACCTATAAAGGCGATTATTAATTGTGGTTTAGTGACCGCGTTTGTGCACTCTTCGAGTGTCTTCGGCAATCTTCGATTGTTTCCAAAAAAATATTCAAGCCTGCCATTTAATGTCGTGGTGTAACATCGTCCACGGTTGCTTTATACATCCGTCGGCAGCAAAGTACTTAAAGTCTGGGTCTTGCAGTATTGCTTTTACAAGAATAGCTTACAGCGACACAAGGAAAAACAGCACGGTATGTCATTAAGCAGTAAACGTTCAGCTCCGCCAGCTGTTAAAGGGTCTTGTACGAAACAACCAACATCTGTGTAAAGCGTGCGATATGGAGGTGTTAAAGTCTGCATACCCTGGTCCTAATAGTACAGCAACCTACACATGGGGCATAAATATATAAGGTAGTTACTATATTTGTATATATTTTATTGTGTTTCCTTGTACAAACAATTAAGGTAGGTCAGTAAACACTATTAAATTGCTATTAATTGACTTGCATTTAGCGTACTTTCCTATTGTAATAACCGCATTTGTTTGGAGAAGAAATTATATACAGCTTTCACATGTGATTCACATGATCATTAAGAATCTAGAATATTTGCTGGATTACAAATAATTACAAATTAATGCTATAAAATTAATGCTACATTGGAAGTTTCGAAAATATTGAATTTAAATATTTTGCTATATTAATACTTCATTTGGCTGAAGGTAAGTGACACGCATTTTCAATTACGAATGCATTCTTCTTTTCATTACAGGAGAAATTCCATAGATTTCATACAAGCAAAATGCGCTCTCTTAATTATTAACCACGCAATCATTACACCAAAAGTCGACCTTCCCATTTATATATTTAAAACACATTACATTGGAATGATTAGTTTATTAAACTATAAATAAATTATTAAAATTTTGTGTGCTTATTTCTTTGTATTGGTTAAAGGACTGTAGATAGTAAAAAGGAGAGGTGATAAGGAATTGATCTTGGTAAGAAATCTTAAAATCAGGGTAGCTCTCTGGGAGATGGCGCTATCTGAAAAATTCCTAAAGATTTGGGTAGCTGAGAAAATTCTAATATTAATTGATACCAAACAAGATAGGTTTATCTCGAAAGATGAAAAAATTTAAGATATATTTATCTCGAAAGATGAAAAATGGTTAGTCGAAGAAAACTATTTGGTCCAGATGAGTGAGGAAATGAGGGATTCTGGAGGAAATGAGGTTTCAGAACTGTCCAAAACACTCTACTGTTACTTACGACGTATTCATTATTACTAGACTAGATTAATAGTAAAACCAAAATTGAAACACCGACTAAAACTGAAACTGCAATACACTCTTAACTGATATTTGACGATTTCTATATTTTCCGCCATATCTTAAAAATTAAAAGGGATACTTGAACTTTCTCTTTCAATTATTGTCCCTCAATCAAATGTACGACTTTCGTGACATTTAACTAGCATTGTAAGTCTTACAGTTTCCGAGTTCCCCATGTTGGACACGCTTATCCGAGACACCCTGTATAGTATAGGTACTAGAAAGGATGTGAAGGACAAGGAGAACTCAGGCGACGGTGTTAATTAACTTTTTGTACAATTACGCCAGTTATGTATCCCCCAATCTATATATGTATAATAAAATAGAATTTAATAGGAATTATTAGAAATTGTTAAAGAAACTAAAGTATATGCAACAATGTAAATTCAAGGATAAACCAGAGAGGTTATTGAAAGTTCACAAGCAAGTTGTGAGAACGGATGCAATACATTGTATTCCAGACAGTAAGTGATACTGAAGGTGCAGGTCACAGACGGTTAAGAAACCGCGTTTACTTAGAAATTAAGATTGTTAATTGTATAATGAATATAATTAAAAAATAAGCAGACATGAGCTCTGCAAGTTCCCACAGACATGTGAGGGGCAGGGACAACATAAATACCCTGGGAGCCCCAAGACCATCAGTCAGTCTTGAGTATTTCAGCTTTAACATTGCCGTTTGCTTAGGTTTCTCGCCCTAATATTAAACTCCAACTATTATTTAATTTTCGACATAGAGTATTTTAAATCAATTTGTCAAAATTCAATTGTAATTTCTGTTTAATCAAATAAATTGCTACGAAGTTTTTGGAAGTAATTTTTAGAAAGACCACTCTCAAGGTCCGAAACGTAACTCGCATCGTTTGTGAATATACTATAGTATTATGGTCTCACTATTTACCTGAAAATTATAAACCCTAATTTATACTGGAATTTAGAGAATTTATGAAAAAGAATAATGTGAAAGTCATTTAAATATCATATAAATTGTTCTTATATTATGTACTAGTTCCGTACCAAATATTGTTTCAAAGAATTCGCTAATTATACATGGAAAACATCAGAAAAGATTCAGAACAACCAGACTCTTTCAGCATCATTTGACACAAAGAGGTAAATTTGGAATCTTTAGATCTAAAAGATTTTTAGAAGAGATTGAAGAGCAAATCACTGAAGATTCACCATACATCAGAATTAAAATTCAAAATAAGTACGCTGTCATAAAGAAATCTTCGTACTGCTGGTTGATGGACGAATCTTCCGGTAGCTTAAGTACTGATAGGCTGAAGCGATCTCTAATAAACACCAAAGATTTTAAAAAGCAACAAAACAAAAGATATTCTGACACGAGTTTAAAGAAACCTACTAAAGAAATTTAAAAAACAAGACACAAAACTTGAAAGTAGTACATCTGAGAGTACAACCGATGAACAAAAACATAAAGTTGTATTAAACGATTCATCAGATGCCGAATCATTTTCTGATTCAAGTACTGACAAAATGTCACAGGATGAAACACTTCTCGTTGCTGAGATATGCCTTGAAAAATATTATGCTGTTCACTATGACTGTCAGTGGTTCATAGGTAGGATCATATGAGAGCAAAAAAAAATTACTTTAAAGTAAAATTTTTAAAATCTGAACTCTCTAACCTATGTGTAGTCCGTGAAATCTGTGTAATCATATGTAGTTCGTGAAATCTGTGTAATCCCATGTGTATTCCGTAAAATCTGTGTAATCTTAGTACAGGGTTATTATAAATGAAATAGACAGTTTGGATAGGTTATAGAAACTTTATTTTTGAAAAGTTAAGATTATTACTTATAGATTATAAAGAAGAAATGATTAAGTTTTTATTTAAAATTTTTACAAATGTTCAATGTGTGCACCTTTGATAACACGACAGATATCAACACAGTAGTCGAATTCTTGTTACGTACGACTTTATCACCGGCATTCAAACTTTGTACTAACTGCAATTTATACGGTTTCATTTTCAAACGTTTCCGCAGAATTTTTCACACAGTAGGTTGAGGAATTTGCAATTCTAAACTTGCTGATGTAGTCGATTGTCTTGGACTTCGTAAATAAACATCACGAACACTATCGATTTGTTCTTTTGTAACAGGAGGTCTTCCAGTACTCTTTCTTTTACACAGACATCCACTATTTTCGAAACGTTTATACCAGTCATAGATTGATTGCCTTGTTGGTGGTGTTTTACCGTATTTTGTTCTGAAATGACGCTGCACAACAGTAACAGACTTTGTTTTGGCTAATTCAAGAACACAATAAGCTTTCTCCACTTTAGTAGCGGCCATTTTGCTAGACTGGTCGTTGTTTTAACAGCAGTACCAACCTAACAGTTGTACCAACATAAACTTTAAGAAATTCCTATAAACCTATCTCGCTTACTATATTCAAATACACCAGTCTGATTTTTAAAGGCTATCCAAACTGTCTATTTCATTTGTAATAACCCTGTATTTTGTGTAGTCTGGTGTACAAAATTTGGTCTGCGGTTTACCCCTCGTTTTTTAATATGTATCACATATTGTATTTAATAAAGGCTGCTACAATAAAACCATCGCTTTCATTTTGAATTCAAACAAGAAATTTATTTTATAATAAAGAATCATGTAAACCGCAATACATCCATTCAAATCAAGCAAAGCGATGTAAATTCAAAACAATTGTGTCCATAACATGATAACGGTCTCGTTCACTTTTTTCAAAATTTGGCGGTGAAACTACCTCAACAGCTTCTACAACATACCCTTGCAAAAATATTTCGATTTTGAATGGACCTGAAGTGACAACATTTTTGTGTTTTACTCAAAACGATGTTATGTGGATTTAACGCATTTTGCACGCTTGCCCTTAACTATATTCTTTAACGAATACAGGCAATTCCGTTAAGCAATCTGCAGATGAACTATGCGGATGTTGAATTATAGGATACACAATACACAATTAAAATTCACTTCTTGCGCTCCCTCCTAGACTTCTTCCCTGAGAATCTCTGGTCTGTCCTGATGAGAATGGTGAACGTTTTTATCAGCAGATTTCTACTATGGAAGGAGACTAAGACAATTGAAATCCCAGAATATTGGCCGACTGTTGCCCCATGAAGAGTCAGCCCAGTCCGATGGCAAAATATGGACGAAAGTCATCGTCTAAAGTTTCCTAGGTAAGCCACAATTAGGCGTATATTTATCATTGTGTGTTGCGTGAGAACCGATTCTTTTAACATGTAAAACTAGTGCCATAAGAAAACTTTTGTCTGATGGAAAAACTGAAAGCATAGTTGAATTCAGCGTGAAAAATTTAGTAAATTTAGTCCTAGTGAAAGGAAAAATAATTTTTGTAGACCGGTGAAATTGACAATACAAGATTACAGTTATTTTGTGTATGAAAATGAAGTATTTTCGTTTTCTTTTTAAAAACGCAATTAGTTAATTGCCAACTTAATTACATGTTCATCACATTAACTTCTTTTTTATTTAATACGCGATTGTAAAAGATAAAAAATTAATCCCAAGCATTTATATTGATAATGCATATCAAAATTTGTGAAAATAAATGCATTGTATAAGAGACATCGTTTGCCGTGTAACAGTTTATGCGTACTCTTCATCATCAATTTGTTTTCGACCTTACTTAGGGTCGGTTTGCCACAGCTGTAACTTCTTTTCTATTCTGTGCTAATCTAAAAAGTTTTACATACCCTTCACAACCTAAATTTCTAATAATTTAACTAATATAGCTTGGTCTAGGTCTTCCTATACTCTTCTATTTTTTACATGATTCCCATTCATGAGGAAATGAAATACTCTTAAGTGTACCATTTAAATTTCCTGTAAGTGTAAGTTTTCTCCATATTATTCGAAGACGCAACAATTCTTTTTTTACATAATCAATTAGTTCGAGATAGATTACTGTACTTAGTTGGCAATACCAAACTAAACAAATTATACGTCATGGACACAGTAAACATAAAACTTTAAAACAGGTTTTCTCAAAACAGCCACCGGTGCCTGCCGGTTGTTACATATTGCCGTCTGATTAGCGCATTTAAGATATTCAAGGCTTTTTGTTTGGTTAGCGTTGTTTATATAATGACAAATATAAGCAAACAGCATGGTACAATGACCCACTCTACGGTCGTCTTAATAATCCGTGAATTTTGTACATTGTTTAGTAAAAGCGTTTTTGGATATCTTACAATTAGTCTACAAATATAACGTCACACCTTTTAAAAAACTATGACGGTAAACTTACCTTGAATTATGCAGAATTAATCCGCAGGAAAAGTTTAATACCAGAAATACTACTTGAGCTAAACAATACAAAACAATCTTCTACATATCACAGCTATTTGCTAAAACACCCACCGATCAGGACATAAACAACGAACGCTATTCACATGTTTCTCTTATTAACACAAAACTATCCGTTACTGTACGGCTTCACTGTATTAATATGTCAGTAATATATTAATCCCATATTTGGTACCACATTATAAACATTGTAAATACCGGTAAATTAATTCATTGAATAAGAACGCCCACTCACAACAACAACCGCGTTTGAACTGATGTTAATAATGGTCGGTGTCGGTATTAGTCGACACAAGCCGTCATCCCCAAAGAATTGCGCGCGCTCTCGAAATCGACCTACGGTCATACACCACTTCACTTATTTACGGCATTTATAGCACGGCGTTGATATTTAAATACTCTAATTTTGAATTTATTTCTTTTTCCAGGTGAGAAAGATTGCGTAAACGCACTTCTTAGTTTATAGGATTTATTTCGGTGAAAATGGATGGTCGATCCGGTATCAAATTCAAGAGTTGGACGATGAACAAAACAACGTCAAAATTACGTATCGCTTTTGTTTAGAGACCTATCTTTCAATAAATGAAAGTCATCTTATAAAATTTTTACGGATTCCCATTCAAGAAGAACTATTGCATCATGATCAAAATGAGTGGTTTTATTTTAAAACTATAACATTAAACAGTTATAGGTTGTTCACGTTATGTTGCGGTTACGACACAAAATTTAAAAACACGTTGCCGCTATAAATTTATTTCGCGTGAATATATATACATAATTAATTAATTCTGTGGATCCTAGACTTTAGATATGCTATAAGTCAAACGGAGGGCGACTTTTCCCTGGTTGGCCAATACAATGAATGCCTATTAAAGATAATTACTTTAGTTTTAATACCTCAATTTAAGAAACGTGGGTTAAGTTGGACTGACTATTACTTTGGATGATTTAACAGAGAATTACTTAAGAAATATCGTCGGCTTAAACTGCAAAACAGCCAACTCCAATATGCCACTTTTTACAGTAGATAAAAAAAACTGAATAGCTTTATCATCCCCTTATAAATAAATTTCTAATTTCCGGTTTGTAGACATGAAGCAATTTTTTCATTCAACAAATAAATAATGATTGCTCAAATCAACTACTTTTAGTTTAGAGTACAAATTAGGAGTTAGCCGTTTTGCAAAATACTTCATTGTATTTATCTCTGGAGTTAGCTAGTAATCACAAGAATGACGAAAAAACGTACTATTAATTAATTTTTCTAATAATTGATAACAATTAACCACTGTTTAAAAATATATTACATTGTGCTGAAAAGTTCTAGCTTAATCCTTATGGGGAATGTTGTCATGAAAAGCATGATGATGGGATGGAAGTATATTCTTTAATTTTTGCAAATCTAGAAATATAAGTGTTGTTATTTTCCTATCTTGGTTGTGTAATTGAGGTAAATTGACAAAAATCTGAAAGGTCACCTTATTATTTCTCCTTTGGGGTAAGAGAAGCCACTCAACAATAACAACACAACACACCAATGAAGGTATTCCCCTTCGGAGTGACCAAACCTAGGACCTCTGTCTGGGGAGGATATACAGGGCATATCTCTAGACTAATACACTACTTTTACTCCCAGTACCAACACAATCTTTCTCCACATCTATGAGTCGCTACACACACTCCCTTTGCCTCTGCAACATTTACACATTGCTTTTGGTATGTTCTTTTATTCCTGACTACCTGTCGTTTTTTCAGAACCTCTATCACTCCAACCATCTTTTACTTGGTCTGCTCCTTGTAGCTTTACCGGTCATCTTATTTGCAAATATACGCTTGGTAAGCCAATCCTCGTTCATTCTTTCTATATGTCCAAACCATCTAAGCGCGCGTCGCCCGCTCAACTCCTTACGGGTCACTTGTACCCCATACCCTGCTCTGCCACATTCGTTTGACACTTTGTTTCTCAATATTTTTCCACCCACACTTCTTAGAAACTTCAATCCTGCAGCATTTATACGACTAACATGCTTCTTCTGCCAGACCCAAGTTTCGCTTCCATACAGAACAGTACACATAAACACACTGTTGTAAATAGTCAGCTTTGCATTTATACTCAATTCTTCATTCTGTTCGCTGCCCACATACTTCCAGACATTTTTTCCAGCATTTGGTCTTCTTACTATTTCGCGATCCACCTTTCCATTACTCAAAAACTTGCTATCAAGGTACACGAGGTCATTCACTTTCTCTATCGTGTCTTTGTCCATTTACTTTCGTCTTATTTACATACACTATCAATGGCATATTTTCACACGCATCCGACGGCCTGTTAAGCATTCGTTTTAAAACATACAACATACACTACATTTGATTTTCCAATGCTCCACCCGAAGGTACTACATTGGCCGAAAGCGAGTTTTTTTTAACCTGGAAAATTTGGAATTTTTGCCGAACCCTTGCTGTTCCAAGCAAGGTAGGGATCTTTAACGTACGTGACAACACTCACACACGGGACCTCCATTTTACCTCTTATCCGAACGAGGGTGTATTTTTGTGAAAAATGCTCGCCTAACATTTTTCAAGCGGACCGTGTCAGGATTTGAACCCGGGACCTTGGGCGTAGTAGTCACACACATACCACTACGCCACGGAGCCGCCACATACAACATACAACAGCACACTGATATTTGATTCATCAATTTTCACTCCTTCCGTTCCCTTGAAAGCCTGCCTAATATGTTTATCCATAAATACGTTGAGCAGCAATGGAGACAGCACACAACCCCGTTTTACACCTTCCGCAATGTCAAAGTATTGCCCCTTGTTATCATTCACACGCATACACGCTCTACTGCTTTCGTACATCGCTCTGATAGATTTTATCAAGCACTTGCTTACACCGTATTCACGCAGAGCCTTTTATAATTCATTCTGTTCACAGAGTCATACGCCTTTTCCAGATCTACAAATGCTGCATACATTTTCTCTCTGACATGCAATATACTTTTCGTCAATCTGTTGCAAACGCTTGATTCAGACATCCTTTTCCATGCATAAAACCACAATAAACGTACCCATATCTTGCTCTGCGTTCCCTTGCGAATTCTCTGGATCACAATTTTTCCATACATTTTACTGGGTACACTCAACAAACTTATCCCTCGATAATTTTTGTATTGATGCTTGATGCCTTTACCGTTGTGAACAGGGATTATGATCGCAACGTACCACATTTTCATTTACCTATACACAACTCTATCAGTTTGCACAAACATTCAATCACCACCTCAAACTTAAGCATTTCACTTGTTATTCAATCTACACACGCCGCTTTGACATTCTTCAGAGCTCTCATCGCCTTCCATACCTCATCTACACTGAATTTCATTTTCGACCGGTACATTATTGCTCTCTTCATCATCCACACAGTTATCTTTATCCTTCTTGCCAGTGTAAATGACCCTGTTCTAAGTCACCGGCGCGGCAGTGGACAGTGGTCACTAACTAGTATCTGGTATAATACTACAGTGGTCTAGCTGTTGCTAGACCTACCGGCTCCGTCTATCGACGTCTCTGGCAATGGGCACGACACCGGGCGATGCTGCATGCTGGCTATGGGCACGGCAGTGGTAATAGCTGGCTATGGGCGCAGCGAGAAAAGAGAGTAGACGTCGACTATGGGCACGACGTCTATGGGTTCGGAGCACTGGCAGGGGCACGGTACGGTAGGTACCAACTATTTAACACTGGCTATGGGCAGAGTAGTAAAAGAGTCTTTAACCTTTCAGAGCGAGTCGGCAAAGCAGACTGGCCTCTCTTGCAAAAGCGGCTTCATTTATACCGCTGCTTGGCCGACTCGATTTGTGTATTTATTAACCAAAAAGCGGTATAACACGTAATAGGCATACAATTAACTTATAACTACTTGAAACGTCACATTAACGTCAGCAAACTGTCATTACACCACCAACATACAGCGTCGAAAATATTCCTTCCAACAGTTTTTCACGCTTGCTTCGTCCCAAACAATTTTATTTCCACTGCTGACAACGCCATTCACACACTTATTTATAATCTTTCTTGTCTTCTTTACCCATTTCCAAAACAAGTTTTTATTCCTTTTAAAATCACTGCATTTTCTCACCCTACCTCTCTCTCAGTTGCTCTTTTCTTGCTTTCACTACTGTCGCATATCGCCTTTTCTCCTTATATACTTACTGAAGTTGTTCTCTTAACTCAACAACTTTTTCTGCAATCATTTTCTTATATGTCATTTTTCTTGCTCGACAACCTTTTTGACCTCACCGTTCCACCAATCATTGTCGTTCCACATATTTCCAAAGCACAGCGAAACAGGCACTACTTTAAGCGGTGCATATTTTGTTTTCCCAGTCACAAAGCAAACTTGGATCCGATTCCGCCAAATGAAACGCGAGTAGGCAATTCCGGCGAAGGCTAACTCGATTACGTCAACTAAAACATGGAGCTTGATAATAATCTCTGGACGTTTCATATAACATGAGTTTTGCCTATTCCAGCGAAAGTGTCGCAGTTTTTCTAATGCTCTTTTTGTTAATACCGTCGGGAATCTTTTCGTCCCACTCTACTCCCACGACACACTTCCTGTAGCAGTACCTTGACATAAATCATGAAGTTTGCTAACATTCCAAATGGGTCAAATACTGACATTACTAAACTCAAAAATGGTTTGCCTTTATTGTCGTTATTACTTCAGTCTCGCTACTCGCTACTTCCTCAGCATATTCATTTCTGACGTACAACGCACTACATTTGTTGTTTCTCCAAAGAAAACATTGCGTGTACAGATCCTCCTCGCGTATTTTGAATTTGAAGGAACATCTCTTTCATGTCCGTACATAATCTAATGAAATTTTCACGAAATCAAACAATATACCCGCTAACGGCTGGTTTAGATCGGAACCTTTCAGTAAAACGGAATTTAAGGAAATTATATCTACCGCTGTAGGGCCATCAAAAACAATACGCACCTACTCAGGATTATTTCCGTTAACGACGACAAAATGGGTAAGTTGCCAAATTCTAGGTGTTTTCATTACATTTTCCATTGGACTTAACTTTCTGGCATAACCTTTATATATGTTCATGACGTCCTTTTATACGGTGCAAAATATGGCATCTTTTTTCATTTTCAGCTCTATAGAACGTAAACAATTAACTGCCATCATGTATTTGTCTGGAGGTTCTATATTATCCGCTTTCCATAATAAACCTGTTCGAATCTATTGCTCTCTTGTCTAGTGGTTAGCTGTAACATTTCTCTCGCCATTATTATTTCCTTGGATTCTAGAGATTGTATCAGTATGGGAACACCAAAGTTTTCTGTAGTAAAATAATCTCTTACCGTATGTTCAATTTCTGACTATTTCGCTTCTATAATGTGTAAGATAGTTGACAAGCGGTAACTAAGAGGCGATTCTTGCCCTGGCACTATACCATAAATGACCCAAACTAATGGTGTTTGCAGCGATGTCTTCGGTGTCACAGCATACAGTTTTCATGCAGCGTGTTATGCAACAATTGTCAACGCCGATCAAAATTCTTGGCTTTGCTTGGGCGTACTCGGAAATTGGCAAGATTCCCTTTATCTCATGGTATTTGCTGTGGAGGTTGTCTAAATTTACCGTTTGTGTTGGTAGTTCTAATTGGCACGGTAGGTGTTTCTAAATCATACCAAGTTTTTCTTTGTTCAATACGTTTAATTTTCACATTTACTGACATCTTCTACCACCTTTTCTCCAGGCCACTGTAAAGTAAATGCTTGTTTCTCGGATTGTGACAACAGTTTTAACGAAAGTGACTCGTCTATAAATCCATGTCTTTATGTTACGCTTGTTCTGACCTACAATATAAGCTGGCAGTATTTTAAATAGTAGCTTAATTGTTCTTGGGCCAAATGTTGTGTGTGTGTGGTTGATACTTGGTGTTTAATTACAGGTTCTGGTGTGATTTTTAACGTAGTATCCTCATGCAAACTTGGATTATGAATTCGCTTACAGTTTGGCGCGTTACACAGGTTCCATTGCGCAGGGATCCTCGGACATTATCGTCTCTGGACAAATCGCCATTGCCGATCTGTAGGATCGATCAAATATTTGTCGCACCGAGGCAGATGGTGTGGACCAGAACACATAACACATTTGTTTGCTGTATTTGTATCTGCTATATTTTTGTTCATGATGAACACTTGTTTAGAACCATATTATTGCTGTGATTGTTGCGGCATAATTACTGTCGTCTGTATATTTAGTGTTACGGTGGCGATAATTCTGACGAGTTGCTATAACCATTCGCTGAGGTGTTTCAATAATGGATAGGGGTTTATACGCCACGGTTGATTCTCGAAACGCATTTATAAAGATTGTTCAGTCTTCTGGGCGCCAGAAGAATTTTGGGAGATCGTACAACTTTTTGAACATTTTAGACGTGCGGTGGTCTTTTGCTTCTAATTGTAATGAGTCTACTAGATTTTTATTATGGTTAGAGTAGAACACTATTTTACGGAATATAGGCGTTTAACCAGTATTGCTACTCATCGGCGTCTTTTATTGATGACTACATTATCTCCCAAGTACACAGCGTACGTAAATTGTTATTAATGATTATGGCATCCTCTGGGGTAAAGGGATTCCAGAGTTAAAATAGTTCCCTCTTCGGATGTCCGGGAGGGGACTACTTCGGAGGATGTAATCGGTAAGTATAATAAAAGAGTCGTGAACATTCTGCGAGTCGGAGCGTGGAATGTCAGAAGTATGAAGTAAGTTGGTAATTAGTACCCTCCATACACCCACCTACAAAATTAAAATTGTTAAGATAGGAAGATAGTAAACTCAGTTATAAAGACAGTACGTAATGTTAAATGTATTATAAGTTCATTCAGGTCTTCAACCTGTGCGCTAGTTTCCAATAGAGGAAACAGTTGGCTACAACATAAGATCAGCAAAATAGTTTATAATTTCGAAATAGTAAAGTACATCAGAATAGCAATACAGACAAAAGTCCAAGCAGAACCCATGAAGTAGCTGCTGGTCACTAACCCGTAATAAGCATAGTTTACAATTTAAAATAGGGGCAGAGCCACTGTGAGGCAAGTAAGAAAGTAAGTCAATTGAAAGTAATAAAGGCAGTGATAGTGAGTTATAGTAATTTTGGGTAAGTGATGTAAAATTGTACTAACCATAAACCTATCTATATGGGAGCTGGGCCCGCTGGTTAGCTATAGTTATAATTTATACCAAAACGTTAGGGAGAATTAATGTAATAAAGAAATTGTATTAGTCTTCGATATATCCATTAATCTTGTAATTGTCTTAATTAAACAAGTGCGTCAGCTAGCACATCTCTCGTTCCATTCCGGAGGTACGGATAGTCTCGACTCCCTAAATTATGACCACTCGTCAATCAGACTCACAAACAAAATAGGTAACCGCTCGACCAACCATCTAGGCAAGTAGAAACGAGTTTGATACGATTTGGGGTTCCACCGATAGCATGCAATTACTAGAATCCGCGATCGCTACAGTAAGCTAAAGGATTTGAAAATTGAAATGAATATGTTAACATTAGACATAGTAGGGATCAACGAGTTCGGTGACCAGAGGCGGGGGATTTTTGGAGCGGAGCCTTTAGGGTATTTCACATACGATCAGAGGAAGGAAAGTCGGGCTTGGGGATAGTTATGAGAAAAAAGACAGGACACTGTGTAGAAAACTACCTACAAAAGAACGAAAGAGTACTCATGGTTAGATTAGAATCTAAACAGATAAATACAGTAATAATGCAAGTATACATGCCCACCACTAGCTGCAATGAGGAAGAGGTGCAAGCGATCTGCAAAGATATTGAAAACATACTAAAATACGAAAAAAGACATGAAAATTTAATAATTACGGGTGATTTTAATGCAATGGTGTGGGTAAGGAAGACGTGACAGGAGGTTTATTTGGTTTATGCACGAGAAACGACAGGGGAAATAGGCTGGTAAAATTCTACGACGAGAACAATTTAACCATTACAAACACATTATTTCAACATCCTGCTAAAAGACGACACGCGTGGCCGATTCCAGAAAATTAGGAAGATATTAAATAGATTACATTCTTGTTATACAACGCTTTGCGGATCAAATAAAAGACTGTAGAAGCTACCCAGAAGCAGATGTAGACAATGACCACAACATTGTATTTATGAAGGCCGCTCTTAAATTAAAAAATTTAAAAAAAAGTAATGGTAAAAGACACTTTGACTTTGAGAAACTAAAATATAAAGATATGCACGAAAGATTTGAAAAAAGGTCAAATGAATTGCTGAAAGATATCGGGAAAATCCCTTTACTAGGGAAGTAGAAACAGAATGGAATAATTTTAACTCTAGCTTAGACATGACGGCCAGAGATATTCTGGAGTATGCACAAAAACAAAATACGAAACCATGGATAACAAAGGATATCCTGAATTTAATTGAAGAAATACTAAAATACAAAAATAGATCAGACGAAACAGAAAAATAGAGATACAAAGCTCTAGAATGGGAAATTATTTGCAAATGCAGTAAAGCTAAAGAACAATGTATTGATGAAAAGTGCAAAGAGGATCAAACTAAGTTGGAAATAGGAAACACTGACGAAACATGCAAACTAATTAGAATAAATTTTAAGGATATAAAACCGGATAAAAAATTTAAGGGAAGCAAAAGGAAACGTCATTGTAAAAAATGTAGAGCAAGTGGTTAGATGACAAGAATATATAAAGAATTTATATGCAGGAGAGGAACTATCAGCATTAGAACAGGAATCAGACATTGAAAATGATGACTTGGGATATTCTATGCTTAGAGATGAGTTTGAATTAGCATTAAAAGGTCTGAAAAATGGTAAGGCACCGGGTATAAATAAGGTGCAAGCAGAAACTCTATACACCGAAGGACAAGCAGTAGCAGAATGTCACTTCCAACTTGTAAGCTATATGTATGAGACAGGCGAGATACCCAAAGATTTCAAACATAACATCATAGTCGCTATATCAAGAAAGAGAGGCTCAGGTAGATGTGAAAATTTTCGAACAATAAGTTTGACGGCACACGTGTTAAAAATATTAAGTAAGATTGTGGAAAGACGAATGGAAAAACGAGCTAAAGAAATATTAGGCGAAGATCAATTTGGGTTTAGGCGAAACAGGAGAACACGGGTGGCTATTTTAGCTCCAAGGGTGATAAAGGAAAAAATAATAGAAAAAGAAAAAGGCGTGTATATAGGGCTTGTAGATCTGGAAAAAGCATTTGACAATGTAAAATGGAAAAAAGATGTTCGAAATACTCAGAAAGATTGGAATGAGTTTTAGGGAAAGACGGATAGTACATAGCTTATACAAAGAGGAAACAGCTGTAATAGAATTAGAGCAGGAACGTAGAGAAGTAAATAATAGAAAAGGGGTGAGACAGGGATGTGCCCTATCCCCATTAATTTTTAACTTGTACATCGAAGAGGCAATAAATATTGTCAAATGCAGGAAGACATTTGGAATTATTATTCAGAGACAAAAGATTGAAATGCTTAGATTTGCAAATGATATAGCGGTATTAGTATCTGGCAAAGAAGAGCCAGAAACTGCTCTTAATGAAATGGTTTCAGTATTCTAGTCAGTGACATTTCCCATTTCCTCTTTACTCTCCGTCATTTTTCTGTTATTATTTTCAGCTTCCAGCTTTGTTTGCAACATTATTTCGTCAAACTGATGCTCTAAATCGTTCTAATTTTTTTACTTATTCTCTATCAAAGTCCTGAATCATAATAGGTTATGTTTTACTATACCCTAATTGTGGTCGCAAATTATTGCCGCAAACGGTTACAGATTTATATACAAATAAAACAATTAAAAAACAAGCAAACGGCTCATCTCAATTAATACTTGTAGTTAACGTATACCTCCGCTGGCGTCTAAATATGGAGCAGGGTGCGTGGTTCGTTTTTTATATTTTATCTTGATTCTTGCAGTGAAGTGTGTTGGACCTACAGTTTTGGAAGACATAAGGCATTATTATAGTAATTGGAAAGGTATAAGAGAAACAAGGTACACTTCCTTCATTTCTTGCGTTCTTTCCACGATCATGTGAGTATTCATTAACAATTTCGATACCTTCCTTAATTTAACAATTGCTTATTCGTCTTCCTGCAGGTTTTTATTATTGTATTCAGTTATAAATTTAAATACTTAAAATTTATTCTATTTTGATATAGTATTAAAAATGTAGCATTTGCTTTCTTAAATATTTACTTTGAGTTTATTAAGATTGTTTTCAATCATGCATTCTAAATGTCTGGTTCGCTTATCTCCACATTTATGTTATATAGATTATTAATTAGTTTATGTGTGTTACTATAATTTCTATGCGAAAGCTGGGCAACTATTCTTACACATCGTTAAAAAGTTCTTTAATTTTATATATATTCATTGTTGGGAACGCTTCGACACAAATCGGGTTTTCCTTTATTAAAAGGTGTTCGCTTGTGAAAATGAAACCATAAGTTGGTTGTACGATGAATATCATTATTTCCTTTTTTAAAAAACTGATATAGTTTCGTTTGTGTAAAATTAGAAATATGCTATCTCCTTTAAGACTTGCTCTTAAAAGGACAACATAAACCACACAAGATGAAGTCAAGAATATAAATTGTTTATTTGAATGGAATGGCGTAGTACGTTTGATATTTGTTATCTTTAGCGATGTAGGGATGAATTTTTCGTCCCTAAATAAACGGAGTAGTATGATGATTTTTTGGGCAAGATTTCTATTTCCAGATGATAGTTAATTTTCATCATTGTATTTGAACTGGTTAGTAATGGAACAATATCACATATCTTTGTCCTTGATGCTTTTATGTCGACTACAAGAGGTTGTTGTACCGCAACCGTGAATTATCAGAACCTTCAAGACCACGCTTTGACGAGCTAAGAAAGAAACAGGAACGTCATACCAAACTGTACGGTTTACTGTTCTTTCTCTACATCGTTTTGGTGATTTCCCGCATTGAAAATTGGGCCTGGATTTCTTTGTTAAGCTTTAGATTACTCACCGCACAATTGGAGATGTTTCGGTGTGAAAATTGGACTTACTTCGATCAAATCGTCGAAGTATGGTAACGCGACAGCTGTTATTGGTTGAGTATGAATTGTAGAATGAAAACAACATTTAATATCTATAAAATTTTCTGCATGAAATTTAGAATTACACCATTGTTAAAGTGTGCCGTTATTGCCTAATAATTTTCTTTTGTTACAGCTGCTGCGAAATGCATTTCGGCCAGTAGATGATTCTTTTTCTTTTATTGTTGGCGTCTACTATTACATTATTTTTTTTGCATTTATTTAGCGCTTGCGGGCACTATGTAAATATACATGTTTTCAGAAATTTCTGTTTTATGTGAATATAAAGTTTTTAAGAAATTGTATTACACAAGTGACTGAGAACAATCCCAAAAATATTTATTTATTAATTTTGTCATATGTAAATATTAGGTGTAAGGGTAAGAATTAGTTTGAGGTAATTAAGAAGTGTATTAATTATTTTTACAAAGGTTTGTGTACTATGTAAATCCTCCGGGATATGTTGTATGAATATTGTTTTCTTCGCAGATTGTTTTTCTCTTCTGTAACATGTTCTTTAATTAGAGGTAAGTAAATAGAATTTCTTTGTTGAAATTTTCTTTTTCTCTTTTTGTAACTCATTCCACTCTGCGACTTTTTAGCAAGTACGACTTTCTTTTCGTACACACACACACACATACGCACACACACACACACACACATACACACACACGCGCGCGTTCCATACCCACATACATACATATTTTTAGTTTAATCTTTTCTTTTGTTTGTCTCCTCATACTTACCCACCCCATGTGGGTTTGAATTGGCTGGTTTTTCTTACTGTAAGTCCTTACTGACTTGAGTAAATTTTTCGATTCACCTCTTGTGGTAGGTGCTTTCTAGACCTTTCTTTTTTATTCTGAAAGTACAAAATAGTCAACTTTTCTGCCTAGTTAGCTATTCTTTTCTTTTATTGTTCGTTTGATACGATTCCTTGTTACCACAGCTTGAAGTATCTCAGTTTTTCTATTCAGCATTCTCCTCGTTCCTTTGCATACTTTAAGGTTTGACAGTTATTGTCTCGTTTTGGCATTTACTGTTAGTTTTCTTCATCTTTCCTTTTCTTACTTTTTGGTTTTTTGCGAGAAACCAATTCCTTTTTTGAAATTGAAAACTTTACTATTTCCATACTAGAGATATCCGTCTTCCGACGGCTTTTTCAGCGTTAGTCCATTCTATCTTCGTCCTTGTTTATTGCTACTATATCCTTTCTCTTTCCTACAATTCTACACTTTCTTTGGTCCGGTATATTGGTCCTTCGAGCTGGATGAAACTTTTTTAGTTATTTTTCTTCTTTTTGCCTTTTGTGTTCTGAAACGAGTTTTATGTTGGTTAGTCCTGTAAAAGTATTGCTTGGTCCGGCATATTGGTTCTCCGAACCAGATGAAAAACTTTTTCGTTTTTGGTTTTTCTTATGTTTTCGGAAACGAATTTTGTTTTGATTTGTCCTGGTAATGTATTGTCTCGTCCGTTACTTCTGTTTCCTACACCGACCTTTAAACTTTGCTGGTGGGGATTTGTTAAATGCCGTCCCTACATGGAAGTTTTATAAAGTGCAAAGTACGCTGTAACATTGCTAGGTCTTGGCAAATTGGCATGGTACAAGTGCACTGAAATTTAACAGTGTGCAGCCAAAAGCGCAACATTACGTATCACACTTCTGGTTATTATGTAAATCGGTCAATCTGAATTAGATTTTGTACTTCTCTTCGTTGGTGTAACATAAAGTGGTTTAATAGAAAAAAGTTGTTTACTCTAATTGTTGCATAACAGAAATCGCCCTTACATTTGATATTCTAATGCTCCACCCGAAGGTACTACATTGGCCAGGAAGCGAATTCTTTTTTATCTAAAAATTTTGAATTCCCAAACTCTTGCTATTCCAAACAAGGTAGGAATCTTTAACGTGCGCGACAACACTTATACACTAGAGCTACATTTAACCTCTCATCCGAACGAGGGCGTACTTTTGTGAAAAATGCTCACCTAACACTTTTCAAGCGATACGTGTCGGGAATAGAACCCTGACATCAGGATCAGCAGTCACACGCAAACCTGCCTGATCCACGAGGCCGCCTAACAGTAACCGACATTTACAAGTCGATCCCTTAAGATCGAAAAGCAAACGCTGTTTTCCTAAAAATTTTGAGTAGACATATTTGATGATTAATATGTGATGACAATTGCCACTTTTAAGCGACAATTTCGCATGAAGGCATTTGCGCACGTTTGCACACACATGCACTCACTTCACATATCTTGTCCCGTTAGTAAGATAACGTTCCAAGCAAAATATGAACTTAAATAGAAAATGATACTAAGCTTCATATTAAGTTAAATCGATTTTGTTACTTATTAAACCTATCTTCACGCTTGTAGCAAAACACAGGAAAGTATATAATTCAAATACAATTTGATGAGTTTGACTTCTCTAATTAAATTGCCAAACAAACTTTCTATTCGTTTTCGCTTAGTATATTGAAAATAAAAACCCCGAACACAACAGGGAGTTGGAAATGCTATGTAAGTGTTCGTTTGAGTCCTTAAGGAATACAGTGAATGTCAAAACTTCTAAGGAGACCTATAGATAAAGGTAGGAGAAACTCTTAAATAACAGAAACTTCTCAACTCCCAACTTATTCATTTATTTAATCCTTATTTGTGGATTGCATTTCGAACGTCAAGCTAAAGTGTTTGATACGTTTATCAGTTTTATAAGTTAATAATGTGAGTAAAAGATTTATTTTCCGCTTTCCTCGTTTAATCGTAAGTTTTCTTTCCTTTGTGTAACATTGTCATAAATTTACTAATCTACGAAAGCAGAGGCATTGATAGTTATTAATAGGTCTTTGTTAGATGGCGAAGTGAGTTTTAATAATTAATAATTTCTTTAATGTATTCCAATTTAAGACCAGCTGGAGTGCTTGAACCACTATAGGTATATTTATGTAAAATTCCAATAGAACAATGTGTGCAGCAATGCTTCTAAAGGTTATGAAAGTAACAAAATTACGTAAGTTTAGACTAATAGCTGAAAACAGACAAACTAGGCTTTTATTGAAACGCTAAATACTTTCAAACTCGTAATACGACAAGGAAAAATTTTTGTAAACTAAGTCCTAATTGAAAAATCCATTGTGTAAACCTACCCAAACCAACAGAGACGGTTTTCTAAACAAAAAATGTAAACTAAACCTTAAGCTTTCAAAATTCCAGTAAGTAACTGGTATGAAGCATTGATCAACGGATGTTTAATAAAATTCATCATCATCGTTATGTCTTCAGTCCTGCAACAGCTTACACGTGTATCCTCATTGTTTCCTTTCTGTACTAACCTACCCATTTCCCTGAAATTTGCACAGTCTACATCTATCACTATCTGCGTGCGATACTTTGACCTAGGTCTACCTCTGTTTTCTTATCTCTGCTTGTAATATATCCCGTACTATTCCATAGAAATGTGGCTAGAACGTATTCTGTCCTTCTATTTCTCATACATTTCTTTTTGTTTTCCACAGATATCTTTATTCCCCTACTAGTTGTATAACCTATTTGTGATTAACTTTGTCTGTCCATGCTATCATCCTCACACATCTGAAGCACAACATTTCAGAATGCTCATATTTCTTTCAGTCTGCATTTTCTACTGTCCCTATTTCATAGACGTACCGAGCTGTGCTCCGCGCATATGCTTTCAACAATTTTCTTTTTGTTTCTAGGTTTGTTGTCTTTGAATATAGCCGCTGTTTTTTTTTGTTAGATGCAGTTCGGTTCCCTTCTATTGTTTTACAATTATATACCCTATTTCCCCGATATTCAGTTGTATGTAAAGGGGGACTTTCTAGTTGCCGCTTGAAGCGAGCGGACGTGTTTTTGCAGAGCTCCCGCTTTAGCAAAACAGTAAGTTTTTATCTAGGGTTTATATTATTTATTGTTGTATTGTTTTATTTGAAGCTTTGCTTTTTATTGTGTTTTATTTTTATAATTGTGTGCCATCAAAGTTTAAATACAGGGCAGTAAAATAAAATTTAAAAACAGAATTTAAACCGAATAAATACTAAATAAATCGCGTTTTTCTTTGCAATTTAAATTAAAATTCGCGTTTTAAAATAAACCAACTAAATTTCGGGTTAATAAAACAAAAAACTACTAAACAAATACTCAAAAATAATTTCGAAATAACTTAAAAAGGCGTTTTTGATAATAATGTTAAAATAAAAACCGCGTAAATCAAGTGTGTGGATTTTTATAGTGCGCGTATAATCAAATAATAACCTAAAAACAAAAATCTAGCCCCTTTTAAATTAAATAAATAACTCAAAAACTGTAAATTTTAAAACAATTTTAAAATAAATTTTCCGTAACTTAAGTACACGCGTACTTAAAAGTTCCTTTAAAATCGATTATTGGTGTAATTAAGCAGTGTAACAGTTACAGGTTGTGCTAGTTACCGAGTGATTAAGTGAAAGGTCATTTCCGGTAACCGCATTCCGATTGCGCTCGACCTTATTTGTTAATTACACATTCAAAAATAAAGTGTTGTTATTTATAAATTAGACATTTTGAAGTAATTAATTTATTTAAATTTGATTTGGCGGTTTTAAAAAATTTAAAATAAATAAATAGTGTTCTTCACGGTACATTTTGAATCGAATTGCGTTAGGTAATTTACTTGGTTCTAGTTGTTATTTTGACGCTTAGTGCTTGTTGTATTTTTGTTAAAATTTGATATTTAATTGGGCGATACGAAGTTTAAATAAATACAAGGTTGCTTACGGTTCACCTTTAAACAAAACATTTTTATTGGACCAACGTTTTGCGCTCTTCTAGCGTCATTTTTTTAGCGTCGTAACGGTCAAGTCGTTTTTGAGCTGCGTTTTAGGTGTCATTCTTTGTTGTTAGTTTTGTCAGCATGGAGGTCCACCGCGATGAAGAGCCGTTGCCTAAGAGGAAGAAGGGTGATCGGTCGTAGTTTGCTAGGTCGGAGGCTGAGGGCGCTGTTGGGAGGAAACAGCTTAAGGTAGTGCTTAAGGACGTCATGTTAGAGACTCGGGAGGAGGTAGAAAAGGAGCCTGTGTCTGCGGCGGTCGTGTCGGTAGAGTCGGGGCCTCTCGTGGTGGTTGCGGCGCCAGAATTGCCCTCTACTTCGAGAGCCCAGCGCACGATGTCGACTAGCAGCAATGGTAGCGTTGATGCTAGCGACCTCGATGAGCTGGAACTCTTGAAGTTTAGGGTGAGGAAGGCACACGCTGCCGTCTATGGGAAGGTGTCGACGACCTCCGCCACTATCGTCGTGGAGGATAGGAAGATGGTTCGGCACGCCGTGGATGATATCCGCGACGTGACGAACCAACTGATAGGTATGGTTAGGGCGCTGCGCCTTTGTTTAGATGGTTCAGGGAGAGCAAGTGTTGTTGGGGGAAGTCCGGCGGTGAATTCTGTCGTTTCAGGAGGCCAGAGTCAGGGTGCGTCGGTGCAGCGCAAGGTCTCCTACGCCTCTGCAACTTCAGGTTCTGCCCCTACGTTTGCTGTCAAGGTCGACGCCAGGCCAGGCCAGAAGGACGACGTGATGACGACCCTGAAGCAGAAGGTCGATCCCGCTCGAGATGGGTTTGTTGTTTTCGGAGCTCGTAGGACGCGCCGGGGCGGTGTCGTTGTGGAGTGCGCAGGTCGCGACGACGCCAAGAAGCTGCAGTTGAAGGTCGGCGGGAACTGCAAGGAACTCGTGGCGAAGACCATCGAGAAGAAACGTCCACGGGTCGTTCTTCCGGGGGTCGAAACGTGGATGAAGGCTGAAGAGCTCGTGCGGTTGATTGCGAGCCAGAATCCCCGCTTCGGCGATTTGAAGCTAGAAGACCACCTGATAGAGAAGTTCAGGTTTGGCAGAAAGGGCCCTAGGGATCCCTTCGCCAACGTAGTCTTCGAAGTGACCCCCACACTTCGAAGGCGTATATTAGCTGATGCTATTAACCTCAGGTGGCGAAGAGTATGGGCCCGGGACCACTTCTCGATGACCCAGTGTTACCGGTGCTACGAATACGGCCATCGATCGATGGAATGCAGGGAGAAGGTACAGTGGTGCGGTAACTGTGCCGAGGTCGGGCATGAATTCAAGAATTGCCGGAATGCAGTTCCCTGCTGTGTGGTTTGCGCTAGGGCAAACGACAGAACTGGCAGTGGCGCGAAGGTCGATACGCGCCACGACGCCAAGTCGAGTAGATGCCCCACGATGCAATGTCTGAAGCACGCAATCACACGAAACATTGATTATGGACTATGAAGATAAAACAAAGTCCATAAGAAGCAAGAAGAGTAAATTCGCGCAACTAAATCTCGTGAAAGGTAAAGGGGCAACAAATAACTTCGTAAAGTTATTCATCGAAAATAATATCGACATCGGGCTTATACAGGAACCGCACCTGTATGGCCACAAAATAGCAGGTTTTGGGAGGGGGGTTACCGTCTTAAACGCGAATAGTGAACGACCACGTAGCGGGATAATAATAAATAATGGGACGTGCGCCGGAATTATATTAAATAATTTATCGAACGAATTTTTAACGACGGCCGAAATCAAATCGGGGGAAATGCGTTCTACGTAATAAGCGCGTACCTCCCGCCGGTCGATTCCCGGCGGGAAAATCCCCAAACCGAGGACTTGATAAATCAAGTAGATAATATTATTCGTAAAATCGGCAGAAATAAAATCTAATCATCGGGGGAGATTTTAATGCCAAGTCGCCATTATGGGGCAGCCCTATCGAAGACGATAAAGGCTTGCAGGTTGCTGATCTTTTTACGGAATGGGACCTTAGTGTGATAAACACTAATGATTCACCTACGTTTGAGGGGCATAGAGGCAGCAGTTTTATAGATATTACTGCAGTCTCGCACGAAATGTTAGAAACGATTTGTAATTGGAAATTAATGTCGGACGAGAAAACGCCCTCTGACCATAAATTAATAACATGGGACGTTGAAACCAAAAGAAACGCAAACGAGCAGCTAACTATATTTCCGCGGTTTTGTAATAAAAAAGCAAATTGGGAGCGATTTAAACAAAAATTTGGCGAAAGTATCCCTGTGCTCGAAAATGAGCTATTTAACTGCCGAGAGGCAGACGAAGTAGAAACACTCGCGAAAAAACTAAACGACGCGGTGGTAGACGCGTCGTCGTATTCCATGCCGCAAAAGAGAACATTTAAAGACAGCTACCCTGGTGGACCCGGGAACTAACCACCAAGCGGGCAGAAACGCGTAACCTAAGGCGCCGCTATCAACGCGCCTCGGGAGATATAAGAGAACAACGGAGAATAGAATATAATCAAAGTTACCGCAAATATAAAATATTAATAGAAGAAACGCGAACGAATAAATTTAAAGAATTCTGCACGCGAAACTCAGAGAAAGAACCTTGGGGAACCGCATACCGCGTAATTAGAGGAAAACAACAAAAAATCGCGCTAAGTAATATAAAGAAAACTAATGGCGAATACACGGAAGGTTTTAAAACCACGGCGGAATATTTACTAGAGAAATTTTTTCCATCGGATAATCCCGAGGGGGATGCAGGGTCGCACGATTTAGTACGTCGGGAAGCTACAGAGGCGCAAGGAACAGGTGCCGATAAGGCAATCCTAGTTCACGAGGTCGTCAGGGCTCTTAGGAGGATAAACCTAAGAAGGCACCGGGGCATGATGGAATCACTTCAGACGCAGCTCTGGAGAGGTGCCTGTTAGCCCCGTGTGTCTTTGTCGAGTTGTTTAATCTTTGTTTAGAAAGGGGCGTTTTTCCGCGTTGCTGGAAAATCCAGAACTTGAAATTTATACCCAAACCTAAAAAGGGGATGCGTCAGATCCGGGCAGCTATCGTCCAATTAGCTTGCTACCGGTGCTGGGGAAAGTTTTAGATCGCGTTATGACTACGCGTATTGAGCACCTAGTGCGAGACAGCGGCAGTTTTAATAACCGACAGTTTTGTTTCGTGGAGGGCAAGTCGACTATCGACGCGTTAGAGTTTGTTGTCGGGGAAATAAAGCAGCCGAGAGATGCTAAAGAGTACTGTGTCGTTGTTGCTTTAGACATTTCAGAGCATTTGATGCTGCCTTGGTGGCCATTAATCGTTTGCGAGTTAGATCGTAGGGGTTGTCCGCGAAACTTGATGTCCTTGGTCAAGAGTTATTTCTCGGGGCGATTGGCACAGGTTGAAATTCCGGGTAAAGTTCTGTCGCGTGAGGTAGAAAGGGGATGCCCGCAGGGGTCATGTTCTTCTTTAATTGTAAGATCGAGATTGCTAATGGATATGCGCACAAAATCGAACGAGGCGCTTAATAAATTACGCGAATGGTCGCAGGCGGTAAAATTAAAATTTAACACGGCGAAGTCAGAGGCGCTTAATTTCGGCACGAAATCAGGACAGAGACCTCCTAGGCTAGAGCTAAGAGGGGAGAAACTCCCGTTTAAAGATTGTATTACCTACCTCGGCGTCAAGATCGACGATAAATTAAATTGGAAAGCGCACGTACAATACGTAAAAAGTAAGGGCGGCGAAATATCAAATAAAATGATGGCGGCGGCTAAAATAAAATGGGGTTTCAGGGGCGAATCGCTGAGCACGGTTTATGCCGGAGCAATTGAGCCGGCGATGCTGTACGCAGCTTCTGTATGGGCAGAAGGTTGTAAAGTCAGGAAGCTGCGTCAATTGACGAACGTAAAACGCATAACCGCAGTAAAAGCGGCGAGGGCGTACAGGACCACCTCCACGGAGGCGGTCTTGGTGATCAGTAGGACTCTCCCTATCGAATATGTCGGAGAGATTAATAAATATAGGAAAAGGGCGCGAAATTATCGAAGATCTTAATCTTGGTAATAGGGAAATTGCAAGAAAGATCGTTGTATCTGAGTTGGGGCACCCGGCTGATATTAGAGGAATCGAGTTTGTCGAAGGTGATGAGGACACGATGGGTATCAGAATTTATACGGACGGTTCATGTATGGACGATGGGCAAGCAGGCGCGGCGTTTGTCGTGTATAAGCAGGAAAGGGAGGTGTTTCGGTTTCAAACCAAACTCGCGAACTGGAGCACAATTTTCCAGTGCGAATTGGTAGCCATACGAGAGGCTATCGATTACGTAATAAACCATACGGGCAGAGACGAGTATTATATTATCAGCGATAGTAAATCGGCGCTGACGGCTTTAACAAACATGAACACCTCGACAGACCTCCAAACGGACGTCTGGAGGATAGCGCGTACGGCGCTCGAGTTTCGACGTTTAAAATTCTGTTGGATCAAGTCGCACAATGGTAACGTAGGAAACGATAGGGCTGATGAATTAGCTAAAGAGGCCGCGACGGGAGACTTTCGAATATCACATTTGTCGATACCAAAGTCTTTGATTAAAAGAAAGCTGCGTGAAAAGTCAATCCGACAATGGGAAGAGAGGTGGAACAACGCTGCCACGGCCAGGTTGTCCCACAAATTCATACCGAGCATAGAAGCTAGAGGTAGGATCGAGGTTAAGCTCGATCACAAAATGGTTCAGTTGATAACAGGGCACGGCGCCCTGAAGGCGTATTTACAAAGGTTTGGCCTAATCAACAGCGACCGCTGCAAATGCGGTGAGGGCGCGGAAAGCGCAGAACACGTGCTCTTCGACTACCCGCTTGAGGCGGGAAATCGAGGGTTGGCTGATAGCAAACTAGCTATCCTAGGTCTGGCATGGCCAAAGAGCCTAGAGGAAGTCGGGGAAGTGGTTAACCAGAAGGCGTTCTGGACAGCCTTAAAAGAATTCGCGGGAAGGGTCGCGAGATTAGACAATGACAACCGCGTGTAAAATTCGGCGGTGTTGGTGTTTAAACCCAATGTAGTACCTCCAGGTGGAGCATTGGGGACGTGGCCGCAAGTATAGCGGTCCTTATTCAAATTATAATGTATGTAAAGGGGGGTAAGCAGCTTGTGGCTGCCAAGTTCCACCAGCACTTGAACATTTGCCGAATTAATAGTTTTTCCAACATATCCTTTCGCACAATCAACAGTAGTTGGAAATATTTCACAACCTACACCTGAAGTTGTTTATAATAATCATCAGATGTGCACTTATTTTTTTGTCATTAGGTTTTCCCTCTTGAAACTGGTTGGACGCGTACCTCCACTTATTTATATTCTGATCTAGCCTACACAGTTCCCTGAAATTCCCACAACAGCATATATACAACTCGGTTCCCCTTCTATTGTTTTCTAATTATATGCCCTATTTCACCGAGATTCAGTGGTATGTAAAAGGAGGCGGCTCCGTGGCGTAGTGGTATATGTGTTACTACTACGCCCAAGGTCCCAGGTTTGAATCCCGACACGGTCCACTTGAAAAATGTTAGGCGAGCATTTTTCACAAAAATACACCCTCGTTCGGATTAGAGGTAAAATGGAGGTCCCGTGTGTGAGTGTTGTCGCGCACGTTAAAGATTTGACGTTAAATACCTTGCTTGGAACAGCAAGGGTTCGGCAAAATTCCAAATTTTCCAGGTAAAAAAAACTCGCTTCCTGGCCAATGTAGTACCTTCGGGTGGAGCATTGGAAAATCACATGTAAGGATATCTTTGTAAATCGCTTCTAACCCTTCGTCACTGTAGCTAGACGTGGACATGTATACTTATATTATTACTGTATTTACCGGTTTAGATTCTAATCTAACTATAAATACTCATTAGTTCTTTTGTAAGTAATTTTCTACACAATGTCCTATCTTTTTTCGCATAGGTATCCCCACACCCGAATTTCCTTCCTACGCTTCTGTATAAACTACCCTGAAGTCTCCACTCCAAAAATCCCCCGTCTCTGGCCACCGGACCCTAGTATGTCTTGTGCTAACCTATCCATTTCAATTTTTAAGTTTTCTAACATTCTTCATACTTCTAACATTTCACGCTCCGACTAGCAAAGTGTTCCCGACTCTTATTCTGAACTTTCCGATTCCATCCTCCGGAGTAATCTTTTCCGGAGATCCGAACGAGGGACTATTATAGCTCCGGAATCGTTTACCCCAGAGAATGCCATAATGTTCATTACAATTAAAGTACACCGTGTACTTAGGAGGTAATGTTGTGGTTTCCCGTTGGTTTCCACATCGCAGTGGTGTGCCCTAAAATGTCATACCGACCCCTGTGCCACTGTAAGTACCGAAAGAGACTGGTTTTCAAAATACACTGTGATATAACCACTTGTAATTCAACAGTCCCTCCAATAATAGAATTTTTTAAAAAATAAAATTTTTCTTACGTTGGTGTCCCCCAATTTGTTATTTTTGATAAGGGATCCCAGCTTATTAGTCACTCAAAATTATGCTCAGTTTCTGAAGTACAAAAAAATTGGTTTAACACTGGTTACTCTCCACAGTGCAATTTTGAGTGCATGAATTGAACTATTGGTACTGCTATACATCATCATTAGGTCTTCAGTCCTAGAACTGGTTAGACGCGTACCAATATTGTTCCCTATTCTGAACTAACCTACAGATTTCCCTGAAATATGCACAGTTTGCATCTATAACTGTCTGATCTAGGTCTACATCTACCTCTTTTTTCCTATCTCTGCTTGTAATATATCACCTACTATTCCCCAAAAATGCCTTAGAACGTATTCCGCCCTACTATTTCTCTTTTCCCCAGATATCCTTGTTCCCATACTATTTCTGTAACTTATTTGTTATTATCTTTGTCTGTCCATGCTATCGTCCTCATACATCTGGAGCATTTCAAAAGACTGCTACCGTTTTTGTGTCTGCATTTCAGCCAACATTTTTTAACATGTTTCTATTTATACAATTGAGAGGATGGTTATTAAAGAAGTGTGCGATTGCATTATTGAAAGGCTTAAGTAGTCGTTTTTTATATTTATTTTGAGGGGAAAATTCATTATGATTTAAGTTACCTCTTTGGTAGATTTTAACATGGTTCTGAGGCGACTCTATGGCGGGTTTACACTTGTCAGATACCAATGTTGTTCTATGAAGATTGTATATGGATCTGAGGCGACCCTATGGCGGGTTTACACTTGTCAGATACCAATGTTGTTCTAAGAAGATTGTATATGGATCTGAGGCGACCCTATGGCGGGTTTACACTTGTCAGATACCAATGTTGTTCTATGAAGATTGTATATGGATCTGAGGCGACCCTATGGCGGGTTTACACTTGTCAGATACCAATACTGTTCAACGGAGATTGTATATGGTTTTGAGGTAACCTTATTGTGGATTTATACATGTCAGATACCAATGCTGTTTTACAAGGATTGTTAATATGCTTATTTTTAGGTAATTAGTTATTTTATGTATAATTAGAAATCATGTATGTAGGCTGTATTTTATGTTAATATTGCAAGGAAAACCCCGGAAAAACTTGCAATGCTACCTAGATATTGTGGGCATTTGATTTTCATTTGTTATTTCTTTTAGTAATGGAATCCATTGTTTACTGAAAGTCACGGATTCGTTTGCAACGCAGTTATTTTTATGTAGGGTTATATAGGCAGCTTCTTTGAATTTGCGTTTTTGGTGGTTTTCTTCTTTTTCTTCTTTTCTTCTTTTCAGGGAGTATGTGTATTCAGCTCGTTCCCTTTCTATTGTTTTCTAATTTTATACCCTATTTTACCGAGATTCAGTGAAGGAGGTTAAGCAACCTGTGGCTACCAAGATCCCCCAACACTTAGACATTTGCCGAAATAATGGTTTTCTAGTAAATCCTTTCACACACTTAACATTATTCGAGAATATTGCCCAACCAATTCTTGTAGTTACTTATAATAATCATCATGTTTACGCACAGTTATCTTTTCGTCATTAGTTTATCCATCTTGGGATTGGTTGGATGCGTACCTCCATTGATTTCTATTCTGGGCTAGCCTACACATCTCCTTGAAACCTCTACAGCCTACATCTTTTACTATCTGTGTGCAGTAGTCTAATCTAGGTCTGCCTCTTCTTCTCTTTTTTCCTATCTCTGCTTCTAAAATATTCCGCACTATTCCCTCATGCCGTAGTATGTGGCCTATCATCCTATCTCTCCTATTTTTTACCGTTTTCCACATATTTCTTTCTTCCCCTACCATTTTTAGTACCTCTTCGTTCTTAACTTTGTCTGTCCATGATATCTTCATCATACGCCTGTAACACCACATTTCAAAGGCTTCTACCTTTTTCTTGTCTGCTTCTCCTACTGTCCAGGCTTCACAGCCGTACAGTGCTGTGCTCCACACATATGTTTTAAGCAATCTTTTCCTTGTTTCTATGTTTGTGGTCTTTGAGCACAATAGTTGCTTTTTCTTGTTAAATGTAGCACGACCTTGTGCTAATCTTTGTTTTATATCTTTTGTGCTTTTCCCATCTTGCGTTATTTGGCTTCCTAGGTAGCAGAAATCCTTAACCTCTTGTAAGTTCGTGTTAAATACTTGTATTCTTGTTTTTGATTTATTTTCCCACCTTTGCAAACTAGAACTTTAGTTTTAGTTTTGTTAATTTTCATACTGTATCCTCTCTTAGAACCGTTTCCATTTCATTAAGAGCTGCTTCTAACTCTTCCTTGCTAGATGCTAATACCGCTATATCATCTGCAAATCTAAGCATATCAATTTTTTGTCCCTGCATAGTAATTCCAAATGTCTTTCTGCATTTGACAGTATTCATTGCCTCTTCTATGTACAAGTTAAAATCAATGGGGATAGGGCACATCCCTGTCTCACCCCTTTCCTAATGTTTACTTCTCTACGTTCCTGCTCTAATTCTATTACTGCTGTTTGCTCTTTGTATAAGCTATGTACTATTCGTCTATCCCTATAACTCATTCCAATCTTTTGAGTATTTCAAACATTTTTTCCAATTTACATTGTCGAATGCTTTTTCCAGATCTACAAACCCTATATACATGCTTTCCCCTTTTTCTATTGTTTTCTCCATTATCACTCTCAGAGCTAAAATAGCCTCCCGTGTTCCCCTGTTTCGCCTAAACCCAAATTGGTCTTCTCCTAGTATTTCTTCAGCTCGTTTTTCCATTCGTCTTTGCACAATTCTAGTTAATATTTTTGACACGTGTGCTGTCAAACTTATTGTTCGAAAATTTTCACATCTATCCGCGCCTTTCTTTTTTGGTATAGTTACTATGATGCTACATTTGAAATCTTTGGTTATCTCGCCTGTCTCATACATATAGCTTACAAGTTGGAAGAGACGTTCTGTTACTGCTTGTCCAGCGGCTTTTAGAGTTTCTGCTTGCACCTTATCTGTACCCGGCGCCTTACCATTTTTCAGACTCTTTAATGCTAATTCAAACTCGTCTCGAAGTATAGGATATCCCAAGTCATCATTTTCAATGTCTGATTCCTGTTCTAATGCAGTTAGTTCCTCTCCTGCATATAAATTCCTATATATTCTTGCCATCTACTCACTTTCTCTACGTTTTCTATAATGACGTTTCCTTGTGCGTCCCTTATATTTTTGCTATACGGTTTTATATCCTAAAATTCATTCTAATTAATTTGTATGCTTCTTCTGTCTTTCCTATTTCCATCTTAGTTTGTACTTCTTTGCACTTTTCATCAATCCATTGTTCTTTAGCTTTCCTGCATTTTCGAATAATTTCCCATTTTATGGCTTTGTATCTCTGTTTTCCTGTTTCGTCTGATTTATTTTTGTTTTTTCGTCTTTCTTCTATTAAATTCACGATATCCTTTGTTATCCATGGTTTCTTATTTTCTTTTTGTGTATACCCCAAAATATCTCTGGCCGCCATGTCTAGGCTGGATTTAATGTTATTCCATTCCGTTTCTACTTCCATAGTTTCAGACATTTTCGTGATATCATTCAGCAATTCATTTGACTTTTTTTCGAATCTTACTTGAATATCTTTGTCTTTTAGTTTCTCTAAGTCCAGGTGCCTTTTTCCGTTCCTCTTTTCAGATTTTAAATTTAAGTGCGGCCTTCATAATTACGATGTTGTGGTCAGTATCTATATCTGCTTCTGGGTAGCTTCTACAGTCTTTTACGTGATTCCTAAACCGTTGTCTAACAAGAATGTAATCTATTTGATATCGTCCTATATCTCCTGGCATCTTCCACGTATATCGTCTTCTAGCATGATGTTGAAATAGTGTGTTTGTGATGATTAAATTGTTCTTGTCGCAAAATTCTACCAGTCTATTTCCGCTGTCGTTTCTCGTGCCTAAACCAAATAAACCTACTACCGCTCCTTCCCTACCCTCACCTACCACTGCATTAAAATCCCCTGTAATTATTAAATTTTCATGTCCTTTTACGTATCTTAATATGTCTTCGATATCTTTGTAGATCGCTTCTACCTCTTCGTTACTGTAGCTAGAGGTGGGCATGTATACTTGTATTATTACTGTGTTTACCGGTTTAGATTCTAATCTAACCATGAGTACTCTTTCGTTCTTTTGTAAGTAATTTTCCACACAGTGTCCTATCTTTTCCGCATAACTATCCCCACACCCAAATTTCCGTCCTCTGCTCCTGTATGAATTACCCTGAAGTCTCCACTCCAAAATCCCCGCCTCTGGCCACCGAACTTCGCTGATCCCTACTATGTCTAGTGATAACCTATTCATTTCGATTTTAGGTTCTCTAGCTTACCTACTTGCTTCATACTTCTAACATTCCACGTTCCGACTCGCAGAATGTTCCCGACTCTTATTTTTAACTTTCCGATCGCATCCTCCGAAGTAGTCCTCCCGGAGATCCGAATGGGGACTATTTTAACTCCGGAATCTTTTACCCCAGAGAATGCCATCATGTTTGTTACAATTTAAGTACGCTGTGTACTTGGGAGATAATGTGGTGGTTTCCCGTTGCCTTCCACATCGCGGTAGTGTGTCTTAGACCGCCATACCGACCCCTATGGTCTCTGCCAATCTAAGTACCGAAAGAGCCGCTGCCCTCTTTCGGGGACCTGTCTTAGTCTGGTTCCTCACTAACGACCCTACTACTTTGGTTGGACCTGTAGTTTGGCTCTTTAGCTCATTAGAACACGCAAGCCATTTCACCTGTTCTAGTAATTTAGAACTTTGGCAAGGTGCAGGTCCATTCGAAATGGACTGCTATACAATCGTATATAAATAAACACGATATTTGGAATGTAGAATTAGCGAAAATTCATTACGCCGTTAATTCATCGAAGCCCGCCACTGGAAAATTTTATGGGTGTGGTTTTGAGCCACTTGATGATATTGAAATCATCCCTGGTAGAAGACCTTTGTATGTGTCAAACCATAGTGGTTTAAAATTTTTAAAGAAGTTCGTGCTAATTTATATTCAGCATATGAGCGATCTAGTCGTTCTTACAATTTTAGGAAAAGAGAAATTGCTTTTAAAGATGGTGATAGAGTATAGAGAGTCAACAAAGTCCTCTCTCATGCTGCTGACAAGTTTATGGCTAAGCTAGCACCCCAATTTGTATTGTATATTGTTTGAAGAAAAATTGGTAATTTTCCGTATAAATTAAAAATGAAGACCGTTCAAAAGCTGGTCGTTGGCATGTTAAAGATTTGAAGCCCTTCCATGGCGTAGTTCGTATGCGTGTAACTACTACGCCCAGGGTCCCGAGTTCGAATCCCGACATAGTCCGCTTGAAAATTTTAGGTGACTATTTTTCACAAAAATACGTCTTTGTTCGGATGACTGGTAAAATGAAGGTCCCGTGTGTGAGTGTTGTCATGCACATTGAAAATCACTACCTTGCTTGGAACAGCAAAGGTTCGGAAAAATTCAAAATCTTCTAGGTAAAAACACTGGATCCCTGGCCAATGTAGTACCTTCGGGTGGAGCATCGGAAAACCAAATGTAGTGGCCTTCACTTCATGTCAGGTCTGTTATTGTGGAATTGAAACTGCTTGATAACACTGGTCATGGTGTCATACCTCGCTTGAAGTTGTTTTTATGTTTAAAACCGCAAACAAACACTTGCCTATGTAAAGATCAGTGCTAGTGTCGATGTTGCATAAACAAACGGTGAAGAAAAATACAACTTCCGTTTTTCAAAGTGAACGACAACCTTTTAACTTAGATGATCGAATTCTATCTCGCCCAATAAGCTTCTTACAACACTCATGAATCCTAGGAAAAACCATTTCACACTCAAAGTAGGGGTAATCAGATATACGTGTCAGATAAAGAACTAGCAAGTGTAATAAAGTTGTATAAAAAAGCGATAAGAATATAAGAAACCAAACTCTTGGATTTAATAAAGAACAAGTAAAATTAGTTGCTTATCTACGCGGTTGAATTTTTAGAAATGTAGCAAATGAAAATTAAATGATTTGAACCGAATGGTTTTTAGTGCAATGAAGTCGTAAATTTTTTATATGAAATAGAACTTAACCAGATGTACAAGGTGTGGAATTTTTATTTTATTTGTGTTTATAGTAGACCAGTAGAGAGAGGTAAGAAAGGTGTAAATGGAGACTCTCTTAACCTCCAACAGCAGTGGAAACCGCTCATCTTCACCGGAACAACCATATTTCAAGGAAGATTTACTTAGCGTTGATTATTTCCAGGTGGATTGACGCTCAAAGGCTTTTTTAGACAAAGACGGTTTTAAGGTAGGTGTATAAAAATTTAGTAAAAGTGTCTTAATTTGTATACCTTTAAAAGTTAAATGCTTTAGTAGAATCGACTCCCCACTACTGAAAGTTAGCCGCTGCACTATTTAACTATTACGCCAATTCGCTGCGGTAGAGTAAAATTATTTCAGGTACTTAACGTCGTATCTTTGAAAAAACCTGAGTGGGGCCTTTTCTGCTTTTTTGAATTGGAGGTTGATGGTTTCGTCAGAAGAAGAAATCTTAACAAGAAGTTCAAACTTGTTCTCGGTATCTTAACATAATACTGCGTTGTTTGAGAAAAGTGTCACCTATAACGCTGTGAGGTTATTTAACCGCATGCCTTTTGATTATCGTTTTACTAGCTTTTTACAATTCAAATATATGATGTTATATCACCCACTTCATCGGTAGATTCATATTTAGTTTATTTCACCATTGTTTATTACATTTTGTTTGTCCTACTTTTAACATTTATTATTTAATATTAATAAGTGAATAAAGATACGTAGTTTATATAGACGTTTACCCTTGAACAAGGTTAAGTGTAAGAGTAGGTTGTAGCTAAACGTCGCCTCTTTCTAAGACACTACCTAGCATATTTCATTTCTTTATTTCATTTCTCTTTTCTTCATTAGAAAATCTCTTGTTATTTTCATGCAATAAAAACAATTTATTATTATTATTATTATTAGCGAACACAAAAATTCTAACGAATTGTATAATAGCTTTATAAACAAATTTAAGGAAGCATATGAAGCTTGTCAAGTTACACAAACGAAAAATACCTACACCAAAAACACAGCAACAAAAATTAAAAATCATGGATGACACAGACTTTAATAAAATTGATAAAAAAACGGGATTGTATGTTTAAAAAGTACTGAAGCACAAAAACAGAAACGGGTAAAATAGAATATTAAAAATGCCGAAATTGGTTAAATGCAACAATAAAAAAGGAAAAAAATAAATTTTATACATCAAAATTTCAGAAAACGACCAACAAAACGAAGGATATATGGGTTTTAATAAACTAAATTATGAGAAAAGCAGAAAAACAAAGTATAGATGGTCTTATTAAATGTCATATAACTGACGTCGACGATAAAACTATTGCATATAAATTTGCTCAAACTTTTAGTAATAATAATAATAATAACTCATCAATGTACCGTAAAATTAAGAAATAACATATACGACAATGTAGAAGAAATTCCGCGAAATAACATTGAAATTCCATTGGTAGAAGAAGACCGTAAAAAAAAGAAATCGAAGCACTTAATATTAAAAAATCGCCTGGAATCGATAAAATACGAGAACAGGACATTGTTTTTCTAAAAAACGATATAGGAAGCTTCGTTAAAAATCTAATTAACATTATTATACAACCAAAAGACGTACCAAAAAAATTAAAAATTGCCATAGTAAGGCCGATATTTAAGAAAGGCTGATTTTTCTAATTACATAGAAAAAGTATTCGAAAAACATCTTGCCAAACACAATTCACTTGTTTGTTGTTGAGAACACCAGCCTGCGGGTGAGGAGAATATCCTCGATAGTGTTTAAAGCAACAATATAGTAAATTATACAGCTAATTTTTTTTTTTTTTCCTACTGATGATGACCACATAGTGGTCGAAATACGTATCTAGTAATTTAAATATTTTTTGTGGTTAAGGGTTTTTATTTAATTTTATTTTTAAGCAATGGTATTCAAATCAATATACTACTTACTAAAGAACAACATGGTTTCATAAGGGGACATTAAATTAATAAATTGTTATCTAATTTTACTAATGAAATATATACAATTTTTCATAACAATAATCACGTTATTTGTCTATTTATAGACTCTTCAAAGGTGTTTGAGACAATAGATCACCAAATTTTAATAGCAAAGTTAGAAAAAATGGGGTTTACAGAGTCAGCACTAGCCCTGTTACAAAGCTATATTGATAGTCGAAAATTTGTCGTTGAAATTAATAACACCATCAGCAATGAAAAAAGTTTAGATATCGGAGTACCACAAGGGTCAATCCTTGGGCCTATTTTATTTAATATATACGTCAAACGTCAATAATCTGTCAAGAGTCATTCGACGCTGTGTGGTATATATGTTTGCCGATGACATACTTTTAATAAGTAACTATAAATCAATTAAAACAGCGGGACAATATATGAAAAGCGGTATGAACGCGGTCGCATTATGGTCGCATGATAACACATGTAGATAAAACAAAAATCATACATGTATCATGGCCATACATAAAAAAACAAGAAAACTAATGGTTGTATTGCATACGTGTACGTGTTTTCAACAGCAAATGATAGGAATACAGTGCGATAATAATAAATGCAAGGAAATTGCGGCATGTATGTATTTTAAATATTTGGGGATTGTTTTAGATAATCACTTCATATGGTACGAACAAATAAAAATTGTTTGTAATAAATTAATACCTATAGGCGAAACTATACTATGTTACTGATGTAGTATTGTTTACGGTAAGGAAGAAAATATACGTAGAACTAGCGGATTATCCACCTCTTACAGATGCGAAGGCTTTGTTGGATCGTTTGACGTTTGTAGGGCAACATTCTGTAACCTTGAACGCAATCCGCCATTACATAAGAGGCTTTTTACGGGAAATTTGAATATATCGATAATATCTATACAATACACAATTTTTTTAAAGATGAGATAATATCTCAATTTTACGATTCTTTTGATAGGTTAGGTCAGCGCCGCCGCGCTGACCTAACCTAGCAATTTTCCCTTCTATCTAACCTAAGTCCACACAAGTCCAATTAACCTAACCTAACTCCAGACAACATTTCACCCTATGAGACTATTTCACCCTATGAGGCAATTTCAGCCTATGAGACAATTTCACTCTAACCTAGCATCCTACATATATCCGACATATATCCGGCCATATGTCGATGCGTACCCCTGCCCAGTCCGATCTGTTCCTAAACAAGAGAATGTAAGCCATATGACGGAAAAGGATGTTTATCCTAAAAAGAAATTTGTCGTATATTTAACAGCTATCTACGAAGCAAGTTTGACCGATTTGTTTCCGCTAGGCATGGTGTTAAAGCTAAGCTTTCGTTTTCTCTGGAAAGCACTAACAAGATGGGCCAGGGAGTAAAAGAAATCATCGGAAAAGAAGACCTCGAAAACATCAATGAAAAATTCCAAAATCCTATATGTGTTCCGTACAAAGTGGAACTAGCAGATATTAAGTTGGAAACTTTATTGGAAGAACTACCAGATATATTAGACGGACTCAAAAAAGATTGTTACTATCTTTTTTACATGGATGTAACCCAAGATTTTGCAGGTGCAGGCATATTTAGCAAGATGGAGATGTGTAATTATTTAATTACAAACCATAACTTTTGCAGCAGAATACGAAGAAAACCTGCAATATTATAGTCGACAATAATAAAACTGTGGGAATCGGTTGTTTAACATGGCTAACAACCAATGCAAAAATTAAGATACACAAAAAATTTGTGTCAGATAACAAGTCCTGGTGTTAATAAACAACTTGGAAATCATATACTAGATTTTTTACGTTGTCCAGATGCGCGTTTAAGGAAACAGTCGCGTCTACTTTGGTTAAAGAACGTTGTATTATGTCATTGGAGGCGAGAATATGCAACTGTACAATTGGAAACTATGTCAGTGTGGAACGGGTGTATAATCCCTTAAAAAGACTGTTTAACCTTATTGGAAGATAGTAAGTTATACATCCTAAAGGCGCCAGCAGGTCCTGCGTCACGGTCTTAGACTCACCGGCATCCATCGCGTATTGGAATTCGACCAATCACCTTGGTTAAAACCCTACATCGATGTGAACACCACCCATAGGACATCCGCCAGAAACTCGTTTGAAAAAGACTTTCTTAAATTAATGAATAACGCAGTCTTTGGAAAAACGATAGAGAATGTTGACAAAAGAGTTGATGAGAAGATAATTACATGGTGGGAGCACGATGGAAAAAAATTGTGTACTAGTGGACTTATCGCCCGCCCGAACTTTAACTAGTGCTAGGTGAGAATTTGGTTATCATACAGATGGATAGGGTAAAGGTCACTTACAACAAGCCTATATATACAGGTTTTTCTATTCTAAATATTCCAAAGACCCTCATGTATGATTTCCATTATGGTACCATGAAACATTTGTATGGATCCAAACTTTCACTATTTTACACAGACACTGACTCTTTAGTATATAGTGAGCAGACAGAAGACTTGTATAGTGACATTAGCGCAAACATTAACAATTTTGACACGAGCAATTACCCCGAAGATAATAAACATAACATACCACTTGTGAACAAAAAGATTCCCGGCAAGTTTAAGGATGAATTCAACGGCGACTTGGTTCTAGAGTTTGTTGGGACTAGGGCTAAGTCGTATTGCATCCTTAGTGAGAAGGACGTGATTAAAAAGATCAAGGGTGTATCGCGTGGTATGGTGAATGGTATTAGTTTAGATAGATTTAAGAACATTGTGATTAATAATAGAGATGCCCTCATGCATACCATGGTGTGTATTCGGAGCAAAAAACACAATTTATATACCCAATTAATCAATAAAGTTAGTTTATCGGGTGAAGATGACAAGCGTTATGTTATCCCCAGAAGCATATCAACTTACGCATGGGGGCATAAAGATATAAGATAGTTGCTATATTTATATATTTTATTGTGTATGTATAGTAGTATGTAAGTTAGTTATAAGACATACCTACCATCCCCATCCTTAATAATTCCTTCGTTCTCGGCGGCATGTGTATACCTCCACGCGGTCTCGCTGGATGGTAAAACATATTGTCGTTAATCTAACAATAAATCTTATTGATCGAAAACATGTTTCCTCTCTTTTTAAACAGCACATTAATTTCTTTTTTGTTACAGGTGGCTTTCAACTGCTTGGATTCGGCTACACGAAGAAGATAATGTTATACTTTGTAAAAATTGTATTAAACTATAAATTGGATCAAATAAATTATTAAACTTTTGTATGCTTAATTTTTTTGTGTTAATACCTCTAAGTGTTTGGTTAAAGCATATGTCTTGGGTAGCGAAAAAAAAATAGAGGCTTGGAGCTTTTAAAAGTGTAACTTTGTAAGGGATGACCCTATTTAAAATCTATTTACAGATTTGGACTCCCTAGAAAAATCTAATATTAAATTATACCAAACAGGATTTATTTATCTCGATAGAAATAATCTTTAATGTGCTCGCTAGAGAGTATGTGTGTAAAACGGTAAGGGGTGGTCGGATTTTAAATCTGTTTGCAGATTCGGATTCTGCGTAAAATTCTAGACTCATTTGATGTGTCACATGGTTAAAAAATTTATAAGGACGATCAGAAATCGCTGCTGGTAAAAAATCTTAAAATGAGGGTAGCTCGGGGAGGGAGGAGTTGATGCTATCTAAAAAATCCTAAAAATTCAGGTAGCTGAGAAAAATTTAATATTAATTAATACCAAACAAGATATATTTGTCTCGAAAATGAGCTAAAAAAGATATATTTAGCTCGAAGATGAAAATGACTATTCGAAAAACTATTTGGTCCAGATGTGTGTGGAAATGTGGATGCTGGTGGAAATGTGGTCCTGATTCGTCATTAAACCATCTACTAATGAATTTTACCAATTTTTGTTTATTGTATGTACTTTGTTATAGGGATAATTATAGGTAGGGCTGAGTCGGCGTATCGATATATCGATATTGAAACTTTAATTATTTTTATAACAAACAATCTTTGGTGAAAGCTCGAATTGTCAATAAATACAATATTTTAAAACTATCTTGTGATTTTATTCCCAAAGAAAGAGTAATAAAATATCGATGTGTATCGATTCTTACCGTTGCGTACCGATACGTATCGCTACGTTTCGATACGTATATTTAATCTAAACGTTCCGATACGTATCGCTATATATATATATATATATATATATATATATATATATATATCTATTACACAAATTTAGACCAGGGTAGAAAATTAATTAACGACATCAAATAATTTTAATCACCCTGTATATAGAAACAAATAGAAATTACGTGCGAACTTTATATTAATTAATTCAATTTTTAAGTAACGGGTATTAAACAATGTGTACAAATAATAATTAATATTTAATTGGTATTCGCGAAAAATTAAAGGGTAGAAGTCAATGCCATTCATTATTATTTTAATTGGAGTTAATTGAACCATTAGTAATATACAATAAGCATAAAAGCCTGTGAAAATCCAAGGTTGGTAACAAACAGCTAAAAGGAAGGTTAAAATACTATGAAACAAAGCTCGGAGAATTATATTAAAACTTTCATTAGGAGTACACACCTGCAAATAAAATTTTACAAAAATTTTAAAAGCGGTTAGAATCTGAAGCTGTAAACATAAACCAGCTGGAATGGTGGAATTAGCAAGGACGATGTACATTGGAGCCACGAGTGCAGTAACCTTCAGGTAACTTATGCTTTGTTGTTCGATCTTTGATGTTTTGGTGTGTGTTAAATATCTTTATAATTTATTTGATAAAAATGGACAGTAGTAAATTTGTATAAACAACAAATTTTTAATTTTAAGGTAAAATTTTCTTGTATTAGTAGAAAGAAGTATTTATCAGGTTTATGTTTTTGATTATGATGAAAATTTGGGTCTGTCTTTGAGCTCAATTAGACTAACCTGTTAAATTAACGTAAAGGGGTGGGAGATGCTCCCTTTTATTCAGACTTAGGTCTGCACATATTGTTAATTTAATTAATATGCATCCTACAAGGACTCTAATTCTGGATGCAAATTAAAATGATGACAAATTTTAACTTGAAATTTTATGATGCTAAAATTTATGCTGAAATTTAATTTTGAAATTTTAATGTATTATGAATATTGATGTAAATAGAGTTAACGTTGATGTTTGTGGTAGGAATGTGTTTGTCGTTTTTTTATGAATGACGATGAAAGTTTTAACTAGGTGAGCAGCCGGGGCGGAAAGAGTAAAGAGGCGATTATCAGAAGAGAATCACAGCAATCTGGACGGCCCAACGTTGGGGCTCGAGTGTTTTTCTTTTACTCTGGTGAGTTTTTTGTAGGTTTCACAGAATCTTGACGCCCAATTCGTGAGGCTCGATTCTTAATACGAGGAAACACAGAAATATATATATAATACTCATATTTAGACCAGGGTAGAAAATTAAATAATCACATCAAATAATTTTAATCACCGTGTATAATGAATATTATTAGATAATACGCGTTATTAAAACCGTGAAGCATAAAAATTTATTAGTTTCAGTAAAAATAAGAAATTTAAATCATGTACAAGACGCTTTATATCAAAAGAAACAGTATTAAAAAGCTCTGCGTGTAATTTATTTATTCCTAATAAAGAAACAAATGAAAATTACGTGCAAAATTTATATTAATTAACTCTATTTCAAGTAACCGGTATTAAACAAAACGTACAGATAATAATTAAATATTTAATTAGGATTCACTAAAAATTAAAAGGTATTATTTTTAATTGAAGTTAATTGAATCGTTAGTAACAGATAATATCTATAGGAACTTGTAAAAACCCAATAAAATACCTTGTAATAAAGCTCTGAGAATTAATAGTATGTTTGAACACCTGCGTAGTTTTAAAAAGCTCATTCTGCGTAAATTTTGCAGATAATTAATGGTTACAAAGAATCTTGGAGAAACCGGGGCTTAATATTCACGGGAAGGCGCGATACGGGGTTATTTAACCCAGATAGTCCACATGGACTGAAATAATCGATAGTAAAGAATATCAATTTGCACCACTAAGAACAGGTTAGAGAAGGAAAGATAATGTGCGTAAGACAAAGACACTAATAATTAAAGGCGTAATATGAGCAACGTCACGAGGGTCACGATTGGTTGAAAATAAGATGCAAATATCAGAGGTAGAAACAACAATTTCTGTACAAAATTAATTAGTTTTTCTCGGACATGTTTGCGTGCCGTGTGAGAATTTCTCAGATTTAACTGGGGCGAGTACAAAATTCGTAAAAACCGACGCGCGAGCTACGGAATGGGAAACGAGAATGAGAAATTCTTTAGAACTGGCCGTTTTGGGGACTCGACCGACAGACGGGCTAACTGCTATATATACCGAGGTGAATATAAACAAGCTCTCTTACATCCGCGACTTGATTCAATACGTTAAACAGTGCATTTTAGTTTGATAGAATAATTTAAAGTTTGCTCGTATATTTTGGTGATTTAAAACAGTTTGTTAGTTACGTGCTAACATGAATGTACTTGAGTGCACTTAGATACAAGGTAATAAAAGTTAGTATCACTGTACTAATTAGTCAAAATTTACAACGACAAATGAATACCCATTAGTAGGCAGTTTTGACGTATATTGGTGAAAGAAGTATGAATTTCTTTGCTATTTTGCGGGGGTGTTAATGATTAAATGGTTCATAAATGTGTCTGGATCCACAAAACAAGGGTCAGATATACACAGATGAGTTCCGGAAAAGCCCAGAAACAACTTTAAATAAATGGTGATGGAGAAAATTTTAAAGCGTTGAGAATCAGAAGCTGTAAATATAACCCAGTTGGAATGGTGTGATTAACAAAGGGACGATGTACATTGAAGCTACGAGTGCAGTAACCTTCAGGTAAATTATACTATTTTGTTTGACATTTTGTGTGTGTTGAATAACTTTATAATTGATTTACGTTAAATGGACATTAGTGAAATTGTACTAACAATAAAATTTTAATTTTAAGGTGATATTTGCTTGTTTAAGTAGAAAGGGTATTTAGTATTGATGTTCTGGATTATGATGAAATTTTGGGTATGTCTTTGAGCTCAATTAGACGAACCTGGTTAATTAACGTAAAGGGGTGGTAGATGCTCCCTTTGTACTCAGACTCCGGTCTGCATATATTGTTATATTAATTAGTAGGCATCCAACAAGGACTTTAATGCAGGATGCACATTTAAATGATAATAAATGTAATCTTGAAAATTTCTGATACTGAAATTTATGCCAAAATTTAATTTTGAAATTTTAATGTATTGTGAATATTGATGTAAATAGAGTTAACGTTCGTGTTTGTGGTAGGAATGTGTTTGTTTTTTTTTATGAATGAGGATGAAAGTTATCTAGGAGAGCAGCCGAGGCAATTAACAGAAGAAAGTCAATGGACCAACACAGTTAAAGTAATGAATAGCTTTTCGTAGGATTCACAGCATTCTGGACATCCAATTCGTAGGGGCTCGATTCGAAAAGCGGAGTACCCGAATTTTGGTGGTATCACAGCAAATATGACGCCCAATCTGTGGGGCTCGAATGTTTTTTTTAAGGGCCAGTTCCCGCATTCAAAGGAGCATTACATAGCAAATTTGGCGACCCAAGAGTGAGGCTCGAGTTCCAAATAAAATTTTTGTGATTTTATTCCAGGAAACTGGCGATCTGAGAGAGAGAGTTTTTGTGTGTGTATAAATTTAAGAGTATTTTTGAGTGTGTGTGAGTGAGTAGAACGTATGCAGAGAAAGGAGTGGTTAAGGAGTCAAGGAGTGGAAATTGGAAGTGACGATAGTGCATTGTGTGAGAAAATTTCGAAAATGGAAGAAGCTGGAGGCAGTAGAGATCAGTCGAGGACGGAATCAGGGGATCAAGGAAATGAGTTAATGATGAGAATGTTAGAGGAAATGCGATTAGCGAGGGAGGAGTCCAACCAAAAATTAGAGCAGATAAGCGGGAAAATTGAACAAAATACTAAAGAATTTACAGAATTTAAAGATAGTCTTACCGTGAAACTGGGGGAAGTTGAAAATAGGGTAGATAAAATGAGCGTGATATTACAGGTCTTCGACAGGAAATGGGACATTTAAGGTTCGAAGTACGCATTTTTGTGAAGAAGAGATTAATGTAAAATGACTGAAGTGACGGACTCTTGTAGGGATCAGTTAGGCAGGGTAGAACGCGAAGTTAGTAGTATCAAATACAACATGTCAAATTTAACGGGGGATGGTCCCAGATTTTCTACAGGTGGAGTATCATTGGACCAACACATGAAGTTTTATGGCGATAACAGGGTAAATCCACAAATTTTTATTAATAGTGTAAGAAATCTAGTGGGAAATTTATTTGACGAACAGACTAAACTAAATACGATAAAGGCTTTATTAAAGGACAATGCGGAAGCGTGGTACAATTTAGTAGGACAGGACATAGACACGTATCAGGACTTTGAAAACAAATTTTAAAGCACTACTGGAGTGACCACAGACAAGACCAGGTACGAGACGACTTAATCACAGGAAATTTAAGGAGAATTTTCAGGAAGTAGGAGCAATATGCTATACGCAAGTATAGCATAGCAAAGCAACTGAACCCACCACTGACGGACCGACAAATTATTAAGTATTTATCACGACACTTCGAGGTAGAAATAAGACAGCACGTAGCACTACAGAACATAGTGGACAGAGAAATATTTTAGAATACCTGCAGAGGTACGACGACGTAAGTAGTGGACGACCTCGGGATAACAGGAAAGACAGATCAACACAGTTAGGTTTGACAATAGACGGGACAACTACGCTAGACGGGGGAATAGTTACGGATACCAGCGACAGAATTGGGAACAGCGACGACCATACGTTAGAAGTAATAGTTTAGGAAGGGGACCTGCACCGAGACCGGGACCTACCAGAATGAATAGTTCACCAGACATGAGCGGGACTGCTAATACAGACACGGAACGAGTGGAAACGCTTAGGACGTACGCTGAGGTGACGGCTAGACCAGGACCGAGTAGGGAAAACAGACCTGGACAGGATTTTTAGAACGCGACAGACCACTAGATTTCAGTGTAAATGTATACGAACATCCACGTGAATTTTTCAAAATTGAGGAGGAAGTAGAGCCAGAAACTGAGGAAAAATTATGTTTGCCAATTGTTAATTTAGAAATTTTTGAGAATAATGTAGAAGTATTACTGGATACAGGGGCAGAGGCGAGTTTAATATCGGAGGAATTCGTCAGCAAAATTAGGGATAAGGTTTGTGATAGAATTATGCCTATAAAGCGTAGCCATTTAGTAGCTCCAAATAAAAAGAAGTTTGCTGTAGTAAATAGTGTTGTAGTGCTTAAGATAGATATAGGAGGTTTAAGCTGTGAACAGGAGTTTGTAATTGTACCTGGACTGAAGTTTCAGAGCATTTTAGGTGTTGACTGTATGATGAAGTTAGGGGTTTTGATAGATATGGAAAGGAAGGTAATAAAGATTAAGGATAGGGTAGTGCCATGGAAGGGCAGTTATGAAGTCACAGAGGATGACACGGGGTTGAATATTAATGTAATAGAGGTAGAGGATGATGAAGTAAAACAGATCAACACAATAAGATGTCCAGAGGATAGAATAGTAGAGGTTCAAGCTTTAGTACAAAAACATGCAGAATTAGTGGGGGTAGAAGCAGCATATCGGAAGCAGGTGAAGGCAGAATTACTTTTGACGAGGTTAAGTGGCAAGTTTGTTTTTAATAAAGTAGATTTAAGGAATTCATTCTGGCGGATTCCATTACATAAGAATTCTAGAAGGTACAGAGGATTTTCCATAGAGGGAAAAATCGATAATTTTAAAGTAGTATCGTTTGGTTTGTCGGCAGAAAAGGAAATAAGAATAAATAAGAAACAGACAAGTGTAGGGACTGAAGAAGAAGCAATATTTAAGAGTGAGGATAATAGGGATGATAAGTTTATTGTATGTGAGATAATAGGGATGTTAAGTATAGATATAAAAGGGGGAGAAATAGGGATGAAGAGTATTAGGATGGTAAGAAGAAAGACATGGAGGGTCAAGAAGAGAGTTAGATTTAAATAGGATAGGGATAGAATAGGTGTAGATAGAAGAGTAGAAGTAAGTGTTTATAGAAAATAAAGCTAGGTATAGGATAAATATGCGAGATAATTAGAAATAGGTTTAGGATAAGAATAAAGAGTAAATGTAGGAAGAAAAGAAGATAGGTTAAGTATAGATATTTCATATAAGATTAGTAGAGAGTTAGGAATAGAGTAAGAGTAGGATAGGCATATAGGATTAGGTAGGGGGAAGTAAAGTATAGTGAAGATTAGTTAAAAGTTAAGAGTAGGATAGGTATATAGGATGTATATAGGATTAGATGGATAAGTAGGATGAAGTTAAGGATAATTTCAGTTTATAGAATTAGGTGAGAGTTAGGAATAGGATAGGGATATAGGATAGGTGTAAATATTTTTTTTTGATTGGAGACAAAGTAGGCAAGTTAGATAGATAAGGATAGAGAGAGATAGGCAATTTTTTTTTTGTAAATTTTTTTTGGCAGTCTAAATGCTTTATATTTGCATTCAAATAAGTGGGATTATTTGTATTCAAATAGGGGGAAAATACTCATATTTAGACCAGGGTAGAAAATTAAATAATCACATCAAATAATTTTAATCACCGTGTATAATGAATATTATTAGATAATACGCGTTATTAAAACCGTGAAGCATAAAAATTTATTAGTTTCAGTAAAAATAAGAAATTTAAATCATGTACAAGACGCTTTATATCAAAAGAAACAGTATTAAAAAGCTTTGCGTGTAATTTATTTATTCCTAATAAAGAAACAAATGAAAATTACGTGCAAAATTTATATTAATTAACTCTATTTCAAGTAACCGGTATTAAACAAAACGTACAGATAATAATTGAATATTTAATTAGGATTCACTAAAAATTAAAGGGTATTATTTTTAATTGAAGTTAATTGAATCGTTAGTAACAGATAATATCTATAGGAACTTGTAAAAACCCAATAAAATACCATGTAATAAAGCTCTGAGAATTAATAGTATGTTTGAACACCTGCGTAGTTTTAAAAAGCTCATTCTGCGTAAATTTTGCAGATAATTAATGGTTACAAAAAATCTTGGAGAAACCGGGGCTTAATATTCACGGGAAGGCGCGATACGGGGTTATTTAACCCAGATAGTCCACATGGACTAAAATAATCGATAGTAAGGAATATCAATTTGCACCACTAAGAACAGGTTAGAGAAGGAAAGATAATGTGCGTAAGACAAAGACACTAATAATTAAAGGCGTAATATGAGCAACGTCACGAGGGTCACGATTGGTTGAAAATAAGATGCAAATATCAGAGGTAGAAACAACAATTTCTGTACAAAATTAATTAGTTTTTCTCGGACATGTTTGCGTGCCGTGTGAGAATTTCTCAGATTTAACTGGGGCGAGTACAAAATTCGTAAAAACCGACGCGCGAGCTACGGAATGGGAAACGAGAATGAGAAATTCTTTAGAACTGGCCGTTTTGGGGACTCAACCGACAGACGGGCTAACTGCTATATATACCGAGGTGAATATAAACAAGCTCTCTTACATGCGCGACTTGATTCAATACGTTAAACAGTGCATTTTAGTTTGATAGAATAATTTAAAGTTTGCTCGTATATTTTGGTGATTTAAAACAGTTTGTTATTTACGTGCTAACATGAATGTACTTGAGTGCACTTAGATACAAGGTAATAAAAGTTAGTATCACTGTACTAATTAGTCAAAATTTACAACGACAAATGAATACCCATTAGTAGGCAGTTTTGACGTATATTGGTGAAAGAAGTATGAATTTCTTTGCTATTTTGCGGGGGTGTTAATGATTAAATGGTTCATAAATGTGTCTGGATCCACAAAACAAGGGTCAGATATACACAGATGAGTTCCGGAAAAGCCCAGAAACAACTTTAAATAAATGGTGATGGAGAAAATTTTTAAAGCGTTGAGAATCAGAAGCTGTAAATATAACCCAGTTGGAATGGTGTGATTAACAAAAGGGACGATGTACATTGAAGCTACGAGTGCAGTAACCTTCAGGTAAATTATACTATTTTGTTTGACATTTTGGTGTGTGTTGAATAACTTTATAATTGATTTACGTTAAATGGACATTAGTGAAATTGTACTAACAATAAAATTTTAATTTTAAGGTGATATTTGCTTGTTTAAGTAGAAAGGGGTATTTAGTATTGATGTTCTGGATTATGATGAAATTTTGGGTATGTCTTTGAGCTCAATTAGACGAACCTGGTTAATTAACGTAAAGGGGTGGTAGATGCTCCCTTTGTACTCAGACTCCGGTCTGCATATATTGTTATATTAATTAGTAGGCATCCAACAAGGACTTTAATGCAGGATGCACATTTAAATGATAATAAATGTAATCTTGAAAATTTCTGATACTGAAATTTATGCCAAAATTTAATTTTGAAATTTTAATGTATTGTGAATATTGATGTAAATAGAGTTAACGTTCGTGTTTGTGGTAGGAATGTGTTTGTTTTTTTATGAATGAGGATGAAAGTTATCTAGGGAGCAGCCGAGGCGATTAACAGAAGAAAGTCAATGGACCAACACAGTTAAAGTAATGAATAGCTTTTCGTAGGATTCACAGCATTCTGGACATCCAATTCGTAGGGGCTCGATTCGAAAAGCGGAGTACTCAATTTTGGTGGTATCACAGCAAATATGACGCCCAATCTGTGGGGCTCGAATGTTTTTTAAGGGCCAGTTCCCGCATTCAAAGGAGCATTACATAGCAATATATATATATATATATATATATATATATATATATATAGTATGTGTGTGTGTGTGTGTGTGTGTGTATATATATATATATATATATATATATATATATATACGTACCGCTACGTATCGATACGAATCGGTACGTATCGATACGTATCGATACACACCGATACGCATCGATACCTATCGATATAGAATATGTATCGATATTCGATACGCAAAATCCCGTATCGCGACTATTAATGTATATTTAAAAATGTATTTTATACAAAAAAGTTTTAATAATGTTATTGTTGAATAGATTTAAGCCAGCTGAGTGGAGGATAGCTTAATTTTAAATTCAGGTAACATATTGGGAAGAAATCCATTTCCCCAAGAGAATATCTCAAAATTTACAATCCCCTGGTTTACACGTCTTCCAGAGGAATTCTTATTACCACAGACGTCATTGGCTTCTTCTAAACTTGACGAATTCAAAACCTATCAGGGTAAGTGCTAGTAATAACGTAGCCTGAAATCGCACTTAGGTGAAATTGCGATCATTACTCAATTTTATTGTTTTATGCTAATTATTGCTATATGAACCCATTTCCCCAACACTGTAGATAACCGTTGCATCCTTATTTGGTACGGGATTCCCGCCGCTCTTTGGGTACTTTTAGATTCAAAAACTTAATGCTTCAAACACCTTTAACAATTTTTTGATAAAAGAGTTGAGCTGGAGCAGTGCCATACGGTGCAATTCCTTACGACTTCAATTAAATTAACGTTACCAGTCTTATTAGTTATGCTGTTATGACTCACTTTGTTACTTGAAATTCGCCCAGTACTACTACTAATCAATTTAATTTATATTACAAGCTATACCTAAAAAACTTAAGCTGTTGTAAAATTACTCATATCATGGGCAAACAAAAATCTGCTTTTAAAATATTTATCTACATGTAACTAACACAGACAATATGTATGTTTTGTTAATTCAACTAAAATCATATTCTATGCTCACACATACGCTGTATTAACAACCATCACTAATTATTCTATTTTGGGTTAATTTCACCGTATACTAATAGGTCTGATTTGTGAAAACAATCCCACACAAAGGTACACATAATCAAGAGAAGGAAAGCAAATCAATCAATAACTGATAATTAATAACTCAGTTTTCCGAATGTTATTCCCGCGAGGCATTGCTGAAACATCGCATACATGGCAAGTGTATGATCAGAACATTAATACAGAGGAGGAATATACGTCTCTGTACAACTGCTTCTGTAAAATTGGCATGGTAACTTCGGGGTATGAATGTTAAACATTTAGGGAGATTGGTGAGGTGATTTTGCGATGTTTTTGAAATTAATCCTGATGTAATAAGAAAATCAAACTTAGGCTCTTACTTTCCATAAATTTAGTTCAAATTCTTTTACAGTAGAACCGTACAATATAGAAATATTTTAAAGAACTGTTTGGTATTTTTTAAAATGCGCACCTTACTAGAAACCCGCAAAAATTAAATACTCACTCGTTTGTCTTCTGGCCAAAGCATCCATGTATTTGTGATAAGAGTTCGGTAATTACAGCTACATATTTTAATGATACACTATACAAGGTGTCTCTGTTCGTTTTTCACTTTCTGTCAGTGTCGACTGGCGTTATTGGCCCCAATGGGCAATACTTGAAAATCACCTATGTACATAATTGTGAATTTATATATAAATAAGTTTCAAGAACTTAATGAAGAGTTTTTAAAAATTTTATTTTACAATATTTGAACTTGTTTGCACAAGCTAAAAGCCTAAATGAATACAAAGATGATTTTCTATTGTTACACTTGCTTATAAAGACATAACACATCACTCAATAAGTCCGTAGAATAACTAAGAAAAACACATTTTTTTGGCGAAATCCGATTTTATTCATCAACATACATTCCTTCAAGAGTGATACAATCAGTCCAACTCCGTTCTAGCATTTCGATACCTTTTTTGTAAAACAATTCGTCTTTGGCCTCAAAATAAGCTTCAGTTTCAGCGATCACCTCTTCATCCGAGCCAAATTTTTTTCCGGCGAGCATTTTTTTCAGGTCTGCGAACAGGTAGTAGTCGCTGAGGGCCAAATCTGGAGAATACGGTGGGTGCGGAAGCAATTCGAAGCCCAATTGGTGCAATTTGGTGAAAGAGAATTTTTTCTTCTTCATGTGTGGCCGTTTTTTGGCAATTTCTTCCTTCAAACGCACTAATAATGCCATGTAGTATTCGCTGTTGATTCTTCTTCCTTTCTCAAGATAGTCGATGTACAAAATTCCGTGCGCATCCCAAAATACAGACGCCAAAACCTTACCAGCCGACTTTTGCGATTTTGGTCGCTTTGGACGTGGTTCTCCGGCTGCAGTCCACTCAGCTGACTGCCGATTAGACTCTGGAGTGTGGTGGTGGATCCATGTTTCATCCATTGTCACATACCGACGCAAAAGTCCTTTTATTCCGGTTGAACAGCTCCAAACAGCTCTCAGAATCATCGACACGTTGTTGTTTTGGTCCACTGTGAGCAAACGCGGCACCCACTTTGAGAACAGCTTTCTCATGGACAAATGTTCATGCAAAATAGTGTGCACACTGCCTTCTGATATCTTCAAGGTGTCAGCTATCTCACGCAATTTCACTTTTCTGTTTTCCAAAACGATTCGGTGGACTTTTTGATGTTTTCCGGTGTAACCACCTCAATTGGCCTTCCAGAGCGTTCAGCATCGTCAGTGTCTGTACGGCCACGTTTAAAATCAGCAAACCACTTCTCCACCGTTTGCCTCGATGGAGCAGAGCCCGCATAACACTTATCAAGCCATGCTTTGGCTGCGATGGTATTTTACCCATCAAAAGCAATGATAAATCAACACGCGAAATTGCTTGGAATTCATTTTTGAAAAACTCAAAAGTATCGTCACTTGAACCTCTGTAACTTGTAAACTAATCGTCGGATTGTCATGAAATTTTGACAGATATCTTTTTAAGGTTAGTACTTCCTACAAATCATATGGATTATTACATAGCAACGCCATCTATGTATTATCCTACGGACTTATTGAGTGATGTAGTATATAGAAGGTCCACCGGGTCACTAATGTTAAATTATTAAGTGGAAAGTAAATATTTTCAGTGAAAGTAAAAGTCTTAATGATAAAGTATCATCATCATTAGGTCTTCAGTCCTAGAACTGGTTAGACGCGTACCATCATTGTTTCCTATTCTGAACTAACCTACAGATTTCCCTGAAATTTGCACAGTTTGCATCTATAACAATCTCATCTAGGTCTACATGTACCTCTTTTTTCTTATCTCTGCTTGTAATATATCCCATATTATTCCCCAAAATGCCTTAGAACATATTCCGCCCTTCTATTTCTCTTTTTCCCCAGATATCCTTGTTCCCCTACTATTTCTATAACTTATTTGTTATTATCTTTGTGCGTCCATGCTATCGTCCTCATACATCTGAAGCACAGCATTTCAAAAGGCTGCTACCGTTTCAGACTGCCCGTATTTCATAGGCATACTGTGGTTTGCTCAACACATATGCTTTCAACAATTTTCTTCTTGTTCTATGTTTGTTGCCTTTCCTCATAGGCGCTGTTCTTTCTTGTTAGATGCAGTTCGATCACCTTCTATCGTTTTACAGTTATACGCCCTATTTCTCCGACCTTTAGTGGTTGTGAAGGGAGGTAAGCAACCTGTGGCAGCCAAGTTCCCCCAACACTTAACCATTTAACGATTTAATATATTTTCCAATTAATCCTTTGCCACAGCCAACATTATTTGAAGATATTTCGCAACCAACAACTAGTTGTTTACACTAATCATCAGATTTATCTGCGCTTATTTTTTCGTCATTAGGTTTTCCGTCTCAAAACTGGTTGGAAACGTTCCTGCACTTATTTATATTCTGAGCTAGTCTACATAGTTCCCTGAAATTCTTACACAGCATTTGTATTCAGCTCGTTCCCCTTCTATTATTTTCTAATTTTATGCCCTCTTTACCGAGATTCAGCGAAGGAGGTTAAGCAACCTGTGGCTACCAAGATCCCCAACACTTAGACATTTGCCGAAATAATGCTTTTCCAGTAAATCCTTTCACACACTTACCATTATTCGAGAATATTGCCAAACCAATTCTTGTAGTTACTTATAATAATCATCATGTTTAAGCACAGTTATCTTTTTGTCATTAGTTTATCTATTGATTTCTATTCTGGGCTAGCCTACACATCTCCCTGAAACCCCTACAGCCTACATCTTTTACTATCTGTGTGCAGTAGTCTAACCTAGGTCTGCCTCTTCTTCTTTTTTTTCCTATCTCTGCTTCTAATATATTCCGCACTATTCCTTCATGCCGTAGTATGTGGCCTATCATCCTATCTCTCCTATTTTTTACCGTTTTCCACATATTTCTTTATTCCCCTACCATTTTTAATACCTCTTCGTTCTTAACTTTGTCTGTCCATGATATCTTCATCATACGTCTGTAGCACCACATTTCAAAGGCTTCTACCTTTTTCTTGTCCGCTTCTCCTACTGTCCAGGCTTCACAGCCGTACAGTGCTGTGCTCCACACATATGTTTTAAGCAATCTTTTCCTTGTTTCTATGTTTGTGGTCTTTGAGCACAGTAGTTGCATTTTCTTGTTAAATGTAGCACGACCTTGTGCTAATCTTTGTTTTATATCTTTTGTACTTTTTCCATTTTGCGTTATTTGGCTTCCAAGGTAGCAGAAATCCTTAACCTCTTGTAAGTTCTTGTTTTTGATTTATTTTCCCCACCTTTGCATACTAAAACTTTAGTTTTAGTTTTGTTAATTTTCATACCGTATCTCTCTGTTAGACCCGTTTCCATTTCATTAAGAGCAGCTTCTAACTCTTCCTTGCTAGACGCTAATACCACAATATCATCAGCAAATCTAAGCATATCAATTTTTTGCTCCTGCATAGTAATTCCAAATGTCTTCCTGCATTTGACAGTATTCATTGCCTCTTCTATGTACAAGTTAAAAATCAATGGGGATAGGGCACATCCCTGTCTCACCCCTTTCCTAATGTTTACTTCTCTACGTTCCTGCTCTAATTCTATTACTGCTGTTTGCTCTTTGTACAAGCTATGTACTATTCGTCTATCCCTATAACTCATTCCAATCTTTTTGAGTATTTCAAACATTTTTTTCCATTTTACATTGTCGAATGCTTTTTCCAGATCTACAAACCCTATATACACGCTTTCCCCTTTTTCTATTGTTATCTCCATTATCACTCTCAGAGCTAAAATAGCCTCCCGTGTTCCCCTGTTTCACCTAAACCCAAATTGATCCTCTCTTAGTATTTCTTCCGCCCGTTTTTCCATTCGTGTTTGCACAATTCTAGTTAATATTTTTGACACGTGTGCTGTCAAACTTATTGTTCGAAAATTTTCACATTTTTCCGCGCCTTTCTTTTTTGGTATAGTTACTATGATGCTACGTTTGAAATCTTTGAGTATCTTGCCTGTCTCATACATATAGCTTACAAGTTGGAAGAGACGTTCTGTTACTGCTTGTCCAGCTGCTTTTAGAGTTTCTGCTTGCACCTTATCTGTACCCGGAGCCTTACCATTTTTCAGACTCTTTAATTCAAACTCGTCTCTAAGTATAGGATATCCCAAGTCATCATTTTCAATGTCTGATTCCTGTTCTAATACAGTTAGTTCCTCTCCTGCATATAAATTCCCTATATATTCTTGCCATCTACCCACTTCCTCTACGTTTTCTATGATAACTTTTCCTTGTGCGTTCCTTATATTTTTGCTATACGGTTTTATATCCCTAAAATTCATTCTAATTAATTTGTATGCTTCGTTTGTCTTTCCTATTTCCATCTTTGTTTGTACCTCTTTGCACTTTTCAGCGATCCATTGTTCTTTAGCTTTCCTGCATTTTCGAATAATTTCCCATTTTATGGTTTTGTATCTCTGTCTTCTTGTTTCGTCTGATTTAGTTTTGTACCTTCGTCTTTCTTCTATTAAATTCAGGATATCCTTTGTTATCCACGGTTTCTTATTTTCTTTTTGTGTATACTCCAGAATATCTCTGGCCGCTATGTCTAGGCTGGATTTAATGTTATTCCATTCTGTTTCTACTTCCTTAGTATCAGATATTTTCCCGATATCATTCAGCAATTCATTTGACTTTTTTTTAGAATCTTTCTTGAATATCTTTATCTTTTAGTTTCTTTAAGTCCAAGTGCCTTTTTCCGTTCCTTTTTTTTAGATTTTTTAATTTAAGTGCGGCCTTCATAATTACGATGTTGTGGTCAGTATCTATATCTGCTTCTGGGTAACTTCTACAGTCTTTTACTTGATTCCTAAACCGTTGTCTAACAAGAATGTAATCTATTTGATATCTTCCTATATCTCCTGGCATCTTCCACGTATATCGCCTTCTAGCATGATGTTGAAATAATGTGTTTGTGATGATTAAATTGTTCTTGTCGCAAAATTCTACCAGCCTATTTTCCCTGTCGTTTCTCGTGCCTAAACCAAATAAACCTACTACCGCTCCTTCCCTACCGTCACCTACCACGGCATTAAAATCCCCCGTAATTATTAAATTTTCATGCCCTTTTACGTATCTTAATATGTCTTCGATATCTTTGTAGATGACTTCTGCCTCTTCGTCACTGTAACTAGAGGTGGGCATGTATACTTGTATTATTACTGTGTTTACCGGTTTAGATTCTAATCTAACCATGAGTACTCTTTCATTCTTTTGTAAGTAATTTTTTACACAGTATCCTATCTTTTTCTGTATAACTATCCCCACACCCAAATTTGCTTCCTCTGCTCCTGTATGAATTACCCTGAAGCCTCCACTCCAAAAATCCCCGCCTCTGGTCACCGAACTTCGCTGATCCCTACTATGTCTAGTGATAACCTATTCATTTCGATTTTTAGGTTCTCTAGCTTACCTACTTGCTTCATACTTCTAACATTCCACGCTCCGACTCGCAGAATGTTCCCGACTCTTATTTTTACCTTTCTAATCGCATCCTCCGAAGTAGTCCCCTCCCAGAGATCCGAATGGGGGACTATTTTAACTGCGTCGCCGTGGTTCAATGTAGTAAGCGTAAGACTACGGATCCCAAGGTCCCGGGTTCAAATCCCGACACGGCCGACTGCTTGAAAAATGGCAGGTGAGCATTTTTCACAAATATTACACCCTCGTTCGGATGAGAGGTTAAATGGAGGTCCTGTGTGTGAGTGTTGTCACGCACGTTAAAGATCCCTACCTTGCTTGGAACGGCAAGGGTTCGGCAAAATTCTAAATTTTCAGGCAACAAAAAACTCGCCTCCTGGCCAATGTAGTACCTTTGGGTGGAGCATTGGAAATGTAAATGAACGGACTATTTTAACTCCGGAATCTTTTACCCCAGAGAATGCCATCATGTTTATTACAATTTAAGTACGCTGTATACTTGGGAGATAATGTGGTGGTTTCCCGTTGCCTTCCACATCGCGGTAGTGTGTCTTAAACTGCCATACCGACCCCTATGGTCTCTGCCAATCTAAGTACCGAAAGAGCCGCTGCCCTCTTTCGCGGACCTGTCTTAGTCTGGTTCCTCACAAATGACCCTACTACTTTGGTTGGATCTGTAGTTTGGCTCTTTTGCTCATTAGAACACGCAAGCCATTTCACCTGTTCTAGTAATCTAGAACTTCGGCAAGGTGCAGGTCCATTCGAAATGGGATAAAGTATAATTGTTATTATATTTGAATGTTATGATGGTCTGCGGATATAATTATATACAGTGCTTCCCAAAAGTAACAGATATATTCGATTAAATGATAATGGACAATTTCTGAGTAAAAAGATCTGGATTGGAAGGAAATATTATATTTTCTGACAAGGCAACATTTTATTTAAATGGTACTGTTAATAAGCAGAATTGCCGTTATTGGGCTGATGAAAATTCGCATTGGATGATGGAATCAAATACACAATTTCCACAAAAGATTAATGTTTGGGCGGGGATAGTGGGTAATAAAGTTATTGTGCCGTACTTTTTTGAGAGAATCATTGCCGTTCCACATACTTCCAAAGCACATTTTATGATACTGTTTTTCAAACAATCCCATGCTTTCTCCACATCTTCAGACTTCAGAGAATTCTCTCATTCCTGTTTGCAGTCATACAACTCCCTCTCTAACACAGTAGCATACTCTCTTTGTGGCGACTCCCTCCAACAAACGTTTTACTTTCACTCTTGATTGTCTCACATCCTGCTTTCTTCTCCACGCCCATTTTCGGCTAAAATTAATTCTGCACAAAACCTAAAAATGATCGGGCCAACATACAGACCCTTTTATTAGTTTCGAATATTTTACCAATGCTTCTCGCATTTCTTTTTTGCCATGTGTACTTGTGTATGTCCTTATGTTTAACCATGTATTGGATACAAACAGTTCTCTTTCCATACATGTACTAACTAACATATCTCAATTTTCGTTCGTTTTTGGATCACCAAACGAACCTATCACATGTACTGCACTTTCTCTGTGTACTCCAACCCAGCTATTCATATCGCCTAATAAAACCACACTGGCATTCCTGCGTTAGTCTAATACATTTTCCAACATTTGCCAAAACTGTTCACAATCCCTATTGTCATTCACCGGAGCATAACATGCTACTAAAAAGACTTTTTGAAAGCCACTTTCATTCTAACCCACCAAGTCATATTGTTTCATGCACGCTTTTGCTTGATCATTCAAAATTAAACCAACACCTTTCACCCCGAACCCATTGCTCTCTACTACAGACCATAAACTCAATATACCGTTATCTAATCCACCAACATCTTTCCCCTTTCACTTCGTTTCACCACACACAGCGCATCTATGCGCTTTTCTTTCATTTCATTCATGATTTCACACTCCCCTAACATTCCAAGTACAAAATCTCTATTCCTAATTCACGCGGTTGTTATCTGATGGGCCACATATTTTCCGTCTCATTCGGCCACCATGACTTTGACGGTCCGAGGACTTTTCAAAAGTTTTGTTAGTAATTTTTAATTAGGTTGAACCAGGTAACCAGCCTAGATCGCAACCGTGCCATTGTAGCTCTCCCTACTAACGGTAACGACACCTTACTGTTCAGTGTTGGCATGTTTATCCTCGCTGCCACAGACGTCGCCATGATTCCCAGTCCTCCACGTGTGCCTAACGTCTTTCAATACAAGCTAAAACTTCCCCTTCCGAGGGGATTACCTTGTAAACCAGCATAAAGTTGCCTACACTACGACCACTAGCAGGTACACGCTGTGCACTGACACACATCTAATAGATTTGTCAATCAACATAATTTTCGGTACTTGTGTGAAACGAACCCAAAACAAAACATCAAAGGCCTTTGTACAGCACAAAGATCACAGTTTCGTCATCGGGAATTTTCGACCGTTTATTTTATGAAGATCGCGACAACGCCATGACGGTGAATTCCGAACATTACGTCAATATGATACGTGATTTTTGAACACCAGCTCTTTAACAATTTCATGAATTTAATCAGGAAACCTGGTATTAACAAGACGCAGCCACAAACTACCCTTCAAATCGGTCTTTGCTCGTTGTTCATACGCTTTTCCCTGAAAAAGTGATGGTTGTATTATATTCAGGTGCTAAAACGCCTTTATTATATATGTCTGTGTCGTATTAATCACAGTCCCACCGGTGTCTTTTTATGCTTGCGCTTGTGACAAATAATAAGGAACATTGTGTGCCTCTCTAAGACTTTGTGAAGATGGTTAAGCCTTTTCGAAAGACGTGCAACTGAAGATTGCCCTTTAATAAATCCAGCTCAGTATTTTGAATCTAGACTGGACCATTAAGGACTATTTTTGTAAATATTTCATTATGACCTGCAATTCAAAATCAAAATTTATTTAATTTGGGAACTAGAAATACTTATTTGATGGTGCCCTTATTTTTTTTTTTGATAGTCTTACACAAAAAACTGAAAGTCAGTAAGTACTATTTCTTCAAATATTATTACTGTTTATGTTGGATCACAAATAGTGATTCCAATTTATGAACTAACTGCAACTTTCCTTTGCAGGTGCAGCCCCTTCTAACGGGAACCGTTATCCAGTGTTCTCAGGACGTTTGTTTTAGTGCTCTGGGCATAAATGTTTCTACCTCTTCCCTTGGCTGTAAATCTATCTTTTTGCAGGAACATTAGAGTCAGTCAGTCTTCCCTCACCCTTGTTCACTTGTTATTTAACCAGCTAAAAGACATTCCCACGACTGTCGTGCCTACTGCGGTGGTTTTACCCCAGCTATGATGTGGTAACATGGGCCTTGGTTAGTTCCAAAAGTGACCTTTTTGTTGATGGTTTGTAAGAAATTTGCTTTTAATTATTCTTAGTTAATAATCTTTATTTGCAACGCTAAATTAGAAACGAAATAAAATTATTAGTTAATGTTGGAACAAATGTTGGTTGCAATGGTATTTTCAAAACATATGAAATATCAAGTACACCCTAATTATTAAATGAAACTGAATATGAAATTGTGAACATTATTTATCACTAGGACTTGAACTCAATCTTTCATCATTACTGTTTGGTAAAGTAGTTTTAACGCTTATCGTTTATTCGAATTAATAAAATAAGAAAAGCTTTTATGCTGCTAATTTATTACCTGAATTGTGACAACTATGTTGGTACAGGTTTAATACTTCATTTAGTTGAAGTAATAATAAATCTAGGTACAAAATTAAAATTTCAATGTTTTGGAATTTTATACAGAGTTGCTTGTTTGTTCCATTAAATAGACTAGACCATTAAGAATTATTTTAGTAAATATTTCATTAAGACCTGTAATTGAAAATCAAAATTTATTTAATTTGAGAACCATAAATACTTATTTGATGGTGCTCTTATTCTTTTTGATGGTCTGACACAAGAAACTGAAAGTCGTAAGTACTATTTTCTCAAATATTATCACTGTTTAACTTGGATCACAAATAGTGATCTCATTTTATGAACTAACTGCAACTTTCCTTTGCAGATACAGCCTCTTCTAGCGGGAACCGCTATCGAGTGTCCTCAAGACGTTTGTTTCAGTGCTCTAAGTATAAATGTCTCTACCTTTCCTCCCCTTGTCCGTTAATTTATTTTTTTGCTGGAATGTTAGAGTCAGTAAGCCTTCCCTCGCTCTTTTTCACTTGCTATTTAACCAACTAAAAGACAAACCTACGGCTGTCGTGCCTATGGAGGGGTCATGCCCCAGCTATGCTGTGGTAACGCTTTTGTGGTAGGTATTACGTCTTTGACTTACCAGTGTAAAAGAGGTAAAAGAGGTTTCAATTCCGTCATTAATATTCCAAGGGTAAGAGAAATTGTTACAAAGTTTCATTGTTCGTGAGGTGAATTACTTTTGAAACATAAATATCGTCTTCATAAAGAAACAAATAGAAATTACGTGCAAAATTTATATTAAGTAATTCAATTTTTAAGTAACGAGTATTAAACAAAGTGTACAAATAATAATTAATATTTAATTTGTATTCACTAAAAATTAAAGGGTAGAAGTCAATGCCATTCATCATTATTTTAATTGGAGTTAATTGAACCATTAGTAATATATAATATGCATAAAAGCTTTTAAAAACCCAATAATATTCAAATCGTAGAAGTGTTATTTAAAGTATTACGAGTGAACACCTGCGTATTTTTAAATGTCAAATTCTAATAAATTCGAGCTGATAAACATGAAAATTCTGCGTATATTGCAAACGGTCGGATAAACCTTAGCTTATATTAACGGGAAGGCTAGATACGGGGTTATTTAACTCAAATACGAACCCGCGTGGATTGAAATAGCCCATAATAAAGAATATCGATTTGTACCACTCAGACCAGGCTAGAAAGAGATAGATGAAACGCGCAAAGCCGAGACACGGATAATAGAAGGCGTGATTTGAGCAACGTCACTGGGTTTGCGATTGGTGGAAATAAGATGCAGATATGAGAGGTGTAAACGTAACGATTTCTATACAAAATTAATTAGTTGTCCTCGGACGTGTTTGCGAGCCGTGTGAAAATTTCTTAGATTTAACTGGCACGAGTGCAAAAATTTAGTAGAATCGCTGTGCCGGACTGCCGAGAAGGGAACAGAGAATGCGAAATTCTAAAAACTGGCCGTCGCGGGACAAAACCGACGTGCAGGCGAGCTATTATATAAACCCGGACTTTAAACAGTTTCGCTCTCTTAGATTTTCGATTTTGATTCAATACATTAAACAGTTTGCTCTTATATTTTTTGATTATTGAATACTTTAAAACAGTTTGCTCTTTAATTTTTTCATGTGATACCATACTTCAAGCAGAATACGGGCTACGATACAAGTTATTATGCATTAGTGCACTTAGAAAAGAAGATACAAGGTAATAAAGTCTAGTTATATTTGCGAGTATTACTGTACCAATTATCCAAATTTGTAACGATAAATGAATAAACAAAAGTAGGCAGTTTTGGGTATAGCGGGAAAGAATTATGAATTTCAGTGCTATTTTTCGGGGGTGTTAATAATCAAATGTTATTCGTAAACGTGATTGGATCCATAAAACAAGATTTAGATGTACATAGATGCGTTCCTGAGAAGCCCTGAGACCTGTTAGACGAATGGTGGGGTAGAGAAATTTTAAAAGCGGTCAGAATCTGAAGCCCTAAACATAACCCAGTTGGAATGTTGAAATTAGCAAGGACGATGTACATTGAAGCCACGAGTGCAGTAACCTTCAGGTAAATTATACAATTTGTTCGAACTTTGATGTTTTGGTGTGTGTTGGATATTTTTATAATTTGTTTGATAAAATAGACAGTAGTGAATTTGTATAAACAACAAATTTTTAATTTTAAGGTGAAATTTTCTTGTATAAGTAGAAAGGAGTATTTAGCAGTTTATGTTTTTGATTATGATGAAAATTTGGGTCTGTCTTTGAGCTCAATTAGACTAACCTGTTTAATTAACGTAAAGGGGTGGGAGATGCTCTCTTTTATCCAGACTCAGGTCTGCAGATCTTGTTTATTTAAGTAGTATGCATCCTACAAGGACTTTAATTCTGGATGCAAATTAAAATGATGACAAATTTAAACTTGAAATTTATGATACTGAAATTTATGCTGAAATTTAATTTTGAAATGTTAATGTATTATGAATATTGATGTAAATAGAGTTAACGTTGATGTTTGTGGTAGGAATGTGTTTGTTTTTTTTATGAATGAGGATGAAAGTTTTAACTAGGTGAGCAGCCGAGGCGGAAAGAGTAAAGAGGCGATTATCAGAAGAGATTCAACAGGGCGAGAATCACAGCAAATCTTGGTGCCCAGTTTGAGAGGCTCGAATTTTTTTTTTACTCTGGTGAGGCTATTTGTAGGTTTTACAGCACTATATATATATATATATAATTGTGGAAATTATCGGTCAAGAAAATAAATTTGTAACGACTGTGTATATAGGAAATAGGAACAATTTATTTATGTTCCAAATTAATTAATTGTGACATTGAAAACGGTCCGATAATAGCATATTTTTGTATTTCTAAATCAGAATGTTAAATTTGCATAACGTGTAGAAGCTTTGGAGTACGTGAAAACTCAAGAATACGCATAATTAGCTTTAATATTTTAAATCAAGCGCATCGGATAATAAACAGAGCTTTTGAGTGTTTAAAATCAATAATGTATTTTCAATTTAACTAAACTAAACGTTCGTTAAATACAGATCAAATGCTAAAACTTGGAAATATAATTTCAAACGGACAGTTTGCTTCATAGAAAAACCTGACAGTTGAAATAACAAGTTCAAGGAAACTTAAATGAACGTTGAAACAGAATTTTATGGAATTGTATTTAACGGTTAATGCATAAGCTATTAACACAACAGATGGTTTGAAAGCAAAGTGAAACGGAATATCCGTAGTGTAAATCAGACAGAGAGCATGTATAATAAAAGTTGGTTAAAATACTCGTTTAAAGTACGCGGTAGATTTGGAGGTCAACCACAATATCGATTTTCTACTCCTTGAGTGGGATTCTAAAAGAGACAGCATATATGGGTTAAACAAGGGAAGATAACTAAAGGCTAGGCGTAAAAATGGGGAAAAGGTGTCTAATTGGTTGAAGGCTAGAAATTTTCAAGAAGCTCGCGACTGTTATATGTTGTTGAGCAGTTTTCAGGCTAAAAGCACGGTGGAATAAAAATTTTTGGTTGTACTAGTCCGTTACGTGCAAAATTTTTAGAATCAAGTATGATAAAATGAGCGTTTCGACTGAAATAGGGTGCGGGAGGGGTGTATTAAAGAATATAAATACACTAGGAGATGTAGTAAAGATCTCTTACTTTTACTTATTCTCGTACGTCACTTATCCATTTGACTTCGCTTTGCTTGTAATACAACATCCTAATTTAAAAGTGTATAAAACGGTGTCAGTACAGTACCTCGATAATTTATTAAACGTGTGATTTGCACAATTGGGTGCTAGTTAATAGACGGTGCTGTTACTACATTTAACAAACTACTGGAATGATGTTACTAGGGTAAGCGAGTTGAGAAGTGTTTGAAACAAGAATGTGTCAGGTCTAGTAATTACGGAAGGTGATTAGCTTTGTCTAGACGGTTATCAGGGTAGAAACATTGAAGGCGGTTGCAGGGATTTGGATAGCGAGTGAAAATGGGTTGGATCTATGTATAACAGCGAAGTGTATGAACGCAACGACGAGGGTTTTGGAACACATTTTCAGAGGTAATGATGGGAAAAAGCTTACTCCAGGTAACGAAATTAATTTCTCTTGCTTTTGCTTAAACATTTGTGCTGTTATTTTGTGCTTGAGTGATTTGACACATTGGGGGTGTATTTTATTACCATTAAAACTCATTTGAAGGGGTATATGTAAAGGACAATTAATTTTTATCATTTATATGTGCTACTAAATGACATACAATTTTTGATGTAAGGAGTAAACGGGTCTTTGAGTTTGTTTTTAACAAAGATGAGATGTTTATAAGCATTTAGAGTAACTGGGTTTATACTGAGCTCACCATAGACCAGAATAAAAGTCAATTTAGGGTTTCACGAAGGGTCCATCTACTCGTATAAAATAAAACTGTTGAAATAAATAGAAATAATGAAATTTTAAAAGTTTTACGATTGAGATTGCAACATTTTATGAAACTGTATATACAAATGTGTAAATATTCTCTTGATAATGGAAACTTTTTAATATGTATGAATAAAAATGTTGTATGCCTTGTTGCATAATTTGAGTTTTAATTTTATTTGACTGTATATGTAAGAAAGAGCGAACTTAAGATAGTAAATATCCAGGAAGAAGCAGATTGTAGAGCTAGCCGGAGTGTGCAGAAATAAGGAGCTGTTCCAGAGGTATTGGAAGATTTTTATTAATTTTTTTTGAAAAACTTTTATGACGGTCTAACAACGCTGGGACTTGAAGGCGATTCCGATTGGTTTATGGAGTTAACCATTGCAATATATAAATATATATATATATATATATATATATATATATATATATATATATTATACATATATTGCTGTAACAACGCCTCGCGTTGGTGCGCCGCTAAAAAAGTGCTGTAACAACGCCGCACGTTGGAGTGTCACTGAAAGAGTGATATGAAAATGGTCGCACGTTGAGGTGCCGCTGAAAGAGTGCTGTGACAACACCGTTTGTTAAGGCGTCACTAGAAGAGTGCTGTGATACAGATACAGCAATTTCTAAAACTTGAAATTGTTTACTTACCTTCCTTTCTAACTTTGCCTGGTTAGCTTAACGGAATTGACAGAGTTCTCAAAATGAAATCAAACAGCAATATTAAAGCATTTATACAGTATGAAATATCTTCTTTCATACAAAAGCAAAAGCCTATAAAACATGTACAACATCGTTTTTTTCAAACATAAAATAATTTCTAAAAAGTACTTATTATAAAAAGATGTTCCTTATCTTATTTTAAATTTACAGAAGTAAATGTCTTCTTTGATGGATATTTTAACTGTCTTTGTTTATTCCCACGCTTGAAAGGTTTGTTTGGCCAAAAATCCTTGACAGATAATCTATTAAAAGGTCAGGAGTGTTTCGAACTCTGAACACAAACTTTCCTGGTAAAGATCTTTTACAAAAAATATTATTAAGACTTAAACTAAATAACAAAATTTAAATATCAGTTACAAAAAAAATTATACTTGCAGAAATCCACGAAGCTTTTGCTATCCAGCTCGTAGTTAAACATCTTCGTATTTTAAATTGATGTTGAAATCAGCTTGCAAGATTTTCCATATTTAAAATCCTTGTTTCAAACAGTAGTTACCAAAGTACATTTTGCTTAAGCCTTTCTTTCAAATATTTAATAAAATTTTTGAAATAGCGTTATATTAAAAAATTTTCCCTCTTATTGTAATTTAATAATTTCTATTTTTATGCAAGTTACGTTTAAAACATCACTTCTATATTCATTGTACCATCGTAATTATTAAATTACAGTATGCTTTCTGCATACTGCAAATATCATCTTCGCAAAACAGCAGCTCGCGACTTAAAACAAAATAATATTTTGTGATCGTTTTTAATAAACGTTTCCTTAGATATACAAATTAGCTATTTTCAGAATGTAGTAGAATGGTATGGAACATTATGATGCAAGATTCCCAGAAAAACTCATTAGCGTCTAAAATCGCAGCGTTTTATTACCTCGTAATCTCTTCCACTTATCAGTGACGCGCACTGCCTCGTCTTTGTTTAACACCCAAAGTTATTGTGTTGCATCGCTTCTCTCCAATAATGAATGCAAAAGGTAATAAATAATTTTTATCAGTTATTCCAGAGATTTTACGAGTTTTTTAATGATCGGGCCGCTTCTTGGAATAAACGTTTCTTCATTAATTGGTTCATACGAATTTGACGTATTCTCCTGAAACGTTTTTCTTAATCTTGTCTATTCCAAAAATTTCTCTATTTAAAATAAATTTAAGTAATCCGCAGGGGAATTAATTTAAACTTTAATTGCTTTTCAATGCAAAAAAAGTTGCATTTTATAGAAAATATTTGCTTTCACAGCAAACCGTATTTTAGTACACAAAAGTTAATATTAAAATTGGGTTTTAAATACACGATTGTAGTTTTTATGCTAAATGCGCAAAGCTAGCACTGTTCTACGCTATCTACAGCAAATGAAGAGCATTTTTATATGCATCGAAAATGTTTTGATAATTAATAGGTGAAAAAGTAAATAGCGTTGTATTTATCTTAAAATGATCGATTTGCGTTCGCATTGAATGCGTTTTTAGGGTATCTAAAATTAATTATTTTCACATATACAGCTTATATCATACGGTGTGATTATATATACACGCGCAATTGCATTTTTTGTTTAGCATTTTAATGAATAAAGGTACGCTTGTATTATACAAGGCGTAACTATGAATTTACCGAAATTTCTGTTCTATCCGGATTCTTTTATATTTTGGTAGAATTTATTTGTAGACTTTGGGTTTCCATGATCTCTCGTGACTCCTATCACGTCAATGTGTATATATATATATATATATATATATATATATATATATATATATATATACATATATGGGAAAACCATAGGGTATAGAACGTATTTTAAATATGAATATAATTCTAAAAAATTAAGCTGTTAGTAAAAAGTAAATGAAATCTAGAAGCTTGACTAATTTGTTTCTTACTGTATCTATTGTAAACAGTAAAGGATATCATGTCAACAAGTAGTACAAGTGAGTGTCAAACAAGATATTTATTTAGTCGACCGAACATGTTTTAAATGTATCAAAATGCTTAACCTACCTTGAATTGAAAGTAACACCGCGCTTTTGATGAGATAACCTACCTTTTTAAATCCCCCACCAAAACTTCGCCTATTGTGAGTTTAAATTTGTATACTTAGTGCAGGGGAGTCTATTTGTTCAGACGTAACTCTCTTTGCTTAACAAGAAACACCAACTGTAGCATCGCTGCGACAAATTTTCTTGATAACTCCTTCTCCATTTCTGAAAAATTTTGCAGATTCTCTGCTACCTAGATTCTCTTTACAAATTAAAATAATCTTGAATAGAAGAATATATAGACACCTTTGGAAGCAACTTCGGTCAAAGAGAATGTTTACTCTATAGATGTATCAGTTTTTTGTATTTCTAAAATTGATAGAGGAATTCTTCTAAAGGTTGACCATTAGAGAGATAATAACTGCAACTGTCACAGACGTGGAAAAGTATCTACTTAATAGTAAAAATGACAAAACGGTGTGTATTTCTGCCAGGTCGCTGCATTACAAATAAAAATGTATTTACAGCAGATGTAATCAATCTGAGAGATCAAGAATGTTATTCTGGTCCTTGTATCAGTAATACCCACCCCTAAAGGTCGTCAAAAAATTTGCATGCAATTTTAGCAAAGGCAATAACGTGTTCATCCGTAAAGAACTCATTTTACTAAATTTAATGGTAGTCACGATAAATATAGACCATAAACTTCATAAATATCATTCTGCAAACGCAATTTA
>JARFIW010000134.1:0-76672 GCA_036346225.1 Platerodrilus igneus | reverse complement strand
ATACTTGTGGGCGCGTTTTGAATTAGGATCGGCTTTATATTACTTTCAATGAAACACACACGTATGTTGAAAAAATGTAAGTGCAGAGAAGAATGTGTGTAGCTGTTTTGAATTCGGTTTTCTAGCGAGAAGTTACACGTGCACCGTTTTGAATTAGGATCGGCGTTATATACTTTTAATGTAAAATGTGAAAACCTGAATTCTTTTCAAATGTAAAATACTTGTGGGCACGTTTTGAATTAGGATCGGCTTTATATTACTTTCAATGTAACACACGTATGTTGAAAATGTAAGTGCAGAGAAAATGTGTGTAGATGTTTTGAATTTGGTTTTCTAGCGAGACAGTATGACAGATGCAAAAAATATCGCATTCAAGTCAATTGTGTTTTAATTAAAGTGGATTCTGATTTATGTTTAGAGGCTGCAAATACACATGGGCCGGTTTTAATTCAAAATGAGTTCACTCTTGTGATAGGTTGAAAAGTGGGTTGGCAAAGTACGCAGATGGTGGTAATCTGCTATATAAGGAGATTGCTCTGATATTAATTTAATTAGTCGAAGTTTACTGCATATATTTACATACAAACATGTATATAATCGATATTCAGGGATTTAAATACAAGAAAAACGAGTTTGTGTGCAAAGAAATTGCGGTTTTGGACTTGTTGTTAGGTGATGTTTGGCATCAAATTTTAAACTGCCAATGCAGTCTAGTTGTTTGAGTCAAGATCATATAAAACATAATGACTGGGTGACAAGGAATATTCATGGTCTTTCTTGGGATGAATCTTCAACGGCTGGAATGGTGTCAACATATATAGCGCTTTATTTGAAGCAAATTATCCGACCCGGTGAAGAAGTATTTGTGAAGGGTCTAGAAAAGAAGAAATTGATTGAAACATATATAATGCAAAACTTTGTAACTGATATGCTTGCACTAGGTTGTCCTAAGCTATCGGAGTTAAAATCAACAATCGTTTAAAATATAACATACATTGTTGTAAACACAGCAATAACAATCTGCAATGTGCAAAACAAAATACCTTTTATTAAAAGAATGGCTTGATAATAATAAAAACAATAGAAAGATTTTGTTTGTATTATTTATTTTAATATAATTTTACAATGTTAGCCTTACAAAATTCCTTTATAATAATAAAAACAATAGAAAGATTTGTTTGTATTATTTATTTTAATATAATTTTACAATGTTAGCCTTATTAACTATTATTATAACAACTTCTAGCAAACATTATTTTTATCGATCCAGCTATTGTGTACGTTAGAGAAGCCTAACCATTTTACAAATACTTTATTTCCACTCTTTCTTAGAACTTTTCTACCAGGTAAATTCCTGGATGTTTAACCTTTGCAACTCCGTTTCATAAAATGCACCTTTGATTTCTTTCTCATCTTGATCTTCTAATATATATGTTGTAGGATTGGTTACGTTTACCTTTTAATCTTAAAAATTTCATTTGACCAGTTTGGCGTGTAACCTTTCGTAAATGCTTCCCTGTGTTTACTAATCCTCACACTGTCTTTTATTGAATATTTTGGTATTTTGGTTGCAAGTTTGATGTGGGTAAATGATGATTTAAGAATAGTTTTTCATTTGATTTATCAACTTTTACAGGTTTGACTCCGATAGTATTGTGAACTGTATTGTTGTATTGTTTCACAATATCGCTTAAATTTTTATCCAATTGTAAGAACCGTTCAGGTTAAACAAGCGCCACATTTTTCCCTTTAAAGTTCTAATTACACGTTCTACAATGCATGCTTTCTTTGTAGAAAAACACTATAATGGTTTATGCCATATGTCTGCATTAAGGATTGAAAGTGTTTGTTATAATATTCTTTACCAAAATCAGACTGCAAATTTCTTGGCGGATTTTAAATTTATTTAAAATTGTTTTCATTGCAGCAGTAACATCAATACCCGTTTTACTTTTAAGTGGTACAGCCCATACGTATTTGGAAAAACAATCAATAACTACTAAAATGTATTTAAATCCTTTGTTTGTTTGCGAATATGGTAGCATTTCAATCAAATCGGTCTGAAGAAGGTCATTTAAACCTTTTACTATCACTTTGCGTCTCTTGAAATTTATTCTTGCTGGTTTATGAAGTTCATTTACTATATCCTCTTTCACTTTTGATTGAGCAACTATCATAATACTTTTTTATAATCAGGATTTATTAAATACAATTAATGAAATACTTCTATGTTTGAATGTCGTGGGCTCCACTTGCTTTGAAAGGAACTTTTAATATAAAATCAAGAAACATTGTGGTATTGTTTATGATAGCACCGCTGTCACGAAAGCTGATTACATCCATACGTTTAAGCAAAATCCTTGTAACTGTGCAATTACATAACTTTTTCGTTTATAAAATTTCAATGTCTTGCGGGTATCCTTTAATATTCTCAATGACTGCTTCCTCATAAGGAACTTCATAATTATGTTTAATGTTGAAAATAAGGAATGTCTTGTCACCGTCGAGAAATGTATTAGAGTAAAACGTTGCTACTACCGTGTAATGTAGCATATGTAACTTGTACTCAATCAAGGTTTCAAAACCTTCACTTTTATTTTCATATTCCTGTTCAGTTATATCTATTTTACGGTTATGTAAGTGCCTTCCAAATTTGTCAATTGTCATATCATATAATTACTTTCGCCTCACGCAATTCTTCAATGATCGAATTTATTTCGTTGCCGTGACCTGTGTGTCCAGAAGTCTGAGATGAAACTAAAAGTCGTAATCTATCAACAAGTTCATTGGGATCATTCCAATATAAATAATCTATAGCGTTATTTGATACTTCCATTGTCATACCGTCTCCAAAACGCTTTCTATAGGGTAATGTTCTAGGTCTACGGGGTGTTTGGGAAGTATGTTTAATGTAGATATTATATTTTGTACTTATATGAAGTATTACCTTGAATTTGTTCTGTTTCAGAATAATATCTTCTATTAGCATTTGTTCTTTTACAATATCAAGGTACGACTTTAGATCTTGATGACTGTACCCGACAGGATATTTTTAAACAGTAGTTCGTATAATCCAGGAGTACCTTTATATTTCAAATCATTTATTAGAACATTTTCATCATCCAACGCGAAATTCGAATTGCCTATCATAAGACCATTTGAATCAGGGTTAAACCTAATACCATATTTATGATCAAATTCGTTCTTAACATCTTTAAACATATTGTAAATATATTCTCGAGGTAGCGGATGTAGCTGTTTGAGATAATGTGTCATACCAGGTGAATCGGCAAAGCTTTGAATATATTCCTGGGCTTCTTGTGCATTTCGATTAATTTCTGCTTCATATTCATTCTCAACATCGTCATCATCATCATCATCTACCTCTATGGCATCATTTTTTATATTTGGTATATGCTGAGCAATAACCGGGAATCAATATAGTCAACGTTCCTTTCTAGCAATTTAGGTTTAATTTTTTACACTGCTATGAGGCAGTTCTTCTTCTTCTTTAAATTTTCTTTCTTTACCGCACTTTCCCCATCCAGTTTATTAGCAATAGTTTCTAATCGTGATGTTATGGGTAAGATTGATTCCACTTGGACGACTTCATTATCTTTTAACTGACGCAATTTGTTTTTACAATGTTTCTTTTCTTAATTAAAATTCTTTTAAGTTTTATCGCCTCCTTGTTCATTGCGTAAAGTTAATTGTAGTAAAAATTCTTCGATACTAACGATACTTGCGTCTCTCAAGGTTTAAATATGTATGAAGTGATCAAAACCTATTCGGTACCTTCCTTGATCTGGATCACTATCTTTGTCTACAACTAAGAAACCGTATTTGTCTTGCCAACAAGCAGCACATATTTCACGGAATTTATCATACTTCATGTCAGTATTGACGTGATCGTCATATATGTGTTTTAAGTTTAAATCATCTTGTTTAAATAAAACTAAAAGATTAGCATTATCACGTAGTAAGTGCTTAGGTACCATTTACATATTTTGTAAAAGATATGTATTTTTCCTTATTTATTGGTAGAATACTTAACAAACCTGAAAACCCTAACGCAATTTTTTTAATAATGAAATGCGAATCGTAGCCTGATAAGTTATGAAAACTACCGGTATCATATAAAATTATGATAATTGATGTTGCAATCTTGATGAGCCGCTCCTCGAAATTCACCTGTAAAGTGACAGTGATCGCGAACTCTAATATCATCTATACTAAAAGGTTTATTGCAAATGTGACAGTGAAGGGCAAATTTAAATGCTAACTTTTGTTCTTCTGTTAAAGGATTCATAGGTTTTGGGTTACAGAAAATTTTATTAGTCGTTTCTGAAATCAGTTTCAATTGAGCAACCAACCATTCTATACAATCCTTTCCGCGATACAATTGAAATTTGGAATATTTATTATCATACGAGCATTTCAAATAATACGCTACACTAAAGAGTATATGCCTTTGGTAAGAGACTGTGTTTAGTATTACCTCCGACTCATTGCATGGCTCTAATATACATTCGAGATCTGCATAAACTACAAATGATACTTTTTCTTGATAGTGGAAATGTTTAAACGTTAGATACTTTTCGGATTCTTCGGGTAATCTTATTGAGCAAGTATTCTGTTTTTCGCAATAATTCGAATGACGCTTAAGTAATGCTGCTGTACTAAAATTATTTAAACATCTATAACAAAAAATTTTCTATGTTCATGTGAAGACAACTGTTTTGCAAATAATTTTGACATATCCTTAATCCAAGTAAAATGAAAGTAATTCTCATCAGCATTTGTCGGACGAGAATATTGTAAGGAATCATTATTTAAAACTAACAGATTAATAGGTTCAATTTTTTAAAATTTTCACTTAAACAAAATGGTAGTATTTTAGTATTTTCTATACAATATAGGTTAATTGCGAGATTGTTAAGCTTCTCAATTTTTTTTATGTCTTTTAATGCGATTGGAATTTGAATTGAATTGTAGCGTAATACTGTATCAAAATGTGGATAGCTAGATATTCTCTGACTATTTTGTTTAGCAGGATATAAAGCGGAAACCAAGCTCCAAAGAATGCAATGTTGATCGTTATTTATTACATTTACCACAGCTTTTTCTTTTTATAAAGTCCGGAACCGGTACAAACGTTGGACACCCTCCTTTAAGTGGATCATGATTGTTTATATTTACCTTCAAGTGTAAAACTTCTTGGATTGCCCAACCAGAATCTTTCTCGCAAAATTCTTCTAATCGCTTCGAAATCTTGTTCAATACGTTCTCCTTATACCACAGCTTGAGATTGGTATTTATATCGATGTGACGATTTGCAGTAGGAAACGTTTTCAAATCTATTTCACCAGTTGTAGGTTTAACAAAGTTAGCGGCAAATATTACATTAACTTTCAACATTGACTTTTTTAAGCAAGCAACAATCTTGCGTTTAAAACTAGCGAACGCCTTGTCTAAGAACACTAGAGGATCTCTATAATTTAAATTGGTAATAAGTCCCGTAATTATTCGACTTCCAAAACATGATTGTACATCATGCCAAATCAAATTTTTCGAGTATGACCTCTAGTAAGCGTTGCATCAACACCATTACCACGATATTCCAAAGTACGTTTCAAGTGCCTCAATCGTACAAGGTAGCTTTTAAGATTTGCTAAATTAGATTCCAGCCTACTAGGATTTTCTTGTTGATTGTCTTCGTATACCTTATTTTTAATAGCAAGCTTCAATATACTAATATTTGCTTTGATAATTAAAATGTGTTTCGTTATTTCATTCACTGATTTAATTAGATTCACGCATTTTACAGTTAATCTCAAAATTGCGCTACTAATCTCGGATACGGTTTCAGCATTCATGATTCTATATAAAATCAAAATACACTACTTAATAATACAAGTATTTTCTCTATTTATTATTTATATAAAATATCATCTGACGTAAGCAAAACAACTGCAAAAGGTTCATTCATCTGAGTTTACGGAAAACGCGTAAGTAAAACAACTGTAAAAGAAAATAGCATACAAATCGAAATAATTGCATAACGAATTGCTTGAATGCAATTGTTAAAAAATCGCCTTTATTTACGTTTTTTATTCAAGACGATTTTCAAGCTTGAGTTGTGCATGCGGTCTAAAAATTGCAGAGTTGCCTTCAGTACGTGTCTATAACAAATAATTCGCTATGCAAGCGTTTCCAATATTTACATACTGAATGCAACTCTCAGCAAAACAACTGCAAAAGGAATGCATTCAACATCATTTTCATTTCCGTATGCGTTTACTACAAAAATGTTTTTATACGACCTTTGATTTATTATGTGTACAGAAAATACATTATCATTACAGCGCTATTTTTATGATTACATTGAAATATTTTTAAATAAAAACAAAGCAAATTTGAAAAAATGTCTCAGATTAAACCGTCTTGTTTAATAATGTACACGCACTCATGGTTTTAAAAACTCAGTATTAAAAAACATTCTGCAGTTTTATTATATAACAGTACCTTTAAGAATTTTCACACAATTTACCCATATATATGCATGTAAATTGTGTCAGCGGTAATCTAAAAAAAACTTATTCTATAAATATTACTACTTAAAGGGATTTATTTGCATTGCATTATTTTTAAACGAAAATTAATCTGAAGAAAAATATCATAATTTACACGCACTCATGGTTTTTAAAACCCGTTATTAAGAAAAACATTTTCCAGTGCGTGAATTTTTGTTAATTTTTTATGGAAAATAAATTATGCTAGCAGTAATATAAAACGAAATTAATCTAATTTAGGTTTTTATTATACGCCTTCTTGCAATTTTCTGTTTTCAGTCAATGAATGTAATTCATTATTTCTGCTGAGCAGTACCTTTAAAAATTTCTTATACAGCATATAAATTATGTCAGCGGTAATCTAAACGAAATTAATCTAATTTAGGTTTTTATTATGTGCATTCATTGCAATTTCTTTTCAGACAATGAATCTAATTCATTATTTCTGCTGAGCAGTACCTTTAAAAAAATTTCTTATACAGCATATAAATTATGTCAGCGGTAATCTAAACGAAATTAATCTAATTTAGGTTTTTTATTATGTGCATTCATTGCAATTTCTTTTCAGACAATGAATCTAATTCATTATTTCTGCTGAGCAGTACCTTTAAAAATTTCATATACAGCATAAGTTATGTCAGTGGTAATCTAAAACGAAATTAATTAATTTAGGGTTTTATTATGTGCATTCATTTCAATTTCTTTTCAGACAATGAAACTAATTCATTATTTCTGCTGAGGTATAATTATATTCGCTTACATACTGTTTTGTTCATTAGAATAGATTACAGAGCTGAATTTTTTCAGAAAACGATGCAAATTTTAATTTTTCTAACAGATCAGTTTATTATTTAATATAAATACTTCACGTAGATTTTTACCAACAGTATTCAATCAGATCTCTTGTATAATTATTAGTTACTATTACTAGCAACTTTTAAAAAATGAGTAACTTGTCATCAATCAAAATTGTAATAATACCAACGTAAAAGTTCTGGAGCAATTTATATTACATTCTGACGAAGACGTTTTTGGCTGTTCTTCGCCTCAATTCAACACTGCTGCTATTTTTGATAGTGACGTAATAGATATATCACGGTAAGTGCTTTTTCACATTTATACATGTGTTTTAAAACAGTACTAATTTATAAGTTACATTAGATCAAAAAACCATTCTGGAAATTCTGAGGCTATCGTAGGATCGTTGACACACTCTGGCCCTCTCAGAAACATCAGGTAGTATACAAAAGAAAAGGTGAACCTACAATAATCTTTTATGTTATGCTCACAGATCAGGCAAAACATGTCGACTATGAAAAGTTATGTACAGAATCTAATATGGCTGTTTGCTGTGAAGATGACAAATCCTACGAAGATGACACAGTAGAGTTGCTTAACGCATTTAAAAAGCGCGGAGAGAAGCTACTGCGTCGTATAGATTTGGAACTAGAAATAATAAAGCAAAAAAGAGAGGAACTAACAGCGAGGGAGCAGCAGATACTTCAAGAACGGAGTTAATAAATACTTTTCATTTATAAATAGTTAGATCAAAATATTCAACAATTTGTAAAATAAAAAAGTATTATATAAAAGTTTCTCTTTTAAAACAAGACTTTCTCTAAACAAGGTAGTAAACTCAAAGTAAAACGCACATAAATCAGAACCCACTTTAATTTGATACATCATTCTTTATACAATCGACTTAGATGTGTTATAATAATAAACTAATTTCTTAAATTAGTGACATATTATTATGAAAATTCTATGTTGACAGTTAGACCGATCGATCCCTTACTAGTTATGTATACGTGTTTGTTCGAGCCAATACTTTCATTTAATTGTTTCACTCCATGTGCTTGAAGGTATTCAAAATATCTCAATGGCAATATACTCTTGAACTCTTCTGTTTCCACTAATACTCTTTCTCCATATTTTGTCTTGATTGTTTCCACTTTTAAAACTTCAAACCTCTTATTCACTACAAGATCTTTTGAATTTACATAAGGTTTGCGATATGTGGTTTTATTAAGAGTATTAAAATCCATATTGCTTTTCTTTGACTAATTAAATTAATATTAGGAGCAATCTCCTTATATAGCAGATTACCACCATCTGCGTACTTTGCCAACCCACTTTTCAACCTATCACAAGAGTGAACTCATTTTGAATTAAAACCGGCCCATGTGTATTTGCAGCCTCTAAACATAAATCAGAATCCACTTTAATTAAAACACAATTGACTTGAATGCGATATTTTTTGCATCTGTCATACTGTCTCGCTAGAAAACCAAATTCAAAACATCTACACATTTTCTCTGCACTTACATTTTTCAACATACGTGTGTTACATTGAAAGTAATATAAAGCCGATCCTAATTCAAAACGTGCCCACAAGTATTTTACATTTGAAAAGAATTCAGGTTTTCACATTTTACATTAAAAGTATATAACGCCGATCCTAATTCAAAACGGTGCACGTGTAACTTCTCGCTAGAAAACCGAATTCAAAACAGCTACACACATTCTTCTCTGCACTTACATTTTTTCAACATACGTGTGTGTTTCATTGAAAGTAATATAAAGCCGATCCTAATTCAAAACGCGCCCACAAGTATTTTACATTGAAAGTATAGAAGAATTCATGTTTTCACAACTATTTTACATTCAAATGTTTTCACAACTATTTTACATTGAAATTATATAAGGCCGATCCTAATTCAAAACGTGACAGACGTATTTTACACATGGAAAATACGTCTGTCGCGTTTTGAATTAGGACCCCTGTTATCTACTGTCTTAATAGCAATTTATTGATATTTACACACAGAAACCCGGGGCCGATTCTAAGGGTTCTCACGCCTTCGTGCAAATAGCTAATTTGCCGCCCCTCCGTCACATCATGTTAATATGAACAAACCTAAAAAAATGTTTTATTACAATAGAAACTTATAATACTCTAAATAATACAATTCTTATTTAATTCAAAGATCCTAAATTAAGAATACATATTTATTTATAAACAGTAGAAAAGACTGAATTTAAGACTATTTCACTTATAGAAAAAATTCGAAGTAAAATATAGATAGGTCATCATACTGAGTTCATTAACATGTTGCGTATGATATGTATTAGAAATCGACTCTACGCGCTTTTCGCCAAGAAAACTCTGAAATTATATCTTTGTAATAGATTTTTTCTGCTATCTCATGTTCAATCGCAATTATAGCAACCCCAGATAGACGTTCCTGGGACATGCTTGCACGCAAATAATTTTTTATAATTTTGAGTCTACTAAAACTACGCTCACCTGAACCACCGTAAGGGGTAAAGTTAAAAAATCTAATTGCAAAGCATATGTTAGGAAATAGACTAGTTAGTTTGTTGCTGACCATATACTGAAGAACTTGCAATGGTATCATATTTTCCTTTAAAACGGTCTTAAAGCTAAAATCTCATCACATATCTGAACGACATCAAAATCACAATCATCTAATTTATTACCAGATTCGGTGCATTCCAGATATAAGTTGTTAACACATTTGTGTATTTGACTATTGTCGTATGTTATTAATTTGCACAGAAAATGGAAGTTATTGTATTAGTATTTTATTAACGAAAATCTTTCTTCTACAGAGTTTAGCGCCACATCAAATATTACAAAATAAAAACATATTTTAAAGTTGGATTTTGGATCCTATACAGACTCATCGACATGTTTGTAAGTAAATTGTGATTTTATTTTTCTGTGACGCACGGCGGGAAAACTTATATGAGTATTTAATGCTTCCGATAAGTGTACTGAAGTTTGATAAAACTCACTTTTTAAATAAGTAAGTTTCCAATACTTCAACTCTTGCATTCAAATCAAAATCTGATGTTTGAAGTAACTTGCTTACAACATTTATTTTTGATATTACCACATGCCACATCACAGTAGATAAAATAAAATTAAGCGATCTAAGTTTATAATTTAGGGATTGCGCTTGGTGTCTTGCATTTAAATCTCTAGAGCCGTCATTTTCTAAATAAGATAAAGCGTCAATTACTTCTTTTAAATAAAACCTTAAGGGTTTAATTGCGTTTATTTGACTCTCTCACCGTGCATTACTCACTGGTTTCAATAGTAAAATTTAACGTACCTTTTTAATATGTCCCAACGATAGGTGTAACTTGCAAAAAAAAACATAAAGTTCTTGAATTAAGCCAAAGTAACTTATAGTTTGATGTGTGACTTGTGATGCATCATTTACCACAAGATTCAACGAATAGGAAGCACAAGGTACAAAAAATGCTTTATGTTTTACTCCGAAAATCTTGTTTTGCAAACCAATATGTTTTCCCACATATTAACACCATTAACATAACCTTGCCCTCTTAGGTTATTAATATCTATATTCAAATTATTTAAAACGGAACAAATAATATTAAAAAATCCCTGTCCTGCAGTGTCTAAAATTTCAGAAAAACCCAAGAAATGTTCTTCAATGCGAATGCTTTCACCGTTGGCCATGTTAACAATTCTTAATAGTAATGTGTTCTTTATGACTAACGTCGGGGTACTATCCACAATAATGGAAAAATATTTTGAGTGTTTGAGATTGCTTATTATATATTTTTTTATTTTTTCGGAAATTAAAGAAATAATCTCGTTTTGAAATTTACCTCCCAAATAGAAAGGCATCCTAGTGTTTCGTTTTTTGATGTTTTTATACGCCTAAGATGTTCCAATATTACCCCATCAAATTTTACCACCACTTCCACCGCCTTTAAGAAGTTTCTGTTGTTACTTTCGTATCATACATTCGAATCCCCCGCAGCGGTAAGTAACAAGTTGCTAGAAATATAATAATAGCAATAAGCCTTTCGATAACCCCACGCCAATGTTTTTGCTCGATTTCGAATATTGTCTCTTGCGCATCATCAATGGTGGATTTTTTTAACAGACATTTGTAGTTCCTTCCATCGTTTGAAGGCTATCAAATGTCATAATGAAGGTTCATGTTTTTCCTAATGTATCGGATATGTCGCCAATCGGAAAATCCACTAGTATCAGTCAATTTTGTATTAAAATTGTTACTAAAAAGTTTGCAAAAAAAACAGAATACACTTTTTAATGTATTCGAATACAGTAACCAGTCGCGAATAGTTTCTTCGCCATTCTTCAAACGCCTTTTATAGTACGCCGGCCGTTTTTATTTTTTGGAAAGGGTTCGTTTTTGTTAACGTAATCTGCAGATATATTGTGGTGTGTTACAAAATAATCTATGTTTTTTGTGATAGTGGTACGGTCCAGTTCGCAGGATCAATTACACCCTTTTGCACATCTACACCTTTACAGGATCGTCATTCGAGTTAGTGGAAGAATCACCTTCACTAGTATCACCAGATATATTTTTTGCTTCGTATTCTATATCTATATTGCCTCTAGCAACAATAGATTGATGGCTACTACTACTACTACATGGTACAAAATCAATTTCAGCGATTTTCATGTGAGTCGACGTAGAATGAAAATGGTCACTTTCACCCTTCACAAGGAATTTTGCAGGGCTCCTTGCATATACTTCTGTTCTTTTCTCGCCTAACTTTTAGTTTCAGATATTCGGATCCCCACGGCTTTTTCTTTTTCAGACATACTTATGTTTCTTTACACACTTGTAGAAAGCAGACAAATTACTCAAATTTGACGTAATAAAAATTTTCTTTTCAAAAAATGTAATACTTATAATAATAGAACGCCACTCATATTTGTTCAGCACTTACTACACTGCTACAGGTAGAGTAGGATAAGATTACCAAAATGCAGAATGTTTGTTTGTGTCTTCCACTACTTATAGTTGCACGTCACTCATCTGACTAATCGCTTTTGTGTACTAAATTTGGTTGAGAGACTATTGCGCTGCTCACCAAGAACACTAGTAACTCATATTCATACTGTAAAAAATGGTATCTGAAATGGAATCTTTATCTATTTGTTTATTAGTTACAGGAAAAACGGTTCCTTGCCGGAAACATAATTTTGGAATGTTGAAATATGCAGTATTTCTTGAATCCAATTAGTCCCCGATTTCCCCTTTGCATAATACTCATAACAACAGATAATCCAAACAATATTTGGCTCTAAGCTAAGCATGTAGTGAATAAAATAGTATACCGTTTAAGTACAAATAAAATAAAACAATTATTGTTTTTAAATTGTAAAAAGTGACTGAATCTCCGTTTATTTAAATTAAATATATTTAAGTTGCTCATATACCTAGAAATAAAACAAATAAAAAACGTCTCTCCATGTTGAACATTTACAAATTTTATTTATCTACGGTCATTAGATGTGGTAAGTATTATAGGCAACTGTAGTTTCATTTCATTCTAACATTGTATTCTAAATCGAGTTAAACTATAAAAGTGTCAAACATGGAACGTTACATAGTGATAACCTGCACCTCCATAACTTTAAAAACTCTCTTCAGTTCAAAACAAAACAAATACCTAAACATCAAGAGGCACAAAGGATTTACGAACAGTCGTGCCAAAAGCAACAGTTTCTTAAAAAAATAAAAAACATTGAAGCGTTACAGAACGTAATAAAAAAATAACATCCAAAGTAACGGTACTGAAACAACGCCACATCACCCACATCCCTACTGTTTATAGTTTGTTCATTGCAGAATACGAACAACAGCTTATTTCCTTTCTTTCAGAACAATGGACTATAGACATTTTACAGTTCTGTAAACCGGATGGGCGGATGGCTTAGCTATTTTCATTTCCAATATAGTATAGGGTATAGGGATTGGTCTATAGGATTACAGCATTGAAGGATGAAGGGCAAATATTCCGTTGTTTGTTAAGTACCTACCTATAGTTATGGTTTAGCTTTAAATTTACACTAAAACCACAACCATTCACTGTATTTGTTATTGACAATGTATTTATTTAAGATTATGAAAATTCCGAATATGAATAATAACTTTTGTTTTTTTGGCGCCCCTATGATTACGGCGCCTTCGTGGGGGGCACGAAATGGCCACCCGCTAGGCGCGGACCTGCACAAACCAACGTGTAACATTCACATCTGTTCGTCATCCAAGTCGTATAATCTATTGATTTTTTTAATTGAAGAAAATAATCAATTTACATTATTAATTATTTAAGTATAATTGTATAATTTATCACTTCAAACCCTTAAAGTTAACTTTTAGTTTGCCGAGGTGAAATTTTAGTATTATCTGACAGGTTTTTAACACAGTTAAATTTTCATCTCGCTTTGCTTGCGTTGGAACTTCTGTGCTTAATTTATTACACTTTTATTTAATGTGCTAATCTGCTTTTCACGTTCTGAAATTATTATGTTTTAATTGTCTAGCATACGCTTACAACTTTATAATGGATGAAAAATTAAATCCCGCATATTGTCTATGTGATATTCAAATCAATCCTCTCCTAAAAATTTAAATGTTCAAATTAACCCAATTTTTTTTGTTTATGTCATAAACAATACACGATGATAGACGGGTTACAAGAAACGTTTTTGCACAACGTAATTTAGTTATTGGGGGCATAGTTTTCGTAGATAAATGCAATGAATAGTTCGTGAATTTTACATATTAAAGAAGCATTCTATATTATGGAGCACCCTGTACAACACTTGCTTTTGCTGGAACATTCAATTTCGCCTCATAGCAACGTCTGTGATTGTGTCTATACATTTCTTCTATTTTACTCAAAACACTTATTGCAAATCGCACTATGCTACTATGTTATTCCATGATATAATAATCTTGACTATTTTTGTAAAATGAGCCTATGGATATCGGACATTTTGTTCGTTTTACATTTCACAATGGTCCAAGTTTAGAAGCTTGTGATTTAAACCCTTTTAAAATATTTTAAGAAATGATATAGTATATTGGCCGCACAGATTTGAGAAATCTGTTTCGTATACGGATACCCACTGCAATCAATAGTGAAACAAGAATTCAGACGATTTACACAATAGTTTTAACCGAGCAGGCAAACTAAAGAACGAACGAAGTTCAGCAACGTGATATGAACCTTTAATTCTTAAATTGTTACCGCAAATTTATCACAATACTATGTTCTCTATTCCAATGTGTTGGTATTTATGAATTCAAGTATGCTGCTGTCATTTAGAGTTACATCGGATTTCTTATATGAATATCAAAGGTGCACACCTGTAAGTTAAAGTATAATTCAGTTGACACTATAGACAACGTACGTTAATCAAACGTTTTAAAAAATTGCGAATTCTCTTAATTTTTGTGTGATTCCCAAAAACGTTGTTACATTTTCTTGTTGCATGCTTTTTTTATAGCAGCAGAGTAGTATCTCTGCGATGAGTAATTCATGGAGCGCATATAAAGTGAGTGACAAGAAAATTGTACAACATGCTTTATTAAAGTTACGAAGTTACATTCTGTATGTTAGACGTTTACGATTTTTGAAAGATCTTGCACAAAAATTCAGCCGTGTCTTTTCCTTGATTAAAACCGCATTATTTATCGATTGCAGAGTGTAAAGTTAGTAGACAAGATAGAAATTAAAAAGAATTCTTTGATGATGTAATGCAATACCAAAGCAAATAAATTATTTACTTTTGACGAATAGTAACCAAAAACCAGCAGCAATTTATAAGAAATATGATGCATAACGATGTCTCTTTGAAATTATAGATAATATTGTGCAATTAGTTTTGAGATCTGATTCTTAAACTAAAGCAATTAATCAACAAAGCAGACGTTAAAATCTCTGCAGAGATTCATTAAAACATAATACTTCTCCAAAGGAACATAAGTATAAAACGCTGGAAAGTAGTCGTATTCCGAAAACGGAAATTTGTATTCGATATCTATCCATTACTGAAGTTGTAAGCAATCGCATTAGAAACAAATTCCGCGGAGTGTATTTTGATATTTTTATATTGAATTTAGATAATAGAATTCTGATTGAGTTTCATATTATAAAATACAGCGTAGCATAGAGCAGTTTTGCTTTCTACCTTTCCTAGTTTTTAAAAGATAGCACAATCGTTCTCTAAAAGATTGTTTTCCATTTTTAATTTATGCACAGAAGTGCCGTTAAAATTTGCAGGCTGGGATGAATATATCCAGTGACATGGAAATTACAACACCAGCAAAGGTTGAGAATTTTTTGATCAGATTTGGCAGATAGGTTTAACTGCTCAAAGGTAATAATTGATTAAAATTTCAAAGACAAAACCAAAAAATTAACATAATTTTTAATAATAATGTGTTGTCCCTTTCCTATTTATTACCCTCTTCTTCACCCTTCGTGGCAAGGAATCCGGTAGATGTTCGATGTTTTGTTAGGATAATGTGTTCCAAACAACCTACACTTCATGCGGGAGACCTTCCAGTATTTGCGGAGGATTTGCTAAGTTACTCAGTCTTTTACCCATAATGTCCCACGCATGTTCAATTGGCGAAATATCGGGCGATCTTGGTGGTCATGGAATAATTTTTACACGGGCGTCTTCAAATTGATTGAAAGTAGTCCTTGTTAGGTTAATTCGGCGATAAACCATTGGATGGGTAACAGGATGACCTTCATTACCTCACCGGTGATTAGCAATTGACCTGATACCGGAGAATTTCCTTCTTAGAGCCATTTTGCAAAGATGGCGGTGTTGCACCTCATTAGTTTGTCTTTGGTCACGCGTTCCTTTGTTACTTTTAGCAAAATTTAAATGATATACTTCAAAAAAAAAAATCTTAATATATACAAAGTAATTTTATTATATGTTTCAACAAAAAGAGTCTTATTAATCATCCAGCAGACCTAAAACCCACTACTTATATTATATAATAAAATAAGGTCATAAAATAATTACCTGTTGTAAATATATATATATATATATATATATATATATATATATATATAAGGACAAGTTATTTGCAGTCCGCAATAAGAAATTGTGTAGAACAATATATAAAATAAGATGTATCCGTAAACAAACTCTTATGAAAATAATAAAAGCTTATTGACGAATACAAATCGGGCTAGTAGTTATATAGCCACTAACAAAACATTAGCTTTATTACTTCACAGGGGAGGAAACATCCACTGACCAACGGTTTCGGCTTTGTTAAGCCTCATCAGAGCAGATTAGTTTTCAACCCTATGAATAATCGAAGCTATTATACTGATATAATTTTTAAACAATCTCTGTACTATAGCAAAAGTAAATAAAACTGCCATCAGGTGATAACACATCAACACTACTAAGTGTGGAAGTACAAAATTGAATCGAAACTACATAGTAGATTCTATAGATGGCTATAAAAGTACGTCTGGCTTTTGAGATTTGCGGAATGTTACAGCAAAATTTATTTGCAAACGTAACAAACCTTCTCGTGGCGACACCCGGGTTCATGCCCCAAAGGCAATTCAAATAATAAAAGACAAGTTATTTGCAGTCCGCAATAAGAAATTGTGTAGAACAATATATAAAATAAGATGTAACGTAAACAAACTCTTATGAAAATAATAAAAGTTTATTGACGAATACAAATCGGGCTAGTAGTTATATAGGCGTTAACAAAACATTAGATTTATTACTTCGCAGGAAAGGAAACATCCACTGACCGACGGTTTCGGCTTTGTTAAGCCTCATCAGAGCATATATATATATATATATATATATATATATATATTACTCATATTTAGACCAGGGTAGAAAATTAAATAATCACATCAAATAATTTTAATTACCGTGTATAATGAATATTATTAGATAATACGCGTTATTAAAACCGTGAAGCATAAAAATTTATTAGTTTCAGTAAAAATAAGAGATTTAAACCATGTACAAGACGCTTTATATCAAAAGAAACAGTATTAAAAAGCTCTACGTGTAATGTAATTATTCCGAGGAAGGAAACAAATGGAAATTACGTGCAAAATTTATATTAATTAACCCTATTTTAAGTAACCGGTATTAAACAAAGTGTACACATAATAATTAATATTTAACTTGTATTCGCTAAAAATGAAAGGATAGAAGTCAATTTTAATTGGAGTTAATTAAACCATTATTAATAAGTATAAAAGTCTGAAAATCCAAGATTATAATACCAGAAAATAAAGCTCTGAGAATTAATATTATGTTTGAACACCTGCGTAGTTTAAATATCACGTACGGCGAAAATTTTGTAGATAACAAATGGTTTCAGAGAATCTTGTAGAAACCGTCGCATAATAGTTACGAGAAATGCTAAAGGTGGGTTATTTCACACTCCACATGGACTAAAATAATCGATAATAAAGAATATCAATTTGCACCACTAAGAACAGGTTAGATAGAGACAGATAATATGCGCAAGACCGAGACACATATAGTAAGAGGCGTGAGTAGAGCAACGTCATGGGGTTGCAATTGGTTGAAAGTAAAAAGCAAAATTTGAGAGGTAAAAATAACATTTCGTTATAAAAGTCAATTAGTTATTTCCAGACTTTGCGTGCCGTGTTGAAATTTCTGAGATTTAACTGGGGTGAGTACAAAATTCGTAAAAACCGACGCGCGGGCTACGGACTGGGAACCTAGCATGCGAAATTCTTTAGAATTGCCCGTTTTGAGGACTCGACCGACAGACAGGCTAACCTCTATATATACCCAGGTGAATATAAACAAGCTCTCTTACATCTGCGACTTGATTCAACGCGTTAAACAGTGTTTTTTTAGTGTGATAGAATAATTTAAAGTTTGCTCTTATATTTTTGTGATGTAAAACAGTTTATTCTGTACGTGCTAACATGAATGTACTTCAGTGCACTTAGATACAAGGTAATAAAGTTTAGTATCACTGTACCAATTGGTAAAATTTACTATGACAAATAAATACACAAAAGTAGGCAGTTTTGGCGTATCTTGGTGAAAGAAGTATGAATTTCTTTGTTATTTTTCGGGGGTATTAATAATTAAATGGTGCATAAACGTGTCTGGATCCACAAGACTAGGGTCAGATATACACAGATTAGTTCCGGAAAAGCCCTGAAACAACTTTAAATAAATGGTGATGGAGAAAATTTTTAAAGCGTTGAGAATCAGAAGCCGTAAATATAACCCAGTTGGAATGGTGTGATTAACAAAAGGGACGATGTACATTGAAGCTACGAGTGCAAGTAACCTTCAGGTAAATTATACTATTTTGTTTGAACTTTGATATTTTTGTGTGTGTTGAATAACTTTATAATTGATTTACTCAAAATGGACAGTAGTGAAATTGTACTAGCAATAAAATTTTAATTTTAAGGTGAAATTTGCTTGTTTAAGTAGAAAGGGGTATTTAGTATTGATGTTCTGGATTATGATGAAAATATGGGTATGTCTTTGAGCTCAATTAGACGAACCTGGTTAATTAACGTAAAGGGGTGGTAGATGCTCCCTTTGTACTCTGCATATATTGTTATAGTAATTAGTAGGCATCCTACAAGGACTTTAATTCTGGATGCACATTAAAATGATAATAAATTTAATTTTGAAAATTTCTGATATTAAAATTTATGCTGAATTATTAATTTTGAAATTTTAATGTATTGTGAATATTGATGTGAATAGAGTTGACGTTGATGTTTGTAGTAGGAATGTGTTTGTTTTTTTTATGTATGAGGATGAAAGCTATCTAGAGGAGCAGCCGAGGCGATTAACGGAAGAAAGTCAATGGACCAAAACAGTTAAGGTAATGAATAGCTTTTTATAGGTTTCACAGCATTCTTGACATCCAATTCGTAGGGGCTCGATTCGAAAAGCGGAGTACCCGGATTTTGGTGTTATCACAGCATTCTTTGGCGCCCAATTCGTGAGGCTCGAATATTTTTTTTAGGGCCAGTACCTGCAGAATGTAGGTTTCACAGCAATATATATATATATATATATATATATATATATATTATTGTGTAGTCCTCGGCCACTCCACTCTCTGCCCCTCTTTACTTCATTAAAAATTCTTATACTAAATACAGACGCTTACCTGGATGGCTGAATCCAAAAACTCCGCCTCACTGCTACCATGCTATAACATAAAAAAATCCACTCTACACTCACACTCAAAATAACGCTCACAAATACAACACACTCTATTTACAATCAATAAATATTACATTTTTATAACATTTTCGATTATTTGCACTTTGATACTTACGTATACCATCTATGTTCCGTTTCTAATTCGTTATTCAACTTCTAGTCATCTGTGATTAATGAGTTTATTCTCGCTCCCGACTAATTAAAATAATCTAAAATAAAGTAGCCTTATTCAAAATAGGACTTTACGTTACTCATTAAAATAGAGAGAAACCTCTAGAAAATAAATGTAGAATTCAAAAATATCTGCATCTTAAAAAAGTGAAGTTATAGCATTATTAAATAGTATTTATTGCTACTTTTCAGTGAACATCGTACTTATTTAGAACGTGTTTTAAAATTGGGATTTCGTAATCTAAATTGTTTTCAGTGGGAAAATTCTTATGTTTAAATTACACACCGCTTTTTTAAATGGTATTTAGTGCTTCTTTAGGAGGACAAATATTTATACTGTGTAACTCATTTTTAAAATTACGGGGTTTTCAACCTACATAGCCATGCATTTAAAATGTATTTGTAAACGGTACTTCGCAACAAAGAATGATACATATCTTCGCGAATATCACTTACAAACTAGAAAATACTATTATACTAGGGCTATCGTACTACGGAATATTATGCAAGGTATTTTTCACAGACGTTAAGTATTAGAAAATTTTAATTATCTCTGGTTTTGGGTTGTTTTATGTACAGAGTATGATGCTCAATGACCCCTATGTGATTAATATATATATAGATATATAGATATATATATATATATATATATATATATTATATATATATATATATATATATATATATATATATAGTACTTAAATTTTATAAGGGGTGTCGACCTAATTATTGAATCAAACAATTTTCTATAACATTATTTTTATTAATGCTATGGTAATTTTCCAAGCTTTCGTTGTCTGTTGGACAACTTCATCAGGGATCTAAAAATTGTGATACAGTGGAAACAATATTCTGAATCGATTACTTACATTATTAAAATTGATTCGAATAAAACCATACAAATATATCAATCTTAACATTAAAAGTTAAATATCACAGTAAAATTCACTCTCAAATACATTATTCTTACATTATTTATTTAGAAGGTTGATGTTCACCTCGTGCTGGGTTGGATTGAAAAGGATATAAATCAAGTGTAATTTTTAATATAAACTAATTACGCCATTTTATACGTCAGGTGATCAAGTTTGATAATAACTTGTCAATCTTTCTATATATCGAGTATGTTACGATTGTCTTCATAGGTTAGTAGTTACTCCTTCTCTAGTTTCGATTGTCTTGTAAATGTAGTAGATAGGTATAGATGTTGCTTAGTTGTTGTGTGTCCGTTTTTTTTTATTAATTTCAGGTTTTTGTTTCCATATTTGGGACATTTCCAGAATTAATGTCTTGTTATAATTCAATTGTTTTGCTAGGATTTTTGGGTTATTCCAATCAATCGTATGATTAAGATTGTTCAAAATATGCTCTGCTAATGCGCAGCGATTTTTATTTGTATGAATATCACTTTTGTGACCTGACAGTCGTTGTTTTAGTAAGGTGCTAGTATGTCCAATACATTTTTTGCTCACAGCTACAAGTTAGTTGGTATACAAATGTGATTAATACAACTTTGGTGTTTGACTCTTTAGCTTACTGTACAATAATGCTCCAGCGGTATGGTTGTATTTATATGGTACTCGTACGTCGTCTTCTTTAAACACTTTGCCAATCTTGTTAGATAGTCCTGTAAGACACGGTAGAACTACATATTTGGTTTCTTGTTGTGTTGGTGTCAATTGATGCACTGTGTGTGTGTTATATTATTATCTTGTAGTAGGTTATTGCTTACTTTGTTGGGGTCGCCATTTTGTAACATTATCCATTTTAACTGTTTTAGGTTTTTTGTGCGATAATCTGGGTGCGAGATTTTTAACATTCTATTTTTCATTTGTTTTATTAAGTTAATTTTCATTTTACTAGTGTGATCTGATTCATAGTGCATGTATCTATTGGATGCTGTAGACTTTTGGTACCAGTCTAACTTGATTGTGTTTTTTCCCTTATTACTAATGTGTCTAAAAACGGTACACTGTTGTTATTTTCTTCTTCAATTGTAAACAGGGATTAAGTCATCGACATACTTTTTAATGAACGGTACTTGGAAACTGAGTTTCGGCAGGTTAGTGTCCAATAAGTCATCCATAACAGATTGGACTAAAATTGGGCTAAGTTTAGACCCCATTGCACAACCAAACACTTGTATAAACAATTCTTCATTGTTTGGTTGTGCAATGGGGTCTAAACTTAGCAATATGTTATGGATGACTTATGAACTAAACTCAGTTCAATACCGTTCATAAATATGGACGACTTAATCCTTGCGGTTCCAACAAAGGAGGAAGTCAAGAAATACTCAACAATATTCAAGAAAATAAGGTTTATGCTGTTAGTTAAATATAATTGCTAACCTGGTGCTTTTCCGATTGATTTCCTACGGGGCCCTCTTGGTTTGAATCAGTTGCTAGATTAGTGGATTCCAAGTAGTGAACTCGTAGCTCTGCGTGCACCCCAATACCTCGAACTGCCGCAACGCATTGTTAACCAGTGACTTCGTGTTACTTCGAGCTTAACGTCCTGATTTAGAGTTTTCCCATTTGCTATATTTAGTATTTAGAGTATTGGAGTTTCACGTCCGTACTTAGCTAGATTTCTTATTGAATTGTTTAGTTCGATTTCTTATTGAATTGCTTATTGCCTTAATTAATAAATTGTAAAGATTTGTTTATTACTAAATTAAATTTAAACTTACGTTTTATGCCAACGGCGGATTTCTTATACACTCGTGTGTTTGAACCCACACTTGTACTGTCTTTTTCACTCGAAGTTTTAACTATTGTTACTGTCACTTATAAATTTTCGTTTCACTTCACAATTGAACTTTGTTTTGATTAGTACAGCTCCTGCTTTGGTTTAAAGAATCATTAACTGTTATCAGCTTGATGTGTATTGTATAAGCAAGCCATCCCACGTGCTGTCATTGGTTGACCGTTCTCTATCTTGTTATTTTACCATGGAAGAGGCGTTGCACTGCGCTTATCATGCAGCCGGTTGGATTTTACTCGGAGTTATGTGTTATATGCATCGTTCATATGTTTCAAAAATCACGTAGTCAATAAGCTTTATATTATGAATTTCGTTGGCAATTGATACTTTGTACCTTTTAACATCACGTAATTGTAATTTTGTACAGGGATTTATGAACTATTATATTTAATCTTGCACGTACGCCAAAACATAGGCTTTCGTTTTTTGTTTTCCTCATATGCTGGATTTTATTCGAATTTGAAGATTTTGCACTTAAAACATCACGTAGACTACATTTTATAATGGGATTCTTTAACAGATGACGTAAATTAGGTGTGTTTATTGACTTCTTGCGTTATGAAATATGCTTATTTTGAAAGGCCTGTTTATTATAAGCACGCATTGATTATTTTCTCACACTAATGCGTCGTGTTTAAATAAAAATCGTTTCACTTTTGTTTTACTTTAGATACGCCTAATTTGTATTTATTTAAAATGCATTACTGTTTCTAAAATGAATTGGATTGTGCACATAGTTATTTATTTTACTAAATGTGGTTAAATTATTAAAGAACGAGCTTTCTTTCATTGACTGTGGTTAGTTGTTGATTTTGTACGGAGTGTTTGGTATTTGCTTTTTGCATAATGAACTAATTGTGTACTTTTTATGATTCAAATGTTTAGTTTTCTTGATTTTTGGGTTGTTTACATGAAGTATACCTCCCTTGTGTGCTTATATACTCTCGAATAACTTTAGTACCATAGCCACATATATATATATATATATATATATATATATATATACAGGGTGTTTTTTAAGTGGGAGGTCACCTGTATATGGAAGACCAATGGTAGAAGGAATCTGAAAATTTGCACTAGGAAGTTATAGAATGTGCCCTACACGTCTAAAATAATTTCGATACGTTAGCACTTCCGGTTATACCGGAAGTCGGTATTACTATCGTTATTTTAAATAGAACACCCTGTATATTTATACATTTTCAAATTCGTTGTCGAATTTTATGTAAACTTTTATAACACAATCATACCTCTATCTAATGCCGTTTTTGAGATATTTTGACTTTTAGTAGATTTTTGACATTTGCACGCAGTCACATAAATTGGAATAACTAGAAAGTGAACGAACTTACAAAATTGTTTTTTTGCAATCACATTAATAATACTTGATATTATTTCTACGTGCAAAGAAAATCTGATTGCAATGTACAGGGTGCTAGAAAATTAATTTTATAATTTGACTAATAGAATGTCAAATATTCCGTTCTTTTAAATGGAACCTACCATATTTTGTTATATTAATCGATTCTATGGAAAAAAAATACCTTAGGTATGTAATTACAACCATCCATTTATTGTAAGCCGTTTTTGTGTTATTTGCATTAAAAGAGAAAATACACTAGTTCTGTAACATAATAACATTTGCTACTATCAAGCAGCTTTTGTCCGATACATTAACAAAAGAATAATTGGTTATTTTTACGAAACGTCAAATGTAGATAATTCTACGCAGGTTGCAATTCCTGTACTCTAGTTATTTGTAATAGCTAATCAAAACTTTACAAATCAAGATTATCTCGAAATGATAATTATTTATGGCGAATGCAACAGAATTCTTCAAAGAACTTGCGATGTCTTTCATCAAAAATTTCCTGAAAAGCTAGCGCCGAATGTTAGGTTTCTTAAAACTATTCTTGACAACTGTGCGAATAATGGATCATTTATTACAAAGAAGAACAGGACCAGCACCGTGACGGAGGAAGTAATTGGAGTTACTAATGTATTGGCATATTTTCATGCAGCAGAGCTTCACTAAATAATGCTGTGCAGGATATAGGAATGAGCCGTAGTTCCATATACAATATTTTGAAGGCAAATAATTTTAAAAGTTGGTCACTTTATCCTGTTCAGCAGCTTAAGGAAACCAATTTCGAAAGAAGGATGTTGTTTTGTGAATTTGTATTACTTAGAACGCAAGAAGATGAACAGTTTTTGAAAAATATTATTTGGAGCGATGAAGCAAAGTTTACGAAAAACGGAGTGTTTAACCGACATAATTCACACCATTGTTCCACAGAAAATCCTCACCAAGCATACATAACAAATTTTCAGGAAAGATGGTCTTTTAACGTTTATTGTGCTATTAGAGATTCGCGAATTGTATGTGTAGTGTTTTACCAGGAAAATTTAAACGGTAAAGTACATATTGTTTTAGTAATTCTTTTTCTTCTTAATGAACACTTTTTACAGGGGAACGATATTTAGAAATTGTGCGTGGAGAAATTGTAGCATATTTAAACAACCTCCCACCTAATGAAGTACGCAAAATATTTTACCAGCACGACGGTGCTACTGCGCACAATGGAAACGTTGTAACTGAGTACTTACATGCCTTGCTTGAAGACCAATTTATAGCTAACATCGGATCTTACTTAACTTATGGCCACCCCGATCACCCGATCTCACTCCTTGGATTTTTTCTATGGGTTATGTAAAAGATACGGTCTTCTCCTACGCGCCTACTACTAAGGAAGATTGCAAAAGACGAGTATTAAATGCTCTAAATTCTTTAACTCCAGAGCAAATACAAAAGGCAACAAATGAAGAGTTTAAAAGATGCATTTTAAAATGCTTGGATCAAAATGGCCGCCAAACAGAACATTTATAAACAACCTCTTATGTTTTTATTTATTTTTCTTTAGGTAAAATATTGTTAGATGAAATACATTGTTCAATGTTTGTGTAGCTTTTAAACATTATTTTTCAAAAAATGTTCTTGCGCTGCCATTTTTGGCAACTAAAATGTGCAAACGCATATCCTGCTTTCTAAGTACAAAGATATTAATTCCGTAGAATTGATTATTATAACAAAATATTTGATGAAAAATATCGCCAGTACTTCGAAGAAATCTATTATATTCACCATAAATAATTATCATTTCGAGAGAATCTTGATTTGTAAAGTTTCGATTAACCCTCATAAATAACTAGAGTATAAGGAATTGCAACCTGCGTAGAATGATCTACATTTGATGTTTCGTAAAAATAACCAATTATTCTTTTGTTAATGTATCGGACAAAAGCTACTTGATAGTAGCAAATGTTATTGTGTTACTGAACTAGTGCATTTTCTCTTTTAATGCAAATAACTCAAAAACGGCTTACAATAAATGGATTGTTGTAATTACATACCTAAGGTATTTTTTCCATAGAATCGATTAATATAACAAAATATGGTAAGTTCCATTTAAAAAAACGGAATATTTGACATTTTATTAGTCAAATTATAAAATGAATTTTCTAGCACCATGTACATTGCAATCAGATTTTCTTTGCACGTAGAAATAATATCAAGTATTATTAATGTGATTGCAAAAAACAATTTTGTAAGTTCGTTCACTTTCTAGTTATTCCAATTTATGTGACTGCGTGCAAATGTCAAAAATCTACTAAAAGTCAAAATATCTCGAAAACGGCATTAGATAGAGGTATAGTTGTGTGATAAAGTTCACATAAAATTCGACAAGGAATTCGAAAATGCATAAATATACAGGTTGTTCTATTTAAAATAACGATAGTAATACCGACTTCCGGTATAACCGGAAGTGCTAACTATCGAAACTATTTTAAACGTGTAGGGCACATTCAATAACCCCTAGTGCAAATTTTCAGCTTCTTTGTACCATTGGTCTTCCATATACAGGTGACCTCCCACTTAAAAACACCCTGTATATATATATATATATATATATATATATATATATATACATCAAAGATAAACCTCTCTCTCTCTATATATATATATATATACAGAGAGAGAGAGAGGTTTATCTTTGATGTACATTGTTGCCGTAGGTTCGGATATCTTGATCAAGTAGTCAGACATAATCACTTTATTAAGTTTTTGAGCACGTGCGTGGTTCATGAGTTGAGCCTTTCGTACAGATAAATCAATTCTTCTTTTCAGAAATTTTTTTTCTAGTAAACTGTTTTTATTGATTAAAATTATTATTAATGTTGTTAATGTTAGTATCGAAACATTTGATGACGAACAAGTTTGGAAATGAGGGAAAATCCAATCTGACAGTATCGCTTTATTCGCCAACAAATTGTCTCTCCTGATGATGAGCTAAAATACTTGAGCGACCTAGTCTCTTTTCTGACACGATCTAAATCAAATATCGTCATAAAGTGAGCCTTGATACGCTGAATCTGTAACAATCACCTTTTGAGATTCTGTACTTCGGACAGCTGCTATGGAGTCTTCAAGCTGATCTTGAGACCACCGCTTGTGCAAACTTTTGTGTGCTTTCCAAATTTCGGGCCTAAAACTAAAAAAAAAGGAATTTAATAACTTTCTTCAGCGGCGTAATATAACCCCTGGGTTCAACTTTACAGTTCAGGGAACCATACTATCCGAAAGGATATTCAGACAATCTAATGCATATAAAAATATCACGGCTTCTTCAGAGACATGATATTTTGCACAGGGATTTTTGATAACCCATACTTATCTCTCTTAGTTGTGTTCACTCATGGCTTTGATACTGTTTGCACGACTTCGTCAACAATTTCGACGACAAATTATAACACCATGTGAGATTCCCGACGTTCGTATTTTAATTATTTTCTATATACAAAACTGTAGCGCCCAATAGTCGACCTAGCAGCCATTAGTAGTGATATATAAGGTTATCATAAAGTAAGGGATATATTTTAAATTATGATAACTTTTTAACAAATTAAGTTAATAACAAGAAATAAATGAAATCTAATTGCTTATGAAATGGGATTTAGTATGCCCAAAACAGGTTACGGCAATTGCTCAATATAACCTCCATTTTGTTGTTGTAAGATCACCATCCTTACCTCCAAATTGTACACTGCATTTCGTAACATTTCTGGTTGAATTGTACCAATTTGCTCCGTAATACTGTCTTTTAATTCTTGTAGCGTAGTTGGTCGTCTTCTAAACACTAAACTTTTTAAATAACCCCACAGCCAGTAATCCGCTGGGTTTAGATCAGGTGATCTTGGTGGCCATGAATTTACGAAATGTCTGCTTAACACGCGATCTTGAAAAACGTTGGTTAACAATTCTTTGACTGGTCGAAAAATGTGCGGGGGTGCTCCATCCTGCATAAAAATGATGTTTTCAATTTCGTAGTGCTCGTTTTGCAACTGTGGAATAACATAATTTTGTAACATTTGCAAGTATCGTTCACCATTTACAGTTACAGATACGGCTTGTCCATTCTGCATTTCCTCGTAGAAATACGGACCAATAAAAAAATCAGCTGTAAAACCGCACCAAACGGTGACTTTCTTGTCATGAAGACCTTTTTGAACGATTTGTTGCGGATTTTCTGCCGACCAGATTCTACAGTTTTGAGTATTGACTCCACCATTCAGAGTAAAATGTGCCTCATCTGTCCATAAAATACGGGATAACCATTCGGGTTCAATTTTCATCTGAGCCATTACTCGCAAAGAAAAATCGTACCTAGTAGCCAAATCTGCGTCCTTTAATTCAAACAGCATTTTCAGTTTATATGGATACATGTTTAGAATTTTGCGTAAAATTTTCCAAACCGTGGTATACGGCATTTGCAATCGCTTGGATATCGCATTTGCACTGCTGATTGCGAGTGAATTGCTTCTGGCTATGTCTTGATTTTCATGAAGAACCTCTGCAACTTGGACATCACTAATTATTGGTCTTCTTGATCTTGGTAAGTCAGTTACAGACCCTGTTCTTTCAAATTTTTGTATCAAATTGCGGTTCGCTTTCATTTGACAGGGTCCCGCTCTCAAACCCATTTTCGTGCGAAATCTTCGTAATCCAGCGGTGTAATTTCTGCCGGATTCATAATAGCACTGAACTAAACCAATTCTTGTTTGTAAATCCATGTTATTACAGTTGAGTCGTTTGAACTCAACGTTTACTTGAGTTTTAATTTCAAAATAAAACTTCAAATTGAATAATTTCGTTTTGACACTAGTGTCAACAATTGTTATGACAACGCTTTTGTTTCTCATAGATACGGTAAAATCCCATTCATTAAGCAACTAGATTTCGTTTATTTTATGTTACTAACTTAATTTATTAAAAAGTTGTAATGATTTAAAATATATCCCTTACTTTATGATAACCTAGTATAAAGCAATCATTTGACGTTGCCATATTGCTGAGAAATGGTTCAATTTTTGTGCTAGGCATTTCGGGCTATATTACCCGCTGAGTCATTTTTGCCCTCAATATTCTATTACTTGTAATTATTAGTAATCCAGCCAATTATAAGTTTATGCTACCTGTGCTATGACGATACCATAATTCGTCTGAGGAGAACGCATTAAACCAACTTTACCAATCTCCAGTGTATATTAGAAGGGAGATGATTTTTTCAACAATTTATGCTTTAGAACAATTTTATTCTTAAACAGCATAAAAAGTGTGAACCTGAACAACCAGTAAAATAATATAAATTTCTTGTTTTTTATATGTTTATATTTGTTAAATTAGAGTTTTACTATTCTTTAAAAATGAAAATGAAATCAGAAATTATAAGATTCCGTAGTTGTGTGAAGTTATTGTACAGTTATTCCAAATAATTGTAGTTCAGAAGTCTGCACAAAAATGCAATGCACACCTACTTGTATAAAGCCTGAGTCGATTTCAAAATTCTAGAAAGAAACCGTCTTAACGTTTCAATTATAACAGTTTTATTGGTTTAGTACAATTAACTGCAATGAAACAACGAACTAGGGCACCATTCAATACTCGAGAGAGTATTCAAAATTATACTCTAATACTTTTTAAAAAGAGTTCAAATTAAAAATTAATACAGTTCGTTAAATATTAAACCCGGCGAAAATATTTATGAGACCTTCATAAGAAGTCATTTTACTACCACAGCGGAAAATTTCGCTCCAACGACTGAAATTTTAATCTCAAATCTAAGGTTAAACATTTAACTTTGAGAGTTAACCGTTCCACATTACATTACGAAAACTTTTGGATTAATCATTGGATTGATTGCAAGGGTTTACTAATCAGATTATGTAGCTAACTTTACTCGTAATGTGAGTTTCCGATTGATCTGCCCGAGGCAGAAATGGACAGCAATCAGTCTACTAACAAACTGTATTCTGCGGGTAGAGAAAAAATAACGTAGCTTTTCTCTGTGTATCAACTTCCTTTTTGGTTGTTAAAGGAACTAACATAATAAAGCACGAAACTCCTTCAGAAATCATTTAAAAGTGAAAAGCTCTTCACTAACGTTCAATTAAAGGGTTAGAACGTATATAAGGTTAGATGGTTGCGTTGTTGAAAAATTTTAGGCCGTTCATTTCATGCTAATATTTTATATCAGTAAGTTCTCGTATTTGGTTAACTAGCATGAATATTCATTAAAAATGTTTAATTAGACATGCTGTTCTACGTTAGTAATAGATAGGTATATAATGTAGCAGTCAAACACAAGTTTAAATTATGCACCTGAAATAAATGCCATGCTTGTTTCGGGGTGCATGGCTAGAAACCGTAAATAAATATAAATATTTTAATTATATGATGAGCATTATTATTTAGTAAGCGAGATTTAAGCGATAAACGAAATAAGCATTGCTACGGGCCGTTTTATCACAGGAGCTGCAAAAATTGCTAGCATAGGATACCATTTTTAAGACAAGGGTGTAAAATTGATATTATTCTACGATAATTTGAACTGCCGCCAATACCAAAATGTTTATTTTTGCTTTTCATAAGCTAATTGCCAAGGCCAAATGTGCTGCGGTCAGAAGGCTTTTGTAATGGTATACAACAAAGATGTAATTGTATAACAATACTGTAACCCTTGTATAACATTGTACTAAAGAAAGTTGGGAAATTACGATAAAACAAAGCAGCACCGTGTAATACCCAAACAATAGTAGTTTTCAAAATATACAAATAGTAGGTAAATTAACACACCCTTTTTACCAAACAGATATATTATTTGGCTACATATACATTTTTAAATTAAATGAATGACAGTTTGTTACGTTTATTTTTCAACATAAATGAAAGACCCTTTTTTTCCCTGGTTAAGTCAATACTCGCTCGAATAAATTCCATTTCTATTCTTAAATTCTCCAACAATGCCCTATATAGTGTACCTGTTCAGAATAAGCCCGTTTTAACATAATTTTAAATCAAATCTATTTTGCTTTTAAAACGAAAATTTATTCGATAAGATAAATAGTCAATATCTTGTTTCAGGTATCCGAAAATTTGTTAAACATTTCGATAACGTATAATTGCTTTCTCTTGTGTTTCCCATCTAAAGACTTGTCGAAATGATGGATCCTGCTATTATTTGATAGCGTGTTTTCCAGTTTTCTAATCGCGCTTTGATAACGCTAGGACTGCAGCTCGAATTAATGTTATTTTGAACCAATTTTTAATTTGATTCTGCAGTTTGTGCGTTGAAATATTTTCTACAGCGATGCACGTTTTTTTGTTCGACAAGTAGGAGGTATCTGGCGTGTATCGGAGAGTTTTCCGCGCTTACCCATCCTAATCAGATTCTCCTTATAGCTCTTAGCTGGAGACCAAATTGGTTTTTTCTTTATGTAGGCCCAACTGTTCGTTGAGGTAGACCAACTGCTTTGGTTTGTAGACCGCTCCTGCAGTTACGGTGGCAGGGCAAATGTATCCTGACTACCGTGGCGTTACTGTGCTGATTCACAACCGACGGCTTGCAAGATAAGCATCCGGACGCATAGAAGTATGTGACTCGTTTTCTTTTATGCACATTGAGGATTATTATTTACCATTGGGTGATGTTGTGAAACAGTTCACCAAACATGTTTGAAAGCTAGCTACGCTAGTACTTTTGGTTGTATTTCTTTAATCCTTACTACAACTTGGTCTACATTTAAAACTTTAATTTAACACACGTGCTATTGAGAAAATCTACATTTAATACTTTAATTTAGCACACTTGCTATTGAGGAAATCTAAATATTACTTTTTTCCAGTAAGTTTTATTACATGTTAGCTACGAAATGCGCACTTCGTGGATCCATCTGAATCAAGAAATTTTAATTTATTTATTGTAAATAGTTAATCGTGGGCGACGTGTTTTTTTTTTGTTTTTTTGGTATGTAGGTGAATCGCCCCACTCTCCGCGCCAGGTAGTTAGCCTGGTATTTACGTTTTTTCCGGCTACGTCTAGGTACGTAGCAAGTTAAGTAGCACAATGCGTAGTTGAGAAATGTTGTTTCAAATATTGTCTACTTTCTGCGGTAGTGATAGTGGTGCTATTGGCAGGGTCGCCTTAAAGTGTCTGTGGGCCCTGGACAAACAATTTACTGGGCCTTATGGTGAAAGTTTTAGAGTTGTGAAAATTTTATAAAAATACTACAGTCAGTACAAAAAACAACTTACTGTGGCTTAAAAATTGAATTTTCTGCACAACATTCAACAATAATTAAATGTATCTAATCAAACCGCAGCAAATGAGCATATTTTTCTACTTTTGAGGCACACAAAATTATGAACGGTGTCATCAAAAGACAAAGATCGTAGTATATTTTTTCAAATTAAGCATAAATAATTGAAGTGCTTCTGTTCCGTAGTAGACTGCAGATTTTAATCAACTTTATTTTGGAAAAGGAGCGTTTGATTTTGGTAACTGACACATGTAAAGTCAAGTAAAGACTAAGAGTTATGCCAAAGTTTAGAAAAGCTTAAACTGCACATTTTTCCCACAATAATTTCAAAAGTATACAAGATCAAATGCATTATCATCACGGTCATGGTCGTCAAAATGTTTCACTTTTGGCACGACCAAGCTTCTGCAAGTTCCAGATCGTTTGGATAAGAATTCTGTAGTATATCACATCTTCCTTGTAGGGATTCGTTACATACGCTCTCACCAAATATAATTTATTTAAAAGTCCAAATCGGCGATTTAGTAAGCTATAATTATTATTTCGACTTCCAGGCACGTCGTCAAGGTATCTATGATAACGAGGACGGATTCAATTCGAAATTTTCTCGTACTTCCATTGAAATGTGATTGATTGCAGCTCTAACAAATAATAAAATTATCTTACGTTTCGTACTAAAATTTGTAGTTGCTTTCAAGAAAAATTCGTTTGGTAGCGAATTTAAATTCCTCAAATCGACTTCGTGAAGTAGCAACAAACTTTTCAAGGTCTTCTAATAAAGAAACGGCCGTACTGAGCACAACGGACTGTGACTGCGAGTAAACACTACCTTTATTAGCATCTTTTAAATTTTGCTCCACACCTTTCAGAGATTTTATGTAGATATTTAGCTTGTTATAGTTCCTAAACAACTCTGTAATATTTCTGTAATATTCATCTAACGTTTCTATAGCATCTGCATGACTGGACCCAATTTTATTACAACAATGATTTTTTCCTTTGCATTTGGCTCTAAACAATCAAACATAAATTTCCAACGGTGCGTTGAAGAAGGAGAAAGCGTTAAAACGTAAATAGTGCTCCTACAATACCGAAAAAGTTTAATGCAAATTTGCACACTTTCACTGCCCTTTTTCCAACGAGATTTAAGGAATGGGAATCACACAGTACATAATCTGTCAAACGATTTATCGACAAATTTTTAGTCTTTACTTCTTTGTACGTTCTAGACATACTGAGAACCTTGTCATATCCTTGCGCGCGACAAATTTGTATAGATATATTATTATCTCCTAATATCTTAAGAATCATTTTGGACAATGATTCCCCAGTATGCGAATTAATTGATATAAATGACAGAAATCTTTTGACAAGTTGGTCAGTGTCAACCAATCCAATTGTTAGGATCAAATGATCAGCATAACTTATATCAGGGCTAGATGCATATTGGAAAACATTTTATAGAGTTTATGTCCCATACAATAACAGACTGTTTTTTCCCAGTAAATTAATACATTCTTCTTTTGTCTTGACTTACATAATTTTTCAATACGAGAGGTAAGAAACGGATCAAACTGAACAATGCGGGAAAAAAAGAAAAAGGCGAAGTAATCACAGAAATTAGCTCTCACCGTGTACCGCAACAAAAAAAGAGAAAATGAATCCAAAAAAGTAATGCCATACTAGCTAAACGTCGCAAAGTGGGGTTGGTCACAAAGAAAAAAAGAAAACCTCAAGAAAGGAATTTTATTTACAAAACTTCTAGTAAAAAAACTTGATACAAAAAGAACATCAACTTGCGTAGAAAATAACGTTTATCCAAAGCACCACAGTACAAAAGTCTTAGCAAAAATAATGTATACCCTTCTTCAATTATCTTAACCTAATTTTCTACCTCAATCCTAATATTTACATAAAACAAAAATTAAATAAACATATGTATAGTGGACTGTTTTCAGTCCTGTGATTACCCAATATTAAATCTTAGATAGTTATAAAAACCCTATACTTACGTATTGTCCACAAGTAAATATTGTCCACAAGAAAATACATAAAAAAACAAGTTGAGAATGCAAGGCATTGTCGCAACGAACTTCCAAATGTAGACTTACTTTAAAACAATTTAAAGAAATTAAAATTATTATGTTGTAATAATTATAAGTATTCAGATAAAATACAAAAATTTATAAACAACAAAAGAGACATTTTAATATATTTTATTTTATTGAATAAATATTTTAAAAGCTATATATGTGTGTGTGTATGTATGTATGTATGTGTGTTTGTGTGTGTGTGTGTAAATAAGGGGGCATCATATTTCGATTCAGTTTTTTCAGAGGATTCTAAATATGTATCGCACATTAATTTTGGACCTATTTGAAATTTTTGATAAAAATTAATTCACCGGGGGGGTCGGGTATCCGTGGTCAGATTTTGTGGGGGGGTACCATATTTCGACTCAGCTATGTTAGGGGAGTCCAAATATGTATCGCACATTAATTTTGGACCTATTTGAAATTTTAATTTTCCCGACGGAATATCGCGGGGGCACGGCGTCCCCGTGGCCCGATTTCAACTGACATCAAAACTTAAGCTCAGGACACCGAGCTGAATCGATTGATGTATCACACATTGATGTCCGACCATTAGAAAGGCCTCGGACGGACAGACAGACGGACGACAAATCGATTTCATAAACGAACGAAGTTCGTTGATTATAGTAATAGCAAACAACAGCATCTACATACAAAGTGCATTTTGCTGCAGCTGTAACAAAAAATTAATAGAAAAAAGGTTATACCTAAATAATAGTGTACTCTAAATTTTTATATAGCAAATTTTTATGGTCAGTCTATGTGAAACTTAATCTCTAAATAAATACCCAAACAATAACAACAGTCATCGTCATAAGCACACTTCAACGATTTGAGCAAAGTATGTTCAATTTATACACAGGAACATCCGCAGTTGTGCGGTGAATAACTTAAAACCGTAATGAAAATTCAAACCCCACTGTCCATGGAAAAAATCATCAAAACGATATAGAGAAGAAACAGCAATGTCACAGCTTTGCATTTCAGTTTCAATTTGTCAAAGCGTGGTCTTGGAGGTTCTGATAATTCACTGCTGCGACCCAACAACTTTTTGAAGTTGATATCAAGGCATCAATAGCAAAGGTATATGACATTTTATTACGTGACCAACCAGTTCAAATACTTGAATGAAGAAAATTAACTATCATCTGGAAATAAAAATATTGCCTAAGGCAAAAATTTACCATACTACTTCAATTACAAGCGTATGAAAATTTCATCACTACATCGCTAAAGATAACCAAATATTAGACGTACCACACTATCCCATTCAAATAAATATTTTATATTCTTGACTTCAGCTTGTGTAATCTATGTTGTCCTTTCAAGAGCACTTATTAAAAGAGATAGAATATTTATAAGTTTATACAAACGAACAATAAAACTGTTTCTTAAAATGGAATTACTAAGATATCTGCATCGTACAACCAACTTATAAAAGTAAAATAACCCGAATATCACAAACTTATTATTTCGTTCTAGCAAGTCAAAACTAAAATCGATAATACGGAAAACCATGTTAACCTATGTAGTGGACAGGTCGTAAAGCGTTTTAAAACAACACGAAAGTACATCGACCCAAGGACTTATGCACGATGTTGGTTCAGAGTTGTTTAGATTTTCGTATACAATGGTAGAAAATGTAATATTAATACAGTTTAAAGATAACCTTAGCGGGGGTTTCATGGATCTAAATGTGTGTCCGTAATGAATTCTATGGAAAAAATATTGTATCATTGTAATTTCTTTGAAAACCAAGGTTTAAATAATCAAACCACGTTTTAATGCTATCAAAATAAAATAAATTGTAGTACTTTGTTAATAATACAATCCCATATTTTAAGTCTCAATCAAAATAGATTTGCAGCATTTAAATTTATACCTGTATATTTCAATAAAATTCTATAGAATGTTAGATAAACAAACGTTTAAATTGCAAGGGAGTCAAACTCGCTAATAAAAACGCAAAATAACTGTGAGTACAATAACAGATATTAAAATTTAAACTAAGTATGAGCAAAAAATATTTTAATGCAAGGACGGCACGTGAGCATAGACTACAAAAGATGTTTGGTTTACTTTAAAATGAATAACAGTGTATTCTGCTTTTCTTCTAAACTATTTAGTACTTACTCAATAGGCAAATTGACAAAATCTTTCGAAAACATTGCATAATCGCAAAATTCTGAAGCTTAGTTAAAAATTACAGACAATAGCATAACTTCGGAAAGGTTGTTACGTTGAAAAGAGGGAATACGTCTATTTAAAAAAAACAGTATAGAAATTTAGATAAACCAGTCTTGCTGCAAACGTGGAGAGTGGGGTGAGTCAGGGCGTTCTAAATTTTGTTATTTAAGAAGAGCAGGCGGCGCCCTAGTATAAATTTTACATACAAGTTATTTTTTGTAAAAGAGAAACAGATGATATAAACAAATAAAATAACGAAAATTAAATTCAACCCGCGACGAAAATATTAATTTATATAGGACAAATTATCCCGAAGGTTTTCTTTGTCAGTATTACGCACAATAAAAACGGGAATTGGAACCGTTTATGAGTAATTGTAAAATAAATCATTTATTTGACTTTCCTGATCACCAGCAGATAACCGCCGGAATACATTCCGGCCATCAGCATACATAATACTAGTGTGTTTGTAACAGGTTGTATAAGAAACGAAAAACTAAGCTCTTAAGCGGTAACGGTTAAACTTAGTACAATTACAAGAAGAAAGAAACCTGAAGGAGACTTTCAACCGCGTTCTTTTCCAACAGCAACAGACTAAGACATAGAAACGGGTAGAACATTGGCTGCAATTGGGTTTGCTTTCTCGTCAACAGCAGATATACGAATAGGAACAGACAAAATCTTCACATTAATTTTCTTTCAACAATACACGTTGTCATCATTTTAGTTAAATTTATCGTGTCAGGCACGACTAAAATTCCTTAGGCGGAATTATTTTGGATTACAATAATCAGCTTTTTAGTAGTTACGATGAAGATCTAAAGGGGCCTGTGACTAAGGACAAATCAGTCTATACCAAAGAGCTAAAAAGAAAAACTTACAACTATGAATCAATGCTACAGAACTTACCAATGTATGCAGCAATATTTCTTTGTTCATAAAACCGAAAAATGAGTGCATTGCTCCTAAAAGGGTATCTATTTCACCGACAAAAGCAGGATTGAAAATGAATGAAATTCCAAGCCACGAAAAGAGAAATAATCACCATATTCTATTAACATGTGTTGTTAAAACACTTTCAAACGTCATTGTTAGATAACCAAACCGGCAAATTCGACTACAATTGCTCTTATTGTTAGTACTTTTGAAGGAATCTTATGTTATTTGAACTTGTATTCCTGTTTAAAAATAGAATGAATGCAAGCTTTAGAAATCGTCAATTGTAGATATTCCAATATATTTGCTAGAATAATATTTCTGAGAGCCATGATTTTGATAAATAAACTGTTCTATTAAAAAAGCAATGTTTATATTCATAAGAAAATAGCAGTATAAATTAAAACATACAGGATGTTTAATAAGCATTTATTTCCAGTGATTCAGAATGCGCCTTAAAGGAATAGATTGATAGGTTTAATTAGCAGGTACAGTCAGCGGCGTTTCTTATGACGGGTAGTTACAGAATATTGAAACGAAAGCGCGGGAGTTTTTATACGGAACATTAAAATAAACAAAAACTGTTCGGCATGATTTAATGAAACGTATCAAGGCGTTAAAGAATAGGGCAATAATTGATCGCCAAAATAAAAAATTACATAAATTTAAAAAAACTACATTGGCGTGGTGCACCTGAGTGCATAATATACATTTTGTTGTTCATCTACATAAACAAGGTCGGAGATCTAAACCCTTTTCCATATGGACATTGTTGAAGCAATAGTCCGTATGTATCTACAACATTAATAAGGACACGACACCGTCCTTAAAATATGATAACTATGTAGAATCTGATGGTGGCTGCTTTTTTCACTTGTTAAAGTCACAAACCTTCTCCGGTATGTGTTCTCAATCAATGACGTAAAATACATAATAATAATTATAATTAATTCTCCAAACAGTACTTGAAACTCAAAACCGCATTCATAATGCGTCATAACTTACTTAATTATACAAAAGAAGTGCCCGCGGTCAATTAATAAAATAGAAACGTGTGAAACCAATCAAAGCGAAATAATTGGAAAGTTTGTGCGGTGTAGTTGTAAACTCCAAGCGCTGGTATATGCAATTGTGATTTATGCAATTAATAGTGAAGACTGTACAATTAATGGACAGTTATTTTTTAGATTGCTTGGTATTCAGCAATTGAGAAATATGAAAAACGACCTATACATCAGCGATTGCGGCGATCATATGACAATGTTCAATGCGTTTATCTGTTGTGGGAGTTCACTAGTAATCTCTAATTGAAAAGAGAAAACGCTGTCAATATTGTAAAGACCTCAAAACAAAACGCTGTTGTAAAACTTGTAAAGTTTGGTTATATTTCAAGTACGTGCTTTTCTAGTGTAATAACATTACATGTATATTAATTGTGTATATATTATTTACATAGGGTTTACCGTGCATGGGTTCAGTTAAATTCATTCAACTTTGTCAATTTAGTTAATTTTGGTGATAAAATTTCATATGGTTTAGATTATAAAGATATCTTGATATTTTCGATGTTTTCACACAAATGGTAGTTTTTTCTTTGGTTACTAAAATATGTTTTTATAACAGAAATGAACATTCTTTAAGCGAAGGAAAGAATTATACCATTTGTTACCCCATAGTTACAAAAACAATATTAAAATGTTATCAAGAAATGAATTTATACAGTTTTGTTTTCTGTGTTTCAGGAATTTCAGGAACCCCAACACCTTTCATTCATGTTATTTCTCTTCGTCCGCAGTGTTAAAAATAAACTACACGGTTATTATAAGGATTTCTGAGTACCAGAATCAAATTTTATTGTATTGTGAGATGAACTAGTTAAGAAAATTAATAGCGTTCATCAAAACGTCTTTCATAGTCTGATCTGCGTCGAAAATTACACGGAAGTGCGCTATACACTTAGGAATGGATGCCAAAGATTGAATATTCCGAAGGAAGGGTCTACGGCCGTAAACTATTTTCGGTTGTTTCAGAATTCCTTTGGTGGGATCGGTCAAGTTTTCTAAATGACAACCAAAGTAACTGGGTGATAATATATATATATATATATATACATACTACTATCATTTTTGCACCCGATAGACCGGAATTTGCATTCAGACTTGCGTCCCTTGTAAACTTACTACCGTATATCGGACGCAAGATACAACTTTTCACTTTTTAGCATTATTGACATTGCGCTTCCTTGTCTAAGATTAAGATGTTTAAATGGAAGAAGACCCAAATTGGTAAGATTTGGAATATGTCAAAGTCAATAGGTTTTTGTACAGATTTTTATTTTAAATATTTAAGAAACACAAAATGGACTTAAAATTGATAGGAAAATGTACAGATATCGTATAGTTTTAGTCTAGCGATTTTCCGCTGAGAGCGCCACAGAATATATTTTAATATACGGAATATTCTATTGCGTTATCATCTTTACAACCGCTAAATGGCAACACAGCGTGGCGCCAGTTAGTCTGCTTAGATGATAGTGCGACGAGCAGTTTCGTTGCGTCCATAGAGTTTGCTGCAAACTTTTATTCGCTAATATATATTAAGTGTTTGAGTATTTAAAATTTTTAGCTTACCGCTTAGGTTATGGACCTGTTTATATGATGTGATATCGCATTTATATATTTGTATGAAGTTATTCACTGTTTCCCAGCAAAATTTTTGTAAAGTTTAGAAAATATAATTTATATATTGATAACAAATATTTCCAATTTTGGGAATTGTTTTTGAATACACCTGCATTTATAATTCTGTAAATAGTTCTACCTTACCCTACTACGCAAGGGGTAGCTACGACTCCCACACTAAATAAATTGTAGCTATTAAATGAAGCAATAGAAAATATTAAAAATGTTTGCATGCAAACAACCTCTAATTGTCTATAATAGAAACGCATAAGCATAGGTGCACTAAAGATAGTAATAGATAAATAAAGCCGGTCCTAATTCAAAACGCGACAGACGCATTTTCCATGTGTAAAATACGTCTGTCACGTTTTGAATTAGGATCGGCCCTATATAATTTCAATGTAAAATAGTTGTGAAAACATTTGAATGTAAAATAGTTGTGAAAACATGAATTCTTATATACTTTCAATGTAAAATACGTCTGTCACGTTTTGAATTAGGACCGGCTTTATATTACTTTCAATGGAACACACGTATGTTGAAAAATGTAAGTGCAGAGAAGAATGTGTGTAACTGTTTTGAATTCGGTTTTCTAGCGAGAAGTTACACGTGCACCGTTTTGAATTAGGATCGGCGTTATATACTTTTAATGTAAAATGTGAAAACCTGAATTCTTTTCAAATGTAAAATGCTTGTGGGCACGTTTTGAATTAGGATCGGCTTTATATTACTTTCAATGGAACACACGTATGTTGAAAAATGTAAGTGCAGAGAAAATGCGTGTAGCTGTTTTGAATTCGGTTTTCTAGCGAGAAGTTACACGTGCACCGTTTTGAATTAGGATCGGCGTTATATACTTTTAATGTAAAATGTGAAAACCTGAATTCTTTTCAAATGTAAAATACTTGTGGGCACGTTTTGAATTAGGATCGGCTTTATATTACTTTCAATGGAACACACGTATGTTTAAAAATGTAAGTGCAGAGAAAAAATGTGTGTAGCTGTTTTGAATTCGGTTTTCTAGCGAGAAGTTACACGTGCACCGTTTTGAATTAGGATCGGCGTTATATACTTTTAATGTAAAATGTGAAAACCTGAATTCTTTTCAAATGTAAAAATGCTGGTGGGCACGTTTTGAATTAGGATCGGCTTTATATTACTTTCAATGGAACATATTTCAAAACACACGTATGTTGAAAATGTAAGTGCAGAGAAAATGTGTGTAGATGTTTTGAATTTGGTTTCTAGCGAGACAGTATGACAGATGCAAAATATCGCATTCAAGTCAATTGTGTTTTAATTAAAGTGGATTCTGATTTATGTTTAGAGGCTGCAAATACATATGGGCCGGTTTCAATTCAAAATATGTTCACTCGTGTGATAGGTTGAAAAGTGGGTTGGCAAAGTACGCAGATGGTGGTAATCTGCTATATAAGGAGATTGCTCCTGATATTAATTTAATTAGTCGAAGTTTACTGCATATATTTACATACAAACATGTATATAATTGATATTCAGGGATTTAAATACAAGAAAAACGAGTTTGTGTGTAAAGAAATTGCGGTTTTGGACTTGTTGAAAGGTGTTGTTTGGCATCAAATTTTAAACTGCCAATGCAGTCCAGTTGTTTGAGCCAAGATCATATAAAACATAACGACTGGGTGACAAAGAATATTCATGGTCTTTCTTGGGATGAATCTTCAACGGCTGGAATGGGTTTATCATATATAGCGCTTTATTTGAAGCAAATTATCCTACCCGGTGAAGAAGTATTTGTGAAGGGTCTAGAAAAGAAGAAATTGATTGAAACCTATCTAATGCAAAACGTTGTAACTGATATGCTTGCACTACGTTGTCCTAAGATATCGGAGTCAAAAATCAACAACCGTTTAAAATATAACATCCATTGTTGTAGACACAGCAATAATAATCAGCAAGGTGCAAAACAAAATACCTTGTTATTAAAAGAATGGCTTGATAATAATAAAAAACAATAGAAAGATTGTGTCTGTATTATTTATTTTAATATAATTTTACAATGTTAGCCGAAGCAAATTATCCGACTCGGTGAAGAAGTATGTGTGAAGGGTATAGAAAAGAAGAAATGGATGGAAACCTATCTATTGCAAAACAAAATACTTTGTTATTAAAGAATGGTTTGATAATAATAAAAACAAATAGAAAAGATTGTGTATGTATTATTATTGTAGTCAGTAAGAAATCTTTAATGCTGATGTCTGCAGAAAAAACAATTAAACTCAGACAGCACGAATGGGACTCTCAACCCTGAAATCAATTATAATTGATCAACGCGATAGCTCTTTACTGGTTTTACAACATTTAACAAATTGTACAGATATCTCGAAAAATTTGCCAAAGACAGACAAACAGATAGGCAGACTGACTGCACCAATTTTCTCATTCTCGCTTTTAAAGAATAACAAGTCGTAGTTATTTAAATCGCGAACTCAGTTTATCTACAAGAACTATATAAACGTGGAAATTTATGAAATGCTCCAACTTTAAAAAAAAAAATCCACTATCATTATTCTTTCCTGACAAGGGTAATTTTAACAAAAGTTTTTATTTTTTTTTATTTGTTCTATAGAACACAACTACAACTTGACAATAAAGATTGAGCGATTATCACACACATATCTTGAGTATATATAAAGATATTAAACAATAAGAACAGCAGAAAATTCAACCCATGTCAGACAGCTTTTTTCTTGTCAACGATAGTCTAGTCTAATGCTTCTTCAGCATTTGCATTTCCATATTTACGTACTGAAGGCAACTCTGCAATTTTAGATCACATGCATTTCTAATTTCAATTACAAAAAAAAATGAAAGCATCTATTTGAAGTGCATTTCTAACTTTAATCGCAAAAAAATGAGAGCATCTATTCGAAATATGCACTCAGATTAAAAGTCAAAAATTGCTTTACACCGTTCTGTAAATTGAGATTACGTACTTATTAAATCGGGAGTAATGTGAAATGAAACACACTATGTATGTTTCTTTATTGTAATCTATAAAATACATATATATAATGTTATGTACTCTAGAATAAACATACTATAATTCACTTAAATTTCCCAAATATAAAAGAACAGTTCTAACTCACTCCAACTCTGAACGGTTTAAAAAAATATTGCATTATCAATTCTATGAGGGCTGTCTTCTTCATCTTTGACGCGCGGCCGTTTTCTGGTTGTTCTTCTTCGTGTTAACTAAAACAAAAAGATTCAAATGAATATTATATATCAAGTAAAAGCATTAAGAAAATTAAATCTATATATTAAGCTAACGAAATACATACTCTGTATTGGTGTCATTAGGTCGTACGTTGCAATTGGTGGATCTGCTCACGGCGTCAACGATTTTTCACCAGTACTTAATTTGGATCGACTATAAACTACTCAATAATTTTAGCCCAATCACTATCATTATTCTTTCCTGACAAGGACAATTTTTAAAAAAAGGTTTTCATTTTTGATTTGTTTTATAGAACACACAACTACAACTTGACAATAAAGATTGAACGATTATCACACACACATATCTTGAGTATATAAGGATATTAAACAACAAGAACAGCAGAAAATTCAACTCATGTAAGCAAGAATTTAATGCTAAGGTATTGTCTAGATAGCAATTGTAGAAAATATGAAATCTATAGAAAATTTAATAAAGCCAGTCATGTATAAATTTTTTTAATGCTGACATCCACAGGAAAAATAAAAAGCGAGAAATTTAATGCTAACATCAACAGAATAATAAATAAATCCACTTAGTCAGCATTAATGGAAGACCGGCCTGGCTTCGAAACTGTGCACGCGTATATATCATATTTTAAAATTAAAGTTGTCAATTGCAAAACAAAAAATTAAATTTTACCTAGAAATCATTTTGAAATATTTACTTTTTTTCAGTACAACTGAAAGAACTTGACTTTTATACATTTTTTTAATCGATATCATAGACTTTTTCTATACTGTTGGTAAAAAATCTACGTGAAGTATTTATATTAAATAATAAACTGACCTGTTAGAAAAATTAAAAATTTGCATCGTTTTCTGAAAAAATTGCGTACTTTTTCAGTACAACTGAAAGAACTTGAGTTTATACATTTTTAATCGATATCAGACTGTACAGAAACAGTAATGTTTAATTATATCAGTCAAAAACATGATGTGTTTACTATTAAACAAAACAAAATTGTTCTTAATCCAAGTGATGATAAAAGAATTCTTAGTACCTCAACCACTGATACATACGACCAGCGAGTACTGTGTTAAAAATTGTTTTCGTTGCAGAAAGTAACATAAATTCCCCTCAATATTACTGTATTAGTCGATTAAGGCATGAGTTAATTTTTTTACAACGTTTCTTTTTATTCGCTTAGGGCAATGCAGAGAAAGAAGTTAGAATTGAACACATTTTTTTATAATAAAATAAACCTTGATACAAAAAAAAATCACATTCAGTTTTTTTACTGAAAAGTTACAATTTTACATGCATATATAGGTAATTTGTGTGAAAATTCTTTAAAACCATGAGTGTGTAAAAATTATTAAACAAAACGGTTTAATCTGAGACATTTTTCAAAATTTGCTTTGTTTTTATTTAAAATATTTCATATGTAATCATAATAAAAAAATAGCGCTGTAATTATAGTGTATTTTCTGTACACATCATAAATCAAAGGTCGTATAAAACGCAACTGAATGAAAAAATGATGTTGTATGCTAAATTCCTTTTGTAGTTGTTTTTCTCAGAGCTGCCTTCAGTATGTAAATATTGAAAATGCTGCATAGCGAATTCTTTGTCATAGTTATGTACTGAAAGCAACTCTGCAATTTTTTAGATAGCATGCACGATTCAAGCTTGAAAATCGTCTTGAATAAAACGTAAATATAGGAGATTTTTTTTAACAATTGCATCCAAAGCAATTTGCTATGCAATTATTTCTTTTACAGTTGTTTTGCTTACGCGTTTTCCGTAAAACTCAGCTGAATAAAAAAATTAAAATTCATACTGTCTCGCTAGACAACCAAATTCAAAGCATATACACACATTTTCTCTGCGCTTTATTTGAATCAAATTATCCGACCCGGTGAAGAAGTATTTGTGAAGGGTTTAGAAAATAAGAAATTGATTGAAACCTTCACAAGTACGCATTTTTTTTCGTTTTGGATTTATCTAAAATAGGATACCTTTCAATCTACCCGAGTTTAACTATATTAGCATAAATGTATTGTAGAGAAAAAGTAGTAGTAACCGTTCTGTTTAAAAATCCAGTTTGTTATTGTTTAGAGATGAGTTAGCATAAGGTTGATGAGTATGTTTTCAATATTAACAATTGCATTATCGAAGTAAACTTTTTCACGCACGTTCAGTATTTCACTATTCATTTTACATTTTAATTAAATAAATGCAGTCCTAACGATTGTAGAAACAACGGCTGGAATAGTGTTATCATGTATAACGCTTTATTTGAAACAAATTATCCGACCCGGTGAAGAAGTATTTGTGAAGGGTTTAGAAAAGAAGAAATTGATTGAAACCTATATATAATGCAAAAACATTGTAACTGATATGCTTGCACTAGGTTGTCCTAAGCTATCGGAGTTAAAAAACATCCATTGTTGTAGACACCGCAATAATAATGTGCAATGCACAAAACAAAATACCTTTTCTTATTAAAAGAATGGCTTGATAATAATAAAAAAACAATAGAAAGATTTTGTCTGTGTTTACTAATCCTCACACTGTCTTTAATTGAATATTTTGGTATTTTGGTTGCAAGTTTGATGTGGGGTAAATGATGATTTAAGAATAGTTTTTTTTTCATTTGATTTATCAACTTTTACTAAAAGTGCGTGTAAAAATTAATAAACAACATTGACGGTTTTAATCTGAGACATTTTTTTTTCAAAACTTGCTTTAATTTTTAATAAAATTTTTTATATGTAACCATAAAAAATAGCGCTGTAATGATGGTGTATTTTCTGTACACACAACATAAATCAAAGGTAGTATAAAAAACATTTGATTACTATACTGCAAGCAAGCAAATTTTTTCAGTAAACGCAGCTGAATGAAAATAAGGTTGATGAGTATGTTTTTTCAATATTAACAATTTCATTGTCGAAGTAAACTTTTCACACACGTTCAGTATTTCACTATTCATTTTTTTACATTTTAATTAAAATAAATGTAGTCCTAACGATTGTAGAAACAACGGCTGGAATGAAGTTATCATATAGCGCTTTATTTGAAGCAAATTATCCGACCCGGTGAAGAAGTATTTGTGAAGGGCTTAGAAAAGAAGAAATTGATTGAAACCTATCTAATGCAAAACATTGTAACTGATATGCTTGCACTAGATCGTCCTAAGCTATCGGAGTTAAAAATCAACAATCGTTTAAAATATAACATCCCTTGTTGTAGACACCGCAATAATAATCTGCAATGCACAAAACAAAATACCTTTTTTTATTAAAAGAATGGCTTGATAATAATAAAAAAACAATAGAAAGATTTTGTCTGTGTTTACTAATTGGAAAATACGTCTGTAGCGTTTTGAATTAGGACCGGCCCTATATAATTTCAATGTAAAATACTTGTGGGTACGTTTTTGAATTAGGATCGGTTTATATTACTTTCAATGAAACACGGCTCCACTTGCTTTGAAAAGGAACTTTTAATATAAAATCAACAAAGATTGTGGTATTGTTTATAAGTCCGGAACCGGAACAAACGTTGAACACGGGACTTATTACCAATTTAAGTTATAGAGATCCTCTAGTGTTCTTAGACAAGGCGTTCGCTAGTTTTAAACGCAAGATTGTTGCTTGCTTAAAAAGTCAATGTTGAAAGTTAATGTAATATTGACCGTTAACTTTGTTAAGCCTACAACTGGCGAAATAGATTTGAAAACGTTTCCTACTGCAAATCGTCACATCGATATAAATACCAATCTCAAGCGGTGGTATAAGGAGAACGTATTAGACAAGATTTCGAAGCTATTATAGGAATTTAGCGAAAAGGATTCAGGTTGGGCAATCCAAGAAGTTTTACACTTGAAGGTAAATATAAACAATCATGATCCACTTAAAGGAGGGTGTTCAACGTTTGTTCCGGTTCCGGACTTATAAACAATACCACAATCTTTCTTGATTTTATAATAAAAGTTCCTTTTCAAAGCAAGTGGAGCTGTGTTTCATTGAAAGTAATATAAACCGATCCTAATTCAAAAACGTACCCACAAGTATTTTACATAAGGTAACTTTTTTAAGATGTGCTCCAAAGAGCGTTTCAAGTACCTCAATCGTACAAGGTAACTTTTTTAAGATGTGCCAAATTAGATTCCAGCCTACTAGGATTTTCCTGACGATTGTCTTCATATACCTTATTTATAATAGCAAGCTTCAATATACTAATATTTGCTTTGATTATTATAATGTGTTTCGTTATTGCATCGACTGTTCTGATTAGATTGACGCATTTCACAGTTAATTTCAAAATAGCGCTACTAATTATTAATTTTTACACGCACTTTTAGTAAAAGTTGATAAATCAAATGAAAAAAACTATTCTTAAATCATCATTTACCCACATCAAACTTGCAACCAAAATACCAAAATATTCAATTAAAGACAGTGTGAGGATTAGTAAACACAGACAAAATCTTTCTATTGTTTTTTATTATTATCAAGCCATTCTTTTAATAAAAAAAGGTATTTTGTTTTGTGCATTGCAGATTATTATTGCGGTGTCTACAACAAGGGATGTTATATTTTAAACGATTGTTGATTTTTAACTCCGATAGCTTAGGACGATCTAGTGCAAGCATATCAGTTACAATGTTTTGCATTAGATAGGTTTCAATCAATTTCTTCTTTTCTAAGCCCTTCACAAATACTTCTTCACCGGGTCGGATAATTTGCTTCAAATAAAGCGCTATATGATAACTTCATTCCAGCCGTTGTTTCTACAATCGTTAGGACTACATTTATTTTAATTAAAATGTAAAAAAAATGAATAGTGAAATACTGAACGTGTGTGAAAAAGTTTACTTCGACAATGAAATTGTTAATATTGAAAAAAACATACTCATCAACCTTATTTTTCATTCAGCTGCGTTTACTGAAAAAATTTGCTTGCTTGCAGTATAGTAATCAAATGTTTTTTATACTACCTTTGATTTATGTTGTGTGTACAGAAAATACACCATCATTACAGCGCTATTTTTTATGGTTACATATAAAAAATTTTATTAAAAATTAAAGCAAGTTTTGAAAAAAAAATGTCTCAGATTAAAACCGTCAATGTTGTTTATTAATTTTTACACGCACTTTTAGTAAAAGTTGATAAATCAAATGAAAAAAAAAACTATTCTTAAATCATCATTTACCCCACATCAAACTTGCAACCAAAATACCAAAATATTCAATTAAAGACAGTGTGAGGATTAGTAAACACAGACAAAATCTTTCTATTGTTTTTTATTATTATCAAGCCATTCTTTTAATAAAAAAAGGTATTTTGTTTTGTGCATTGCACATTATTATTGCGGTGTCTACAACAATGGATGTTTTTTAACTCCGATAGCTTAGGACAACTTAGTGCAAGCATATCAGTTACAATGTTTTTGCATTATATATAGGTTTCAATCAATTTCTTCTTTTCTAAACCCTTCACAAATACTTCTTCACCGGGTCGGATAATTTGTTTCAAATAAAGCGTTATACATGATAACACTATTCCAGCCGTTGTTTCTACAATCGTTAGGACTGCATTTATTTAATTAAAATGTAAAATGAATAGTGAAATACTGAACGTGCGTGAAAAAGTTTACTTCGATAATGCAATTGTTAATATTGAAAACCATACTCATCAACCTTATGCTAACTCATCTTTAAACAATAACAAACTGGATTTTTTAAACAGAACGGTTACTACTACTTTTTTTCTCTACAATACATTTATGCTAATATAGTTAAACTCGGGTAGATTGAAAGGTATCCTATTTTTAGATAAATCCAAAACGAAAAAAAAAATGCGTACTTGTGAAGGTTTCAATCAATTTCTTATTTTCTAAACCCTTCACAAATACTTCTTCACCGGGTCGGATAATTTGATTCAAATAAAGCGCAGAGAAAATGTGTGTATATGCTTTGAATTTGGTTGTCTAGCGAGACAGTATGAATTTTAATTTTTTTTTATTCAGCTGAGTTTTACGGAAAAACGCGTAAGCAAAAAACAACTGTAAAAGAAATAATTGCATAGCAAATTGCTTTGGATGCAATTGTTAAAAAAAAATCTCCTATATTTACGTTTTATTCAAGACGATTTTCAAGCTTGAATCGTGCATGCTATCTAAAAAATTGCAGAGTTGCTTTCAGTACATAACTATGACAAAGAATTCGCTATGCAGCATTTTCAATATTTACATACTGAAGGCAGCTCTGAGAAAAAACAACTACAAAAGGAATTTAGCATACAACATCATTTTTTTCATTCAGTTGCGTTTTATACGACCTTTGATTTATGATGTGTACAGAAAATACACTATAATTACAGCGCTATTTTTTTTATTATGATTACATATGAAATATTTTAAATAAAAACAAAGCAAATTTTGAAAAAAATGTCTCAGATTAAACCGTTTTTGTTTAATAATTTTTACACACTCATGGTTTTAAAGAATTTTCACACAAATTACCTATATATGCATGTAAAATTGTAACTTTTCAGTAAAAAAACTGAATGTGATTTTTTTTTGTATCAAGGTTTATTTTATTATAAAAAAATGTGTTCAATTCTAGCTTTTTTCTCTGCATTGCCCTAAGCGAATAAAAAGAAACGTTGTAAAAAAATTAACTCATGCCTTAATCGACTAATACAGTAATATTGACGGGAATTGATGTTACTTTCTGCAACGAAAACAATTTTTAACACAGTACTCGCTGGTCGTATGTATCAGTGGTTGAGGTACTAAGAATTCTTTTATCATTACTTGGATTAAGAACAATTTTGTTTTGTTTAATAGTAAACACATCATGTTTTGACTGATATAATTAAACATTACTGTTTCTGTACAGTCTGATATCGATTAAAAATGTATAAACTCAAGTTCTTTCAGTTGTACTGAAAAAGTACGCAATTTTTTCAGAAAACGATGCAAATTTTTAATTTTTCTAACAGGTCAGTTTATTATTTAATATAAATACTTCACGTAGATTTTTACCAACAGTATAAAAAGTCTATGATATCGATTAAAAAATGTATAAAGTCAAGTTCTTTCAGTTGTACTGAAAAAAAAGTAAATATTTTAAAATGATTTCTAGGTAAAATTTAATTTTTTTGTTTTGCAATTGACAACTTTAATTTTAAAATATGGTATATACGCGTGCACAGTTTCGAAGCCAGGCCGGTCTTCCATTAATGCTTACTAAGTGGATTTATTTATTATTCTGTTGATGTTAGCATTAAATTTCTCGCTTTTTATTTTTCCTGTGGATGTCAGCATTAAAAAAATTTATACATGACTGGCTTTATTAAATTTTCTATAGATTTCATATTTTTCTACAATTGCTATCTAGACAATACCTTAGCATTAAATTCTTGCTTACATGAGTTGAACTTTCTGCTGTTCTTGTTGTTTAATATCCTTATATACTCAAGATATGTGTGTGTGATAATCGTTCAATCTTTATTGTCAAGTTGTAGTTGTGTGTTCTATAGAACAAATCAAAAATGAAAACCTTTTTTTAAAAATTGTCCTTGTCAGGAAAGAATAATGATAGTGATTGGGCTAAAATTATTGAGTAGTTTATAGTCGATCCAAATTAAGTACTGGTGAAAAATCGTTGACGCCGTGAGCAGATCCACCAATTGCAACGTACGACCTAATGACACCAATACAGAGTATGTATTTCGTTAGCTTAATATATAGATTTAATTTTCTTAATGCATTTACTTGATATATAATATTCATTTGAATCTTTTGTTTTAGTTAACACGAAGAAGAACAACCAGAAAACGGCCGCGCGTCAAAGATGAAGAAGACAGCCCTCATAGAATTGATAATGCAATATTTTTTAAACCGTTCAGAGTTGGAGTGAGTTAGAACTGTTCTTTTATATTTGGGAAATTTAAGTGAATTATAGTATGTTTATTCTAGAGTACATAACATTATATATATGTATTTTATAGATTACAATAAAGAAACATACATAGTGTGTTTCATTTCACATTACTCCTGATTTAATAAGTACGTAATCTCAATTTACAGAACGGTGTAAAGCAATTTTGACTTTTAATCTGAGTGCATATTTCGAATAGATGCTCTCATTTTTTGCGATTAAAGTTAGAAATGCACTTCAAATAGATGCTTTCATTTTTTTTGTAATTGAAATTAGAAATGCATGTGAGCTAAAATTGCAGAGTTGCCTTCAGTACGTAAATATGGAAATGCAAATGCTGAAGAAGCATTAGACTAGACTATCGTTGACAAGAAAAAGCTGTCTGACATGGGTTGAATTTTCTGCTGTTCTTATTGTTTAATATCTTTATATATACTCAAGATATGTGTGATAATCGCTCAATCTTTATTGTCAAGTTGTAGTTGTGTTCTATAGAACAAATAAAAAAAATGAAAACTTTTGTTAAAATTACCCTTGTCAGGAAAGAATAATAATAGTGGATTTTTTTTAAAAGTTGGAGCATTTCATAAATTTCCACGTTTATATAGTTCTTGTAGATAAACTGAGTTCGCGATTTAAATAACTACGACTTGTTATTCTTTAAAAGCGAGAATGAGAAAATTGGTGCAGTCAGTCTGCCTATCTGTTTGTCTGTCTTTGGCAAATTTTTCGAGATATCTGTACAATTTGTTAAATGTTGTAAAAACCAGTAAAGAGCTATTGCGTTGATCAATTATAATTGCTTTCAGGGTTGAGAGTCCCATTCGTGCTGTCTGAGTTTAATTGTTTTTTTCTGCAGACATCAGCATTAAAGATTTCTTACTGACTACAATAATAATACATACACAATCTTTTCTATTTGTTTTTATTATTATCAAACCATTCTTTTAATAACAAAGTATTTTGTTTTTGCAATAGATAGGTTTCCATCCATTTCTTCTTTTCTATACCCTTCACACATACTTCTTCACCGAGTCGGATAATTTGCTTCGGCTAACATTGTAAAATTATATTAAAATAAATAATACAGACACAATCTTTCTATTGTTTTTAATTATTATCAAGTCATTCTTTTAATAACAAGGTATTTTGTTTTGCACATTGCAGATTATTATTGCTGTGTCTACAACAATGGATGTTATATTTTAAACGGTTGTTGATTTTTAACTCCGATATCTTAGGACAACGTAGTGCAAGCATATCAGTTACAACGTTTTGCATTAGATAGGTTTCAATCAATTTCTTCTTTTCTAGACCCTTCACAAATACTTCTTCACCGGGTAGGATAATTTGCTTCAAATAAAGCGCTATATATGATAAACCATTCCAGCCGTTGAAGATTCATCCCAAGAAAGACCATGAATATTCTTTGTCACCCAGTCGTTATGTTTTATATGATCTTGGCTCAAACAACTGGACTGCATTGGCAGTTTAACAATTTGATGCCAAACAACACCTTTCAACAAGTCCAAAACCGCAATTTCTTTACACACAAACTCGTTTTTCTTGTATTTAAATCCCTGAATATCAATTATATACATGTTTGTATGTAAATATATGCAGTAAACTTCGACTAATTAAATTAATATCAGGAGCAATCTCCTTATATAGCAGATTACCACCATCTGCGTACTTTGCCAACCCACTTTTCAACCTATCACACGAGTGAACATATTTTGAATTGAAACCGGCCCATATGTATTTGCAGCCTCTAAACATAAATCAGAATCCACTTTAATTAAAACACAATTGACTTGAATGCGATATTTTGCATCTGTCATACTGTCTCGCTAGAAAACCAAATTCAAAACATCTACACACATTTTCTCTGCACTTACATTTTCAACATACGTGTGTTTTGAAATATGTTCCATTGAAAGTAATATAAAGCCGATCCTAATTCAAAACGTGCCCACCAGTATTTTTACATTTGAAAAGAATTCAGGTTTTCACATTTTACATTAAAAGTATATAACGCCGATCCTAATTCAAAACGGTGCACGTGTAACTTCTCGCTAGAAAACCGAATTCAAAACAGCTACACACATTCTTCTCTGCACTTACATTTTCAACATACGTGTGTTCCATTGAAAGTAATATAAAGCCGGTCCTAATTCAAAACGTGACAGACGTATTTTACATTGAAAGTATATAAGAATTCATGTTTTCACAACTATTTTACATTCAAATGTTTTCACAACTATTTTACATTGAATTATAGTTGATCCTAATTCAAAACGTGACAGACTTATTTTACACATGGAAAATACGTCTGTGGCGTTTTGAATTAGACCGGCCTTATTTATCTATTGATAGTGTTGAGGGTAGCAGCAACCCTTATTCAACAAAAATTGTAGTTCGTAAACGGCTGAATAGAAAATTTTTAAAATTTGCAAGTGCAATCCTCTAATCGCATACTACAAAATATTTGCAAGCAACGATACACAAACGTCTATCTTTGAGGGCGGCAACACCCCTATACTAAATAAATTTTTAGCTCCTAAACGACTCGCTAGAAAAATTAAAAAATTTAACATGCAATGCTTAATAGTCTATAACAAAAGCATCCACCAGCAATGATGTGCCCAAGTCATTCTTGGAGGTGGCAGCAACCCCCAAGCTAATTTAAGTGTTCCCCCTAAAAAGCTGGATAAATTTTTTTTTTAAATTTGTATATGCAGTCGTCTAATACTCTATTGCAAAATAAACACCAGCAACGTTTTGGGGGTGGAATCAACCCCTATATTAAAAAAAAAGTAACTTGTAAACGGTGCTACGCAAAACTTTCAAAATCATCACATACGATATTCTAATAATCTCCTCAAAATTATCATCAAACCCTGCTGTGTCAGTCAGTCCTGGAGGGTAGAGGTAACCCTTGTTCTGTAAAAAATTGTAGTCGTGAACGATGCGATACAAAATTTTCATAATATTCACACACAATTCTTTAATTGTATATTGCGCAAACATCCACTAGCAACAGTGCATTAAACCCACTCATGGGGATGGCAGCAACCCCAACACTTAAGGAATTTTAGGTGGTAAAAAACTCGTTAGAAAATTTTCAAAATTTTTACATGCAATGCTTAATAATCTATAGCAAAAACATCCACTAGCAATGGTGTGCCAAGCCAGTCATGGTGGTGGCAGCAACCCCTAAACTAAATACATTGTACCTCGTAAAGCGTTGAACAAAAATTTAAAAATTTTAACATGCAATTTTTTAATACCCCATTAGAAAAATGAGCAACAACAACAACGGAGCGCGAAAACTAGTTTTGGGGGTAAAAGCAACCCCGATATTAGACAACAATATAGTTTGTAAGCGGCTCGATCAAAAATATTTAAAATTTCACATGCAACCTCCTTCAAAACTGTTCGCAAGCAACGCTATGTCAACGTCAATTTTGGGGGTAGTAGTAACCCCTATACTGAAAAACTTGATCTCGTGAACGATACGATACAAAATTTTCAAAATATATTCACATGCAATCCTATAATAACATATTACACAAATATCCACCAGCAACACTTCATCAAATTGTCTTAGGGGGTGGAAGCAACACTAAGAAAAAATTCTATTTGTAAACAACTCGTTAGAAAATTTTCAAACTTTTCACATGCAATCCTCTACTACTCTATTACAAAAATAAACTCCAGCGACGTGGCGCGAAAGTCAGTTTGAGGGTGGAATCAACCCCTATATTTAAAAAAAATGTGGCTCGTAAGTGTTGCAATGTAGAGTTTTTTAATTTGCTACAAGCAATCTTCTAATAGTCTTCTTCAAAACTATGCTAAAGCAACGCCGTGCCCAGATCAGTCTTTATGGTAGTAGTAAACCCTATGCTGTAAAAATTGTAGCTCGTCAACGGCGATATAAATTTTTTATAATATTCACATGCAATCTAATATTACATGGTGTCCCAAAAGTAATGGTCCAAATTGAAGGATTTGATAAGTGAGATTACTACCTATTCAAATAACTATATATGTTGTTATCCAATTGTTGATGGTTTCAAAGTTATAACAAGTTTTGCGTTTTGTGTCAAAATCGTGCAGAACTTCGAATATTAATTTGCAATAAAAGAAATACTGACCTTTTGAAGGTAGTTCGTTTTCTGTTGTATGAGTGAATGTTGCGTGTTTAATAAATGAGGAGTTCCTCAAACATTTACTTATTATCGCAAGAGAAAATCATAATTTTTCCATAATTTTGGTTCTATGAAAAATTGTGCGTGCTTTTCAAACTAAAAATTACTCAGAAAGAGTATTACCATCGAAAAGTGCATACCTATCCAAAAAACTTCATTAATCTAATAACTGATAGGGCTAAAATTAAATGCATAGAAAATTTTTGAGTAATTTGTAGGTACAATCCCAAGAACAGCACTTTAATTAAAGAATTCGTAAGTAATAGCCAACTTATAATTTTTGTAAAATATGAACTCAAAATAATCAAATGTATTTAAAATTCGTTTACAACAAATGTTCGAATGTTCTGCCACCAGTTCTTATACATAAACGACACCGTCTTATAAAATTTCGTTTTAAAAACCTGAAGGCACGACCGATTCTCTCAACCCTCCAACGGCTTCGCGTATTTTTCTACGAAGATCCTGCTCGTTTGTGGTATGTGTTTTATACACATTTTCTTTCATATAACCGCACAAGAAGTAATCCAGGGAGTTGAAGTCGGTGAACGCGATGGCCAATAGATAGTGCCAATGATTGGGATATGCAAGACTAAGTGTTCCCTAACATTACGAGCATTGTGTGCTGGAGCGCCATCGTGTTGAAACCTTATATGTGAATTTCCAATGCTCCACCCGGAGACACTACATTGGCCAGGAAGCGGGTTTTTTTTACCTGGAAAATTTGGAATTTTGCCGAACCCTTGCTGTTCCAAGCAAGGTAGGGATCTTAAACTAGTGGCAGGACATTCGAACATTGTTGTAAACGAATTTTAAATACATTTTATTATTTTGAGTTCATATTTTACAAAAAATAAAGTTGCTTTTACTTACGAATTCTTTAATAAAAGTGCTGTTTTTGGGATTGTGCCTACAAATTACCCAAAAATTTTCTATGCATTTAATCTTAGACCTACCAGTTATTAGATTAATGAAGTTTTTTTGATAGGTATGCACTTTTCAATGGTAATACCTTTTTGAGTAATTTTAGTTTGAAAAGCACACAAAATTTTTCATAGAACCAAAATTATAGAAAAATTATGAGTTTCTCTTGCGATAATAAGTAAATGTTTGAGGAAGTTCTTATTTATTAAACACGCAACATACACAGAAAACGAACTACCTTCAAAAGGTCAGTATTTCTTTTATTGCAAATTAATATTCGAAGTTCTGCACGATTTTGACACAAAACGCAAAAGTTGTTATAACTTTGAAACCATCAACAATTGGATAACAGCATGCAAAGTTATTTGAATAGGTTTTAATCTCAGCTATCAAACTTTTCAATTTAGACCATTACTTTTGGGGCACCCCATTACACAAATATCCACCAACCACAGTGCACCAAACACAGTGGTGCAGGTGGCAGCAACCATTATGCTAAAAAAGATTTAGGTGGTAAACAACTCTTTAGAAAATTTTCAAAATTTTTTCATGAAATGCTCAATAATCTATAACAAAAATTTCACCAGCAATGGTGTGCCAAAGCCAGTATTTGGGCTCGCAGCAATCCCTAAGCAAACTAAATCGTACCTCATAAAGGGCTGGATAAAAAATTTTAAAATTTTCACATACAATCGTCTATAGTTTAATACAAAAATAAACACCACCAACATCGCGCGAAAGCCAGTCTTCGGGGTGGTAATAACCCCTATACTAAAAAACATTACAGCTTGTAAACGACTCAATAGAAAATAATTAGAATTTTCATATGCAATCGTCTAATAGTCTCCTACAAAAATATCTTGCACTTTTGACGTTAAACCCATATTTTACGTTTATTAGAATCTATTTCTATTCATATTTTACGAACCAAAACGAATATTTACAGATTTCACGAACAGGAACAGCTATATTGCCGACGGTTAAACATTTTAAATTGCGCAGTAATTCCAATTAAATAACTGTATAACCATCACACCAATAAAACCAAATAGTGTATGAAAAAGCAAAATTTTTTGAATAAAACTGTTTTGAGGGGTAAAATTTGACGCTTACAGTATATTTAGCAAGCGCCACACAATAAATATCAAGTTTTAACGTACGATTTATATTAATAAGATAAAAAAAGCACCAACCTTTCTAGAATTAATAGAATTAAGGTTTTCTATTTAAGAAGTAATATCATATTAAAATACATCTGAAATTTAAATCGCTTCATGACGATAACAAGGCTATGATAATGATTTAGCATGACATAATTAGTCTTCATACATACTGCTATTTATAGAACATAAGGATGTATACATTGTTTTAATTTAGCGGCGCATTGGATACACAAAGTACAGCAATATAATAAATAGTATTAAACGTACGCAGCATTTTTAGAATGATTCACGTTCGAATTCGCCAGCCTGTAAAAACCAAACGATTAAATGTAGAATGTCTCATTACTCATATCTCACTCTCTCCTAAGATATTATTTCTAAGTTTTATCTTTGTTACTTAGAATAGCTACCGACAACGTTGCCGGAAGTTAAACTGATAGCAATCTTAATGTGAAATGAAAGAATATATACGACGGACGCGACAATAAATGGCTTTGAAAGGGTTCTAGAATGACAGGAAATATAAAATAGTATATATCGATATATTTCACTATTCTAAAATTTTTTTGTGATTTTGGGCTTCTTCAACAAGTAAGTAACAATATATTCTATATATGTAAATATCTATTTCCGCTATTTCTGGGGGACGCCAAAATGTATCAATTTTGTAAGGATGCAGAATTGCTAGTAGGATGTATATATATATATATATATATATATATATTGCTGTGATAAGGGTTTGTTTAAGGGTGCACGACATAGTGGAGGTCATTAGAGAATGAGTAATTAGAATAGGCAGCAGAAAATTGTAGTTATTTTAGGAAATAAGTAAGAAATAGAAGTAGATAGTAAGTAGGCAACACCCTGTGTACAAAGTAGAAATAGTTTTGGGCGACGCAGGAAAGACATAGGAAGACGCATAGTTGGCGTAGGAATGAGAAATACAAGTATTAAACGGATGGTAAAGATTAAATACCCTGTAGATAGTGTTCAGTTGACATAAGTAAAGCGAATAAGAATATTTTTCAGTGGAAGCACGCGTAGAAATGATAAAGTATAATTAGACACGCATTAAGAAAAGAGTCTCAGACGATTAAGTAATACGGATGTGAAAATAGAGTTTCATGTAGCTAATATAATGCGTATAAAGATCTAACCATTTTGATAAGAGAAATGATTAAAATTGCGTGAATCGCATGTAAACAATGAAAGTTTAAAGTAAAATTGCATCAGTTGTTTATGGAAAGGCGACTATTCTATCAAAATACAGCATGTTGATAAGTGAAGACACCTGCAGGCAGGTGGGCATTATGAACGGACGCAGAGCATTACATCAGAAAATATTCGAAATGAAATTATTTGATTGGTCCGAAGCAAACGACAGGTTCTAGACCACACCACGGATGCAGTGGGGATTCGAAATTATATTAGCAAGCACCGCGATAAGAAAGTCAGTTTTGAACTCAATGAAGGCCCAAGTGCATTGCCAGTAATACTGAATAATACGTAACAAGTGGTACAAAGTGAAATAAATGAGTGTGTATATGAAAATTACCGTTTAAAACGTAAGTAGGATTATTTTATGAATTAATCGTAAACTAAGACATAAAAATAATAGGGCTTCGAGGTCTGAGGAAAATAGGCCAGAATGCTTGATGTTAAGAAAGATTACAATAAAACAATTTAAATGTCGAGGCGAAAGGAAGAACATAATCTTGAAGTATAGGGGTGAACGAATTACAAATTTGAAGTCTATGGCAAGAATGATTAAAGTATAAAATTATAATTTAATGGTGTTGGTCCATAATGGTGATAAGTTAAATGGAATCGAAAATTGGGGAAGATTAATTTTAATGGAAGCGTCGTCGTAAAAGATAAAACCAGGTCAGATTGTTAGTTATAAGGCATCTGTTTTTCTACAAGAATTTTATTTTATTTTTAATATCAAATTGGCTAAATATTATATGCTTGTAAACAAGTCAACAAAGGGTTGAATACGTATTGAAATAATAATAAGAAAACGGATTTAGAATATTCTACATTTGTTGGTAAAGGTAATGAGTTTTCTTTGGTGACTTTGGGTTTTAGTACAAATTAAATGGTTGTTGATAAATGAAATTTATAAAGGTGAATTAATTTGAAAATGTATTGTAAATAACGTCAAAGTTCATAAAGCATTAGTTTCATTAAATGGGATCCAAACTTACTGAATTTTTATAATTACAAATATATAGGAGTCATAAGATTGAAATAGTACAGAGGAGGAGCCACAAATTAAGTAGGGAAGAGATAACCCGCAAAGGCGGTAACTTGTTGAATTTTGTCATTGGTCGATAAAGTTGTTTATGATAAACCCAGTTGATAGCAACGTTAAGAAACAGCTGGAGGAGGAAATAATCACAAGCTGTAGGAAAGATTAAAATGGTGGTTCAATAATTTAATTTAGTATTATAGCAATTAAAAATGTACTCTAAGAAAGACTGAATATAAGAATATAGAGACCATAAATTAAGCATTTAATAAAGAATTTTAAAGTGTTGCTAGAACGTAACCGGTTGTTTATAATCCTTAAAAAGTGATTTAAATAAAAGAAGATATCTAGTTAATGTCAGTAAAATGTTTTGTTGAATTTAGGATGATCCCTAGTAATTTAAAAGGATAAGGTCAGATATTCTTAAGTAAACTTCAAGGTTTGCTTAAAGAAATTTTGGAATTGGTATTAAAAAAGTTGCACTATTCTTGTTGGAAAATCCTTTATGAATTAAATTGATCTTAACATATAGAGATATATATAAATCATTCTATTAAAATCCATTACGCTTAATATTCGTTTATCCCTTATTGATATTACGGTCGATAAAATTTCAGGAAACACTTTAATTCAGTTTTAAGATTTATTACAGTTGAAAGATGAAATGGAATTTTTAATTGCGTTGTTTTTACGGTGATGTTTGAGTTGGTTCAAAACTTTTAAAGGTTGGATTGATTGTTTAGAAAAAGTAATTTCTTCCAGCTCTGAACGTTTGGAAATAAATTGTTACGAATGTATTGAATAGGTTGTATTAATGGAAATTTGTTTAACCGATTCCATTCCTGCAAACATGAATTAAAAGCAGTAAAATATGTTTAATTCAGCCTTGTTTAGAGTGAGGATTTAATATAAATTGTAAAAGTTAAAAAGCTTTTAAGAAACAGTCGTTTCAGTTGACCTATATCTAAACAGCTATAATATTTTAACAGTTTGAAACAAAACCCTAGTTCATTTCAGAATTTCAAGTTGTTATACCTAACTTACATTCATACAATTTAATTTCACCCAATGTATAGAAAAGGAAGAGAACAATTTTAGAAAATTTGTATTGGATTGCAAGGATACTTATAGCAGAGATCTTAAGATATTTTTAAGTTTGGCAAAAGGGTGACAGTACCATGCGCTGCCAACTACTTTGTAAAGACGAATTGGAATTAAATGTCAAATAAATGATTAATTAAAATAGAATTCATTATGTTGATGAATTATGAAGAGTACACTTAGTTTATAGTTTGTTTGTTGTTTAATAACATTCCATTTTTCAGTTAAATAAAAAAATCTTTGAAATGTGAACAAAACGAATTATTTAGATAATGGTATTAATGAATTTTATGGCATCGTACAAGTAATTATTACATTATACCTTCGAGACGATTTGTAAAACTTCTTATGTTAGGTCAATCAAGTTGAATGTCACTAGACTATATGATTGTAATGTCTTTAATTGACTTAGAAAATGATAGATTCTTTTATATTTTACATGATAAAAATTATTTAGCAATTTTGTTTAAATATAGTAAATTTTATTCAACGAAATTTATGTAAATCTTTGAAAGATTATTATTAGAAAACAGAATTTATAAATAATCTAAGTAATAAATAACTAAATCCCCTTTCATTTATAATTTATCCAAAATTTATACGAAATTTTGAATAATTGAAAAAGAAATAATCTTAAATAATTATTTAGCAGAATTATGTTTACCAAATATAAATAATTACTTAAGACCATACTCTTGATAAACAACTACAAAGCCTTTTTATCAAATTTACAAAATTTTCTCGAGTGATAGGCTATAACGTTAAAGACACATTTACTTTCGTCGATAGATATAGACATTTTCAATTACCCACTGACCATATTCTTATATCTTTAGATGTCCGTTCTTTGTTCACCAATATCCCCAAAGAGTTATTTGTTAAAATTATTACTGAAAAATGGAATGTTATTCAATTATTGCAACCTTAACTTGAGTTCTTTATTATCAACTATTGATTTGATTTTTAATAACACTTATTTTACCTTTAATTCTAAGTTTTATCAACAGACCTTTGGCACTCCTATGGGTTCACCATCCCATTATTGCCCAAATTATAATGGATTATCTGTTAGATTCTGTCATAAGTTTAATACCTTTGACATGCCCTTTATAGTCAAATATGTAGATGACATTTTATGTTCCATTCCAGAACACTTGATCGAATATACTTTGTATATTTTCAATAGCTTCAATACTAATTTGGTATTCACTTACGAAAAGAAATTAATTTTAGTATTCCTTTTCTAGATACATTAGTCCTTAGATCTCCATTAATACTTTATATTTTGACATTTATAAAACCACTGACTCTGGTAGATACTTAAACTATCATTCTAACCATGCTTTTATTCATAAACTCAATACCATTATTAGCTTTAAAACACCGTATTCAAAAATTAGGAAACAAATTTATTACCAACAACTTAAAAGAATTAGAAAATATTTTACTAAACAATTCATATCCAAAACCACTTTTAAAAAAGTTTTGTACCCAATAGCCTGCAAACTTCATCAATAGACCGACCACTAATTACAAAATTCAGAAAATTACCTTTATTCAAAATTTAACCCTCAATTAACTAAAATCCTGAAGCAACCTGATATTCTAATAGCTTATACCTATGAAAATCAATAGACAGGTTATTCACTAAATTAAAAGATAAAACCGAGAAATCATTATGCAGTAATATTATTTATAAAGTTGTTGTAGAGTTTATGTAGGTCAGTCTAAACAATGGTTAAAGAATCGAATAACACAACATAAAAGTGATGCCAACTAGTAATAAGTTGTGCTTTGTCATCACATTTACATGCAACAAAACACACTGCTAAATTCGAAGACACCAAGATTTTAGACATTGAAGACAACTACTACAAAAGACTATTCCTGGAATCTTTTCACATTTTACAACAACCTAATCCACTCAACAACAAACAAGATACGAACAACTTAAACATAGTATATTCTTCACTATATAAATTTAATAATATCCACTTTCACAGACCATTAATTTAGATTTCATTAATAAACAAACATTCCGTTCCTAAAATCTACATTTTTTTATGTTTCTTTCTTATTTTTCATTTTAAGTCACTTTCCAATCACTATACTTATCACTAACTAATAATTTAATAAAATTGACATCCTCATATTAGTTAATTTAAGTTCTTTCTACATTTTTCTTCTGTAATTTTTTTCTAAAATTAGTAATTTACACATAGTTAGCTTTTGTAAATATTTGTTGTTGTTTTAATATTTGTCAAGTCATAACTGTAATTTTTGTATTAGTTTTTATATGTAAAAGTTCTGTATGTCATAGTAATTATGTAAGTAGATTAGCTAAACTGTTTTTAAACCTTATAACACTAAATTCATTAAATTTTAGTCTATGATTAAGGCATAAAATTAATGCCGAAACGTCAGAATAAGTTACAATTTGACATAATAGTTTTTACTTTACGAACGAATGCATTCCAAGAAACCAACAGATCTATATATATATATATATATATATATATATATATATATATATATATAATAGAAAGTAGGCAGTTCATTCCACATTACATTGGAGAAATTAATTTGTCGCAATCATTTCCTGTACTGGAAGTCTCAGAGCATTTGTAGAGGATAAATAAACATAACTGTAAATTATTGAATTTGCTGTCCACTTTCAGGATACTACCTGCTGATATTTAATAATTGTAATTGATGCTAATAGAAACAATATACAAAGCTTATTATTATAAAGTACAATTACGTCGGTGCGCTTTTATTTAAAGAGGATGGTTGAAGCATATTAATTCTTCATACGCAAATGCTCATTATTTTAAAGGCGAAATAATATTTTGAATTTAAATTGGTTAACTTGTGTATCATTGATAAATTTAAGTTTTTCTGTTGCTACTTACTGTGATAATCATATTTGCTAGTATAGGTTAAGTGTACCTGATGTGGAGTACTTATTTTAGTATTTGTGTTAAAGTAGACTATTAGATACTTACATGTGATTTTCCAATGCTCCACCCGAATGTACTAAATTGGCCAGGAAGCGACTTTCTTTTACCTGGAAAATTTGGAATTTTGCGGAACCCTTGCTGTTCCAAGCAAGGTAGGGTTCTTAAACGTGCGTGACAACACTCACACAAGGGACCTCCATTTTACCTCTCATCCGAACGAGGGTGTATTTTTGTGAAAAATGCTCGCCTAACATTTTTCAAGCGGACCGTGTTGGGATTCGAAGCCGGGACCTTGGTCGCAGTAGTCACACACATACCACTACGCCACGGTGCCGCCTAGACTAATAGATAGCAGTAATAATGGTAAAAGCAAAGCTCTATTAACCTTTTTTTTTCAGACAGACCTTGCCAAGTAGATGAAAGAGTACTTAGTGAAAGAGCTAGTATTCGTATACCCCTAAAATGATTTGCTTTTGCTTTTATAAAACTCACCCATTAGTGAAAGCTAGCTGGTGCACTATTTACTGTTACGTCACTTCGCATTTGTAGAATAAATTAATTCAGATAATTAGCGTCAATTTAGCATGTAACAACGTTGCAAGAAAATTTCAAAAGTGCCAATAGCCATCTTGCAAATCTGATTGAGAACTAATGAATGTATAAATCGGGTTATGAAATTTGTTGATGTTAAATCAAGAATTAAGTGAAACTCTGGCCCCAAAAAGTTAAGATTCTAGCAATTCCAAAATGACAGAACAACCATAAGAGCAATAAGTGTAAAAACTCAGTTTCATTAGTGACACTATGAAATCTAATAATTCTATATCAACAATAGAGATCGATTGAGGTACTTTACATTATACCAAAAATAAATAAAAATTCCACAGAGTGATGTAAGTAATAATTTCAATTTAGAGGAAATCAGAAACGCTTAACAAATTTGCAAATGACCATAAATACAGTAGGAGTGTGAAATTTAGTTACATAAAAACGAAAATATTTACCCACAGGGATGGCATATAATAAAATAGCCCATCGTTAAATGCAAAGTAGACGGTTCCTTACTCGGGTCTCCAAAAAATTTAACGCTCTTCATGCCGTTGATCAACTCTCCAAAAAGATCAAACTATCTAAAAGTAGAACATATTTTCTTTTCACTTCGAATAACGTTTTAACGTTGTAGGTTAGTAGAGGGCATTAATTATATGCTATCCACATATTGAAGGGATGGGCTGCAGAAAGCTTAACAACTTCTAGACACATTAAAATATAATGTGCAAGCAACTAAAACTTCTCGCAATTGGTTACAGAATTAAAAACTCATATACGGGAAGGCGCAAGAAATTAAATTTTTGTATAACTAAAGCTGGCGTGTGTTGATGTGTTAGTTTATTTGTAGAAACTACAAATTTTTATTAGCTAGGGGTTTAAAACAACATAAAACTGAGAAGTTAGGTAAACAAATTTAAGGTTTCATAGAGATTTTCTAAAAAGTGTATGACAACCAAAAAATTTTACATTATTTATCCGAGGTCACGCTTCGTTGACATAAATTAATTGTTATGAATGTTACTACGAGATTTAAAGGGCATCAATTAGCAACTTTTCAAGCTGATTAAATTACGAAAAATAATTTAGTCACAACAAGTCTACGAGCTTTTATCCAACAAACGTCTTTCAACGTAACTTTACGACAAAGTAGTCGACTTGAACAATAATCATTTATATCCATACAAAATTAACTTTATGCCGAAGTTATGAAACTCTCTTGAGACTGAACAGTTTTCTCACTTTAATCCTTCCGAACACAAATCAGCTTTAGAAGTAGAGATGTTCAGTTCAATCTGCTAAAACAACCGGCTGTTTGAATATTTAACCCAATGAGCTTTCAAATTTAATGGTCTCTGGAAGTAACTTGTCCTATTTTTGAAAATCAATATTGAGTGGAAAAGTTTCTGATAAACTTGAGCAGCATCTTTCATGTACATAGTTTTATTGACTCTGCAGGCATTTAAAACGTTTTACCAAAAAAGGAGGTGTTTCATTTTAAGAATTGCTAGGAATTTGAATCAATATGGTTCGTTATGCGTTCTTTTATAGTAGTGAGCAAAATGACTTGTAGCAGTTTTGCTACATATAACATTTATGGTAAAACTGCGTTACTAATTCTGAGATACAATAACTGAATCTATATAAGTGGGTGAATCAAATATAAACCTGATTTCTGACAGTGTCAAGTTTTTCACTTATGTCCTATATAGTCAGGAAGTGACTCTTAAAATTACGGCTATAAGCAAAGTATTAAATATATACATATATTAGGTAAATTAATTACACAAGGTAAGTTGATAAAAACTAACGTATTATAACTAAGCTCAAATGATCATTTCAAGATGCGATTGAAAAAAATACTAAAAGTAACTGAAAGTTAGGTTAATGTATGGTGATATACATGATTCAGATTTCTAAAATGTTCCAATTTTCATTACCAGTCCCGGTAGTGTAATTGGTAAATACGTCCGCCACGAAATCTGAAAATACAGGTTCAAATCCTGTCAGGTACCTTATATTTTTCATCTTTCAATTACTAGCTCGATTTGAAATGATCATTTGGGCTTTGCATAAAAGTCTAAGTTATTTCATATTACTATCTATAATACGTTAGTATTTATCAACTTACCTTGTGTAATTAATTTACCTTATATATGTTGCTGTGACAAGCCCCGCGTTGAGGTGCCACTAAATGAATGCAGTGACAAGCCCGAGTTGGAGCGTCACTAAAAGAATGATGTGACAATGGCCGGAGTTGGGCATTGCTAAAAGAGTGCTATGAGAACGGCCGGTTTTGGGCGTCTCTAAAGTAGTGCTGCGATACAGATATAGCAAATTGTAAAATTTGAAAATGTTGACTTACATTCCTTGCCATTTTTTCTTTGCCTGGCTAGCACAATAGAAATGCTGGAGTTTACAAGATGAAATCAAACACAACAATATCATAAGACATCTATGCAGTCAAAAGTATTTTCTCTCGTATAAAAAAATATAGAACATTTACAACATACTCTTTTTCAAGCATAAAATTATTACTAACAAGTACTTAATTATCAAAAATGCGCTTCATCTAGTGTAGGTTTAAATTTACAGAAGTCAAATTTGTTTTCTTGTGGATAGTTTACCCTTTTTTTATTCTCACGCTTATAAGGTTTGTTTTGGCCAAAAAATCATTGGCAGATAGTCTATAAAAAAGGTAACTAAATGACAAATACTCAAATATCAGCTACAAATAATGTTTTAAAAAGTAATATTTGCAAAAATTCACAAAGCGCTTCTCTAATTCGTATTTAATATCTTCTGCTTCTTGGCTTTATTTCAAATTGACGTTCAAATCCCAGTTTACAATCTTTTCATATTATTTACATTAATTACAACCAATGTGCTCCTCGGATTATTTAAGTTAACTTTTAAATAGCTATTTATCTTGAAGAATTTTCCATGTTCATTACATTTAATAACTTCTATATTTATATGCAGGTTACGTTTAATTTTATTATTAACGTTACATTTAAAGAATGGCTTTATTCACTATTACATTGTAATCATTAAATTACAATATGCGTAATGCATACTTCAAAACAATCTCTTCAAAGTAACGTTTTGCAATCGAGTTTATGAATGAACCTTTTAATTAAAGTTCCCGTTTATATACAAAAATTATCTCTTTTGTAGAATGCACGAATGTTTACGGATATTTTACACCGTAATGATGCAAGGTTTCTGAAAAGATTGTTCAGTGTCGGCTCGCGTGATTGATTTATAGTAGTGACGTGCGCTGTCCGTGTTACTCTACCTCCTAAGGTTATTGTGTCGCATCGCATCTCTCCTACAGTGATTGCGTAAGCTAATAAATAATTCTTATCAATTTGATCGGTTTAATGAGGTATTTACGTTATTCTAAGTACAGATCACGCATTTGCTATGTTTTTGAAAATTCCAGAACATGTTTTATTTAAAATGAATTTATGTGGTTTTATAATGCAAACGAGTTACATCTTTGTAGAATATATTTGCTTTCGCGGTAAAATGTATTTTTAATTCACATAATTAAGATTAAAATTTGGGTTTTAAATACACGAAATTATTTATTTTTATGCACGAATAGTGCATTTCTTTATTACAAACGAATAGCTTTGTATTTATCTTACAGTGGTTATTTAAAAACACGGAATTTTGTTTTTTTGCTATTGCATATTAATTGCAATGAATTTACAATGCTTATATTATACATGGTAATTATTTACATGTACGCAATTGCATTTTCGCTTAGCACTTTAACGGCTTCTTGGTGGGCTTTATTGTAGAATTTGGGTTGTTTCAATGACCTTTCGTGACTCCTTATCACGTCTATATATATATATATATATATATATATATATATATATATTGATGTAAATAAAATTAAATAAAAACCCTTAACCACAAAAAATATTTAAATTACTAGATACGTATTTCGACCACTATGTGGTCATCATCAGTAGGAAAAAAAAAAAAAAAAAAAAAAAAAAAAAAATTTTTTAGCTGTATAATTTACTATATTGTTGCTTTAAACACTATCGAGGATATTCTCCTCACCCGCAGGCTGGTGTTCTCAACAACAAACAAGTGAATTGTGACATTATAACTTAAATCTACCTAATTTATACTAATTCTAAATCTACTGAAGCGGAACCAGTTTAATCTTGCTTTCTCATTGGTTGTTGACCAATAGGGAAAGCAAAGCAGATGACTCTATTGGCCCTTTATCGGTGTTTAAGAGGGGTCCTTTATGTTTAACAATTTTAATTGATTCATAGGCATTTAAGGAGGAAAACGTTGGTACCGCTTTTAACAATTTAACATTTTCTAGTTTAACGGGTGGCTGGTTTCAAATATATGTTTGGCGACCTGAGACCTTTCATATTTACCATATTTGAAGTGAGCAATGTGTTCTTTAAATCTTGTTGTTATATTCCTCTTGGTCTGACCAATATATTTTTGAAAACACCCTGGCCCTGCACAACTAATTTCATAAATCCCGACTTTGCAATTTTTCCACCTTGTCTTTTGGATTACCTAGCAAATCTTTAATTTTATTAGTATTAGTGAAAGCAATTTTGAAATTACACTGTTTGAATATTTTATCAAGACCCTTTGTGGTTTTGTGAAACGGAAGTTTAACATATTTAACATTATCGTTAGAGGTGGTTGATTGCAAAGTCGTTGATTTACGGATGTTGATCCTATTTTTACACTTTCTAAAAATATTATCTATAATATCAGAAGAGAAACCATTGTAATTCGCTATTTGTTTAATAAGAGCAAATTCCTTATTAAATCTGTTTTTATTTAAAGGAAATTCAATAATCTATTAATTAAAAAGTTAAATGAAGCCAACTTATGTTGTATGCTATGATTAGAGGAAGACAAAATAAAGCGATTTACATTGGTTTCTTTTCTATAAATGTCAAATTCTAATTTATTACCATTTCTAATTACTAATGTATCTAAAAGGGTAATTGTCCATTATTCTCTAGTTCATACGTAAATTTTATGCTTTGAAATTTTGAATTCATTTCTTTAAGAAAATCATCAACATTTGATTTAGAAGTGTCAAAACTGCAAAATATCATCCACGTACCTTAACCATATTCTTGGGAAGTATTTGGAGTTTTCTTTTAACTCGGTTTCAAAACGAGACATAAATAAATTTGCTATGAAAGGTGATAGCTATTTCCATTGCTGTGCCTTCATGTTGTTCGTACAACTTGTTGTTGAATTGAAAACAGTTCTGGGACATGCAATGCGAAACAAGCTTGATATAGTCCTCAACTTTATCATCATCAATTTCACTATCTATAAGAACATCCTTTAAATATGTTAAAGTACGTGGTATTGGAACACTAGGAATAATGAACTGACATCAAATGAAATTAAGATTTCGTTCTCTTCTAATGTGATATTTTTAATTTTATTAATGAACTCTAAAGAGTTTTGTACAGACAAACTATTAAACTTTAAATTCTAAATTCATTTGACAGCCATCGTGATAAATAGTAAGTCGGTGAGTTGATACCTGAAACTATTGGTCTCATCGATTTATTATTTTGTGAATCTTGGTAAACAGTAAAGCTTTGGCATTTCAGGATTCGAAATTTTTAATTTTAATTTTAGTGTGGGCGAAATTAGGTTTGGACATTCTTTCAAAACAGACTCTGTTGATTTAATCATTTTATTTAAAGGAACTTCATTTTACGTTTTTGACTATTGGTCTGTAAGGACCTCAGACAGCAAAGTCTCTACTCTATCAACATAGTCTTGTTTATCCAGAATAACCAACCTATTCCCCTTATCAGCCTTTAAATAATAACAATTCTTTTGTCGTAAATTTTTAATAATCAGATGATCTTTCCTTGTTTGTTCTGAGGCATTCCTTGCGCAAGTGCGTAAGTTGTTCGAAAGTTGAATTTTGCACGCGTTTCTAATAAAGTTTTTGAATTGTCATCTAATTTTGAAATGGATTTTTCAATGCCAGCAATAATGTCTTCCAAAGGAGTTTTCAAATGATCTACTCCAAATTTTAGGCCTCGATCAAGGAAAGTCAACTCTTCATTATTAAAGATTTTCGACGATTCGTTAACAACTCATCATCATTTTGTTTTCGACCTTACTTAAGGTCGGTTTGACGCAGCTCTAACTTCTTTTCTATTCTGTGCTAATCTAAAAGCTCTACATACCCTTCACAACCTAAATTTCTAATAATTTGACTAATATAGTTTGGTCTAGGTCTTCCTATATCCTTCTATCTTTTTCCTATCCAGCTTGCTCTACATAGATATTAGCAACCTGATGGTTGTTAAAGAACTCTAACATGTTTACATGATTACCATTTATAGGGAAATGAAATATAACCTGGTTATCCGCTTCAAAAAGGAAAAGTGTGAAATTATATGTTATGGTAAGGCTTACAACGAATCGCTGTCAACATGCCAGACCGCTACCTAATTGTGAGTTATGTTATGGTGACGTTTATTAAATTATATGTTATGGTAAGGCTTAAGCAACGAAACGCTACCAACATGCCAGACCGCTACCTAATTGTGAGTTATGTCATGGTGACGTTTATTAAATTATATGTTATGGTAAGGCTTAAGCAACGAAACGCTACCAACATGCCAGACCGCTACCTAATTGTGAGTTATGTCATGGTGACGTTTATTAAATTATCTCTTATGGTAAGGCTTAAGCAACGAAACGCTACCAACATGCCAGACCGCTACCTAATTGTGAGTTATGTCATGATGACGTTTATTAAATTATCTGTTATGGTAAGGCTTAAGCAACGAAACGCTACCAACATGCCAGACCGATACCTAATTGTGAGTTATGTCATGATGACGTTTATTAAATTATCTGTTATGGTAAGGCTTAAGCAACGAAACGCTACCAACATGCCAGACCGCTACCTAATTGTGAGTTATGTCATGATGACGTTTATTAAATTATCTCTTATGGTAAGGCTTAAGCAACGAAACGCTACCAACATGCCAGACCGCTACCTAATTGTGAGTTATGTCATGATGACGTTTATTAAATTATCTGTTATGGTAAGGCTTAAGCAACGAAACGCTACCAACATGCCAGACCGCTACCTAATTGTGAGTTATGTCAAGGTGACGTTTATTAAATTATATGTTATGGTAAGGCTTAAGCAACAAATCGCTACCAACATGCCAGACCGCTACCTAATTGTGAGCTATATCATGGTGACGTTTATTAAATTATATGTTATGGTAAGGCTTAAGCAACGAAACGCTACCAACATGCCAGACCTCTAACTAATTGTGAGTTATGTCCTGGTGACATTTAGTTAACTGATTTTATTTTTTTGTTTTGTTTTCGAACTTACTTAAAGTCGGTTTGACGCAGCTCTAAATTCTTTTCTATTCTGAGCTAATCTAAAAGGTCCACATACCCTTCACAACCTAAATCTCTAATTATTTGACTAATATAGCTTTGTCTAGGCCTTCCTACTCTATTTTTATTTGGTAGTCTATAATCTAAGACTTTACTAAATAGTCCCTCATGTCTTAACTGGTGCCCTATCATTCTATCTCTCTGACCTTCAATTGTTTCCACATACAGGGTTCCTCACCTATCCTTCTATAAACTTCCTCGTTTGTTACTCTATCTGTCCAGCTAATCTTTAACATTCTCCTATAGCACCAAGTTTCAAACGCTTCTATCCTTTTCTTATCTACTTCTTTAATTGTCCAAGTCTCACTACCGTATAGTAGAACGCTCCATACGTACGACTTTAAAAACTTTTCTATTATCTAAACTAATACTATTAGCTATTAGTAAGTTTTTCTTTTTAAAACATTTTCTAGCTTGAGCTATTCTAGCTACTATATCCCTTCTGCTACGTCCATCCTTTGTAATTATACTACCTAAATAGCAAAATTCATCTACCTCCTCTAACTCGGTATTACCTATTTTTAATTTTGGTTTATAACTAGGCTGTAACTCACTTGTCATTATCTTTGTCTTTACCGAGTTAATTCTCATACTATAGTTACTCCGTAGTATCTCATCTAAAATATTTAAAACTCTCCTAACTCTTTTCTAGACTCTGCTATAATGGCTATATCATCTGCAAAACGTAACATGTCTATTTTCTGTCCCTGACACTAATCATCTCTTTTCTCTCTAGCTAAGTTTAAAGCTTCCTCAATATAAACATTAAAATCAACTGTTAACAACTGTTGACTCTAATTCAGGTGAAGTAATTTCCAGTTTTTAGGAGGTTCATTGACATTGTGTTTCTTTAAAAGAAACTTCAACTTAGTGTTTTGCCTATTAATTTTGTCTAACAATTTATGATTGTTGACTTCAAAACAAATCTCTGGAAATTATTCCATTCCTGAAAACCGGACTCGCATAAATTGCACGTTAGTGGTAGGTGCGATTTATACGTTTCAGTTCCAATCTACTAAGTTTACTGTACAGATATTTGATTTCAAATTAAGCCATTTATCTTTTGCAAAATTGATTATTGCGTTACTACGTTTACATTACTGCTGATTTTACGTTAATGAAATTTGGAAAAACTTTGTGGGCTTTACAACTTTTTAGAAATCGAATATCTGCTTTACAAAACTAATTTTAAGAGCTAAGCTCGATACCTATTAAGTTCCGAAACCGGAAGTCATAGTTAATAATCTATAGGAACACTGTGGCACGATTTAAATAAAATTAAATAAAACCCTTAACCAAAAAATATTTAAATTACTAGATACATTTCGACCTATGTGGTCATCATCATAGGAAAAAAAAAAAAAAAAAAATAAAATAAAAAATTTTTAGCTGTATAATTTCTATATTGTTGCTTTAAACACTATCGAGGATATTCTCCTCACCCGCAGGCTGGTGTTCTCAACAACAAACAAGTGAATTGTGACATTAAAACTTAAATCTACCTAATTTATACTAATTCTAAATCTACTGAAGCGGAACCAGTTTAATCTTGCTTTCTCATTGGTTGTTGACCAATAGGAAAGCAAAGCAGATGACTCTATTGGCCTTTATCGGTGTTTAAGAGGGTCCTTTATGTTTAACAATTTTAATTGATTCATAGGCATTTAAGGAGGAAAACGTTGGTACCGCTTTTAACAATTTAACATTTTCTAGTTTAACGGGGTGGCTGGTTTCAAATATATGTTTGGCGACCTGAGACCTTTCATATTTACCATATTTGAAGTGAGCAATGTGTTCTTTAAATCTTGTTGTTATATTCCTCTTGGTCTGACCAATATATTTTGAAAACACCCTGGCCCTGCACAACTAATTTCATAAATTCGACTTTTGCAATTTTTCCACCTTGTCTTTTGGATTACCTAAGAAATCTTTAATTTTATTAGTATTAGTGAAAGCAATTTTGAAATTACACTGTTTGAATATTTTATCAAGACCTTTGTGGTTTTGTGAAACGGAAGTTTAACGTATTTTAACATTATCGTTAGAGGTGGTTGATTGCAAAGTCGTTGATTTACGGATGTTGATCCTATTTTACACTTTCTAAAAATATTATCTATAATATCAGAAGAGAAACCATTGTAATTCGCTATTTGTTTAATAAGAGCAGAACAAACAAGGAAAGATCATCTGATTATTAAAAATTTACGACAAAAGAATTGTTATTATTTAAAGGCTGATAAGGGAATAGGTTGGTTATTCTGGATAAACAAGACTATGTTGATAGAGTAGAGACTTTGCTGTCTGAGGGTCCTTACAGACCAATAGTCAAAAAACGTAAAAATGAAGTTCCTTTAAATAAAATGATTAAATCAACAGAGTCTGTTTTGAAAGAATGTCCAAACCTAATTTCGCCCACACTAAAATTAAAATTAAAATTTCGAATCCTGAAATGCCAAAGCTTTACTGTTTACCACAGATTCAACAAAATAATAAATCGATGAGACCAATAGTTTCAGGTATCAACTCAACGACTTACTATTTATCACGATGGCTGTCAAATGAATTTAAGAATTTAAAGTTTAATAGTTTGTCTGTACAAAACTCTTTAGAGTTCATTAATAAAATTAAAAATATCACATTAGAAAGAAGAAATCTTAATTTCATTTGATGTCAGTTCATTATTCCCTAGTGTTCCAATACCACGTACTTTAACATATTTAAAGGATGTTCTTATAGATAGTGAAATTGATGATGATAAAGTTGAGGACTATATCAAGTTGTTTCGCATTGCATGTCCCAGAACTGTTTTCAATTCAACAACAAGTTGTACGAACAACATGAAGGCACAGCAATGGGAAATAGCTTATCACCTTTCATAGCAAATTTATTTATGTCTCGTTTTGAAACCGAGTTAAAAGAAAACTCCAAATACTTCCCAAGAATATGGTTAAGGTACGTGGATGATATTTTTGCAGTTTTGACACTTCTAAATCAAATGTTGATGATTTTCTTAAAGAAATGAATTCAAAATTTCAAAGCATAAAATTTACGTATGAACTAGAGAATAATGGACAATTACCCTTTTAGATACATTAGTAATTAGAAATGGTAATAAATTAGAATTTGACATTTATAGAAAAGAAACCAATGTAAATCGCTTTATTTTGTCTTCCTCTAATCATAGCATACAACATAAGTTGGCTTCATTTAACTTTTTAATTAATAGATTATTGAATTTCCTTTAAATAAAAACAGATTTAATAAGGAATTTGCTCTTATTAAACAAATAGCGAATTACAATGGTTTCTCTTCTGATATTATAGATAATATTTTTAGAAAGTGTAAAAATAGGATCAACATCCGTAAATCAACGACTTTGCAATCAACCACCTCTAACGATAATGTTAAATACGTTAAACTTCCGTTTCACAAAACCACAAAGGGTCTTGATAAAATATTCAAACAGTGTAATTTCAAAATTGCTTTCACTAATACTAATAAAATTAAAGATTTGCTAGGTAATCCAAAAGACAAGGTGGAAAAATTGCAAAAGTCGGGGATTTATGAAATTAGTTGTGCAGGGCCAGGGTGTTTTCAAAAATATATTGGTCAGACCAAGAGGAATATAACAACAAGATTTAAAGAACACATTGCTCACTTCAAATATGGTAAATATGAAAGGTCTCAGGTCGCCAAACATATATTTGAAACCAGCCACCCCGTTAAACTAGAAAATGTTAAATTGTTAAAAGCGGTACCAACGTTTTCCTCCTTAAATGCCTATGAATCAATTAAAATTGTTAAACATAAAGGACCCTCTTAAACACCGATAAAGGGCCAATAGAGTCATCTGCTTTGCTTTCCTATTGGTCAACAACCAATGAGAAAGCAAGATTAAACTGGTTCCGCTTCAGTAGATTTAGAATTAGTATAAATTAGGTAGATTTAAGTTTTAATGTCACAATTCACTTGTTTGTTGTTGAGAACACCAGCCTGCGGGTGAGGAGAATATCCTCGATAGTGTTTAAAGCAACAATATAGTAAATTATACAGCTAAAATTTTTTTTTTTTTTTTTTTTTTTTTTTTTCCTACTGATGATGACCACATAGTGGTCGAAATACGTATCTAGTAATTTAAATATTTTTGTGGTTAAGGGTTTTTATTTAATTTTATTTAAATCGTGCCACAGTGTTCCTATAGATTATTAACTATGACTTCCCGGTCTTCGGAACTTAATAGGTATCGGAGCTTAGCTCTTAAAATTAGTTTTGTAAAAGCAGATATTCGATTTCTAAAAAGTTGTAAAGCCCACAAAGTTTTTCCAAATTTCATTAACGTAAAAATCAGCAGTAATTGTAAACGTAGTAACGCAATAATCAATTTTGCAAAAGATAAATGGCTTAATTTGGAAATCAAATATCTGTACAGTAAACTTAGTAGATTGAACTGGAAACGTATAATCGCACCTAGCACTAACGTGCAATTTATGCGAGTCCGGTTTTCAGGAATGGAATAATTTCCAGAGATTTGTTTTGAAGTCAACAATCATAAATTGTTAGACAAAATTAATAGGCAAAACACTAAGTTGAAGTTTCTTTTAAAGAAACACAATGTCAATGAACCTCCAAAAAACTGGAAATTACTTCACCTCAATTAGAGTCAATAGTTGTTAACGAATCGTCGAAAATCTTTAATAATGAAGAGTTGACTTTCCTTGATCGAGGCCTAAAATTTGGAGTAGATCATTTGAAAACTCCTTTGAAGACAT
>JARFIW010000133.1:0-95572 GCA_036346225.1 Platerodrilus igneus | reverse complement strand
CAGCCTTCTGTTCTGAAGCCTGTTCTGCAGCCTTCTGTTCTGCAGCCTGTTCTGCCCACCTAGCCTCGAGCCTTTCTTTTGCAGCCTTCCGTTCTGCCTCTGCTCTTCTTAGGTGCGCAAGGAAGCGCACCACAACAATCACAAACGCGATTGTAGCAAGGCCTGCAAACACGCCTCGCCCGTATGTCTGCGCCACACCCAGAACTTGCTCGTCCAGAACTCGCAGCTCGTCAGTTTATCTTTGAGCATTTTCTGCGCAAAAGAAATTTTTTAAATAGATGCCGTGGTGGCTCGTGTATTTTGGGATTTATAAATAAGTGCAAACCAGACACAAAACTAACAAAGGAGACAGAACCACCCCCTTTATTTATCGTATGCCTGCAGAGAATACGAGAATTGCGATACCTTGCTTTTAAGCATACAGGCGGCAATGTTTTTATCTGCAGCGCTGCCAAAGAAGCTTTGAATAAATCCCGCTCCTTCTCAATTATGCCTCCTCTGCGCGTTTTCCCCCAAACTCCTTCGCTTTCCTCCCCTGCTGCTCCATTCCCGCGCCAGAACACCAACGATCTACTTCAGAAGAGCTCTTTCCTGGCCCCTGCTGTGCTTCCTGCTCGGGCATCAGCAGGTGCACATTGGCCATTTTTACTCAGGGGCAGCCTCTACTAAGGGAAGCGTTTATTTTTGTTTCATGTCTGGAAAGAGGGAAAGCTCTTGCTAGCCATGAAGAGGTGGAGAGAGTGCACAGTTGTGGTGTACGGACCTCCAGGAGCAGGAAAGACCCACATGATCAGAGAGGTGTGTAGAGAGCTCTCTCTCAGAATAGAGGAGATAGAATCGATGAGAGAATACACAAATAGGAGGCTCGAGAAGAATCTCATTTACTACCTGGACACAGACAGCGTGGAGTGGGGAGACAGAGAGCAGTGCAGGGGATTGATAGTAGAAACAAGGGAGAAGTACCTGCACAGGAGACTTGCCTCCTCTGTCCTTGTCTCTCTGAACAGAGCCGCGCAGAGAGACGTCAGGAAGATCGTGGGGCAGACAAACATAAAGAGGTTTGCAGGAAATCTGCACAGAGCAAAAGCACTTGCATCCTTTCCCGAAGAGATGACGGGGGTGCTAACGGGAAGCCACTTGCAGCCAGACTCTTTATTTCACTACCTGGGGAAGCTGTTCTACTCCAGAGACGCCTCTGAGTGCGTAGAACACTTGGCTCTGTACGGGACAGAGAAAGTGGCAATGTACATACACGAGAACTATTCGGCATTCTTTGGCATCAAGGGCGCTCTTTCTATTGCGGAGAGGCTTTCCGTGTCTGCTGCACAGCAATTCTCGTACAACTCGGTTCTGTCCCTTGTTGTTGCGGTTGCCAAGGAGGAGAAGCAGGGCCCGCGGTCTTTCTACAGCTTCAAGTCTCCATACAGATAGCTTGCAGAAGTACTGCCGTTTTCTTGCTCTACACTGCTTCTCGCTGCCCTCCTACCCCCCTTCGTGTATGAGAACCTCCTGGGAAATAGATGCATCCAGAAGGGCGCTCTTCTGGGCGTCTGTTGAAAGGCGCTGCTCTATTGCTTCTATCCATCCGGAAAGAGAGCCCGTATACAAAGCGAGCACTTTTGGCACCGCATCTGGGCATGCGCATCCAGCGACTCTTCCCAGGATGCGGTGTGTTTCTAGCAGGTCTCTGCCCAGGATGCCCCTTGAGAGAGACCTGAATCTGCACAGCCGCAGGCAGAGGACGTCGCCAGAGGAGAGCAGAACAAAGTCTTCTTCTGTGCACTCTGTGAGCACATAGCCAAGAGATCGCAGCTCCCTAATGATAAGCAAAATCTGCAGCACATAATGGGATGCAAGAACCTCGGGCACTCTTCCCAGCCTGCGCGTCATCAGAGATATTCCGTTTCCCAGGGACCCTAGCTCGTAGAAGCGCGAGAGATAGAGGCGGGTGTCTGCGTACTCAACACCTCCTCCACCTTCGCCGCAAGGCTCGTCTTGGAAGAAAGCTCCAGCGCCCTTTCGCACTCCCTCCCGAATCCTGGATCCTTGACAGGCCCCACTTTCATAAAGTATTCTCGTGCATTCATGGTAACGCTCTCTCGCCCAACCTTTGCTATGCGGGTGACTATGTACGACCTCTCTCCAAGAGACTTCTTCACCACACAGAGCATCTCGCCCACGACAACCCTCCCATTCGTCTTGATGGGCCCGAGAGAAGACTCCTCCTCAGAAGCGCGCACCCTCTTCTTTTCTCCCCCAAAGAGAACAGAGACCTCGCTCAGCGCCTTCGCTGTTTCCTCCTCTTCCATTTCTGCCATGTCTCTTTCCCGTAGATACAGGATGGCCCTGTACTCCTCGAAGGATATCTCTTTCCCCTCCAGCATGAGAGCCTCTCTCTGGTACCCCGGCCGCGTGCTCTTGATCCACTCTTTTCCGAACAGGAGAATCCGCGCTGGCTTTTCCAGAGGGTGTGTCTGCTGCTCGGCCGGCATGGAAGCGATCTTTTCCTTCAAGTCTTCTATGGGGTGTGCCTGCATCCTTGCGCCCTGCTTGAGAACCGTGAGCGCACAGGACGGACACGAGTCCAGGTAGTGCCTGTGCAGCTCTACATACAGCCACGCAGAGAGGGTGCCCACCTCTTTGAGAAGCATGAGGTGAAGCACGCTGGGGTCCCTGCGTCTCTCGTACACCCTCCTCCACAGAGCCAGGTACCACGGATTGTTTTTGAAATAGGGGATGTCCACGTGCCTGAGAATGGCCTTCTCCAGGCTCTCGTCTGAGATTGGAGCGTTCTCCATTGCAATAAAAATTTAGACCTTTATAAATTATCGTCCCTGTCCCTCTTCTTCTCGGCCTCCTTCTTGGTGAGGAACCTCCCAGAGGGTGCGCGGGCACGGTTCATCGCATGCTTGTGCCTGCTCTCGTGCAGATACCCCGCCTCTGGCCTCTTCACTGCAAGGGAGTCGAGGTAGTCTCGCCTCTTCTTCCTCTTTTTATACAGTTATACTGCTTTACATTCACGAAGAGAGGCTGCTCGCCACTCCGTTGTAGATGTATGCAAACCCAGAGTTGAAGCCCTCGTGCTCGCTCTTCTTTGGGGAAGGAGGGTATCCGTCGTATCCAAAAGGCTCTTTTGGGAGGTCTTCTCGCTTCATGGCGTCTCTCGGCACGCCTATGTCCTCGAAGCCCATGTAGTTCTTCATGTTGAAGTAGTCGCTGCCTTCGGGGCCCTCGTAGGGATTAAAGCCCATCTGGTAGGGAATGTCCGTGCTTCGATCGCCCTGGTCTTTTTCGCGCTGGGGGATGTTTCTGTATCCGAGATAGTCGGAAGAGTCTAGGGCCATTCTATACGGCTTTCCTGCGTTTCCCACTGTTTCGTTTCGCCCAGCCATTCTTTTTTCCTGAGCCATGGCATAGCTGCTTTTTATTGATATATGCAGAGCTCCTGTTTTAGGTGTAGCCAATGGGAAACAGCAAACAAACAGTTTCATCCGCCGGGCATGCTCCTAAAACACTCTGAAAGTTGGAAGAGGACGGAGGCTCTCAAATGGCCTCTCCGCAGGTAATGGGGTGCTGCAAAAATGAATCCCGTCTTTTGTCAGCAGAATACGCAAATAAACGCGGGCGCTTTCCCCGGGCGCGCAGTGACAAGCATGGGCGGCTGGGGCGAGGAAGCGGGTGGTGCCCGCTGACAAAGAACAGACAGCCGAATTCGATTTTCTTTTTATTCTATAGATCTACCGTACCATAAAGCGGCCAAGGTCGCTTTCTCCAGTCTTCCATATGCAGATAGTCTCGTCCCCAGACCCCGTCACAAAGTGCTCCTCGTCGTCGCTTATCCCGAAGTGGAGAACCCTGTTTTTGTGTCCCTCAAACACCTTCATCCGCGCCCGCCTCCCGAAGTTCATGATTCTCACGTCGTTCTGGGAGTATCCGTGAGTGGTTATCAGCTCGTTCTTCCGCGTCCACTTCACGTTGCACACCTGCGACCCGTAGTCGATGGACTCAAGCAGCTCCGGCACGTCCCCATTTACATTCCACAGCTTCACAGTTCTGTCTGCAGTGCCCCCACCTGTCACAAGGGCTCCCTGTCGCTCCGGGCTCCAGTCAAGGGCCTTTACGGCCGCCTTGTGCGAGGAAATCGAATGCAGGGCCCTGTCGTACCGCCTGTCATCAAATACAAACACCTTGTTGTCGTTTCCTCCTGTAGCAACCCGCGAACCGCTCTGGTCGTAGGAAATCCCGCAGATCTCTTGCGTGTGGAGCGTGATGCTTCTCTGGCTGCCGGGGGAGTATATGTCAGTTTGCTTGATAAGCCTGTCCCTGCTCCCGCTGAGAAGCACGTGGTTCTTCCAGGAAAGCACCCCGATTCTGGACTTGTGCTGGTGTCGCCGCCCAAAAATCTTTCCCTCACCCGTCTCTACCAAACACACCTCCCCAATCGAGGTGCCTACCCCAAGAATGCTCGCTGCCTTGCAGAACTTCACCGAGGTGATTGGGGTGCCCAGCTTGTGCAGGAGCGAGCTCTTTCCCGTAAGGAAGTTCTGCAGAAAGATCTTGTCGTCAAGAGCAAACGCAATCGTGTTTCCGCTCCAGTCAATCAGGTTGCTGTAGAAGTCGTCCGCAATCCCCGCAGCCCGTGTCACGCGGATAGGCCCGCGCTTCTTCTCTGCAGCTCTCTCCGGGACCTCCTGCGCGCTGAGAACGCCCTCGTCGCTCCGCGTGAGAATTTTCCTGTAGTCTCCTGCCAGCGTTCCTGGGGAGTGGGAAATCTGCTGGTCGAAGTCGCAAGAGAACAAGGTTGAGGAGAATGGGGTTTCCCCTGCAAGCGAAAGCCTCCTCATTCTATTTACAAACAAAGCCCAAATTAAGAAGCACAAGAGCATGGGCCAGGCCGGCATAAATAATGCCTTTATTCCTAGACGAAGTCCTGGTACTCCTCTTCTCTCCGCTCCTCCTCGCACCCTGCCTCCTCCTTGGCCTTAAGCCTCTCAAGCGCACTGGAGACGTCCATACTCTCGATGTCCATGTTCTGCCGGTTCACCACAGAGCCTGAGATAAAGAGCTTAAAGCGCTGGAGAGACATAACGCTCTCTTCGATCGTTTCCTTCACAATCAGCCTGAACACGCTCACAGACTTCCGCTGCCCTATTCTGTGGGCCCTGTCCATGGCCTGCAGATCTGCCATGGGGTTCCAGTCATGGTCAAAAAAGACAACAGTGTCTGCGCCCGTGAGGTTCAGCCCAAGCCCGCCCACCTGCGTGGTGAGAAAGAGAATGGAGCAGCTTGCGTTTTCGTTGAACTCCTGCGCAATTCTCTGCCTGTCCTCGCTGCGCGTTTGTCCGTCAAGCCTCTCCCACCTGCACTCCCTGAAGTGCGGCCTGAGCAGGTCTCTGACAATAAGGTCTATTGCTCCTTTGAACTGGCAGAAAACAAGAATCTTGCTGGTGGGAAGAGCGAGCTTGAGCAGGTCGAAGAGCGAGGAAAGCTTTGTGGAAAGAGGCAACACCACTGTCTCGATAGAGGGGTCTGCAGGGACGCTGCTCCGCGGCGCGTGGAGATACTCCTCCATCTCCTTGCGAGCCGCTGCCGCAGGGATAGACTCCAGGGGCACAAGCTCGAGGTGGGAGCAGGCCTTTCTGAGGAGGTTGAGCCTTCCGAATCCCCCCTTCTTTGAGGTCTTCTCGTAAGAGACGTCTTCTGTCGCTCCCTCGGCAATTGCGTCGTAGATCTTCTTCTGGAGGGCCCCCATCTCCACATACACGTCCTTGATGACTTTTGGCGGGAGGTCTTTGAGAACAGTTTCTTTCATGCGTCTCAGCATAAACGGAAGCACTTTGGAGTGGAGCTCTTCCAGCCTGGCCATGGCCTCTTCTGCCTCTGCTTCTGTGCCCTTGCCCTCTCTCCCCTTGAGAATCGGCCTTGTGTACCTCTTCTCAAACTCCTTTTCTGTCCCCAGGTACCCGGGCATCAGGAGCTCGAAGAGCGCCCAGAGCTCAGAGATGCTGTTCTGTATGGGGGTTCCGCTGAGCATGATCCTGTGCCTTGCAGAAAGCAGTTTCAGCCGCGCGTGTATCAGGGTGTTTGCGTTCTTGATGAGCTGTCCCTCGTCGTACACGATGTATGTCCAGAGAATCTTGGAGAGCTCTGCATAGTTGGCTCTGTATCCGTCATAAGAAAGAATATAGACGCCCTCTGTCTGCACCCCGGGCTTGAGGGCGTCCTTCACGCCAAGCGCTGCAAGATTCTTGAAGTAAAGCAGGATCTCGCTTTGCCAGTGTCCGAGGAGCGAGGAGGGACAGAGAACAAGCACCCTGAATCTTTCTAGGGAAGGAGACCTGTCGCTGAGGAGCTTTTCGTTTGCGAGGAACGAGAGCACCTGGATCGTCTTCCCTAGGCCCATGTCGTCGCAAAGAATCCCGTTGAGCCTGCTCTTCTTGAGGAAGGAGAGCCAGCTGATGCCCTTCTTCTGGTACTCCCGCAGCTCGACCCCGATCTGCGCCTCGATGCTGTACTCTCCCAGCGCTCTCGTGTCTGTGAGCTTTCCGATCTCTCCGCGCTCCCGCCTAATCATCTTTGCAGTCTCTTCACTCACCTCGGGCATTTGCGTGAGGTGCATTGTGGGCACTATTTTCGAGAAGGCTCTGCTTGCAACCTCCTTCTTCCAGAGTCGTCGGCAATGTTCATGATTGATATCAGTGGGAACACGAATAGCGGCGAAAACCCGGGATGGGAGTGGTCCAGCGTCTCTGTGAGGAAGGAGAAGAAGCTGTGGTCTACCTCCCTCTTCACGCGCTTGGATCCCTCCGGCTGCTCTCCCCGGATCTCTTCAAGCCTCGCCACGATAAACTTGGCGTATTCCTCATTGTGCTGGGCAGAGCGAGAGACAAAGTACGAGACAATTTCCGGCACATAGTGCTCGAGGGCATGCGCAAAGACGAACGCAAGCCTCTCCATGCTGGAGTAAAAGAAAACCGTCTTCGCAAGGAATGCGCAGAGCTTTTCGAGGGAGCAGGAAAGCGCGCTAAATGCGCTTGTCTGGAGGAAGAGATCCCCAAGCCGCTCAAAAAGAAAAGTCCCAAGGTATGGGCTCTTCAGCACCTCCTCGTCGATCTTCCCAAACTTCTTTATCTCCCTGGCCTCCTTCGCCTCGACTTCCTCTGTTTCCCTGCTTCCCACCCGCTCTGCCATCTCTAGCAAAATCTTATGTGTTCCCTTCGCTCCTCGCCCCTCCCTGATGGCCTTGGAAAGGACCAGGGCAAAGAGCGAAACGAGAGGAGGAGTGTTTCCTTTTCCAGATACTCCACAAGGACTTCTTCGCCACCCTCCTTTTGCTCATTCACAAGAGCCATCAGCACACCGAACACAAATGCCCTTCTATTTGCGGGTCTACCAAGGAGGCCCGTCGCTCTTTCCCTGCAGAGAAAAGAATGCATACTTCAGAAAAAGGAAGTCTCCCTCAGAAAGCCTGCCGAAGTACGAGAAAAGAGTCTCCTCCATCTCCTCTATCCCCATCAAGGCGAGAAGCACTTCTATGCGCCCCTCTGCAATGGCAGACTCTCCGAGAAGAAGCGCCCCTCCTTCTTTTGCAGCAATGTCCGACTCGCCCACAAGATCGTCTATTTCGACCTCTCCCACGCTGTACCCCTTCCGCAGCGGAGAGGTAATCAAGTCCAAAAAGTGCGCGATAATCCTGCCCCTCTCCTGTGCTGGAGCAGCCTCGTATATCCTCGGGAGAAGGGAGGCAGTCTCTTTCCTGACTGCTGCCTCCTCCTCAACAAGGAGCGAAAAAAGAAGGACCGAGAGGGTTCTGGAGGGCGCAAGGATCGCTATTCGCGAGAGGAGCGAGACCACTGCAGTCCGCACGCCTTCTATTGGGCTGCGCACACAGGGTAGAAGGGAGCTGTATCTGTCGGGTGTCACCTTTCCAAGAGACTCTTCTCTCTCGCAGATCTCCTTCATCAGGGAGATGATCTTCGCCTTCGCAACTGCAAGGTCGTCGTCCTCTTTTAGGGCATCCCAGCACTTTGCCGCGATCTCTTTGATGGGAAGGCTCTTCCCCAGGCCTTTTTCAACAAAGCCTCTGAGAATGCCTGCAGCTATTCCCTTCACGTCCTCATCTATGTCTTCCAGGAGCTCTATCGCTATTGCGCTGATCCTCGCAACAGAGTGCGAGGCAGCCAGGTCCTTCTGAAGGTTCTTGATTCCAATGATGCCGCTATATCTCAGCTGCCAGTCCTCGAACGCGCAGAACCCTGTGAGCACGGAAACAACTTCCTCTCTCTTGGCGGGCGTGAGGATCGGAAATGCCTCTGCAATCGCCATGGATGCTGTTTCGCGCACAGGAGAGACAGCGTTGTCATTTTCGTAGTCGTTGAATCTGTCGAGAGCCATGATCTTGAGAAGAGAGGTGAGCACGCAGTCTATGTCCACGCTCTCTTGGCCCTGGCCCTGTGTCCGGAACAGCCGCAGGAAGCACTGTGCAGCTCCGTGTCTCTTTTCCCAGTCGTGGCTCTCGAGGTTCTCGACAACTCTTCCGTAGAACTCTCGCTCGGACTCAACCTTTTTTTCTCGGCCTTCGTGCGGCTCTTCTCTTTCTGCTTCTTCCGCTTCAGCACATTTTCCTCTCTCTTGGTCATTCCGGGGAGCTTCATTCCGCTCAGGCTTAGAACCACTTTGTGGTCCTCAAGGTCGATGTCCTCCCTCGCCCTTGTCTTTTTCTGCTCCTTTTCGTAGAAAGAAGCAAGATACTTAGGCTCCTTGAGGTGCTCGCAGACCTGGAAGTCAAGGGGAGCCCCGCTGTCTGCAAAGGAGGCCTTCAGAACTCCCTGCCTGGAGAGCGCCTCTGCTATTGCGCTGCCAGAGGCCCTGTCTTCCCACGACGCGCTCTCGAGCAGGAAAAGAACTTCTCCCAGCATCAGCGTGAGCATTTCTTCTGCATGGCAGTACGTGCTCACTATCTCCTGCGTGATATGCCTTTTTATATTTTTGCTTGTTGTTTCGGCAATCGATCTGAAGAGCTTCTCCACGCTGCTCATTCAAGAATGAAAATCTGCTCGTTAATAAAAAGAAGCAGAAAACAGATGGATCTGGACCTCGTGTCCGGCCCCTCCTGGATCTCTCATGGTGTAGTGGTTATCATTCTCGCTTGTCACGCGGGGGACCAGGGTTCGATTCCCTGTGAGAGAGTCTTCTTTTGCGCCGCTTTATTTTCTCTTCCACAGATAGACCATCAGGAACGCATATGAAATAATCACGTTCCCGAGGAAGTCCAGAAACTGCGTGAAGAAGTACTTGTTTTTCTGCCAGGGATTCATTGGGATTCCCGACAGGTCCACCTGCTCCCTGCACGAAAACACGGGGCATGTGTCCTTCTTCCCGAATATACACCAGTCTTTCAAACACTCCTTGTGGAATCTATGGTTGCACTGCAGCCTATAGCTGTTTTCGTGCTCCACCTTCTTCTGGCACCTCCCGCACACGCCCTCGTCCTTGGCGTTCACGAACGGAAGCACGCCCCTCCCCGTGCTCTCCCGCGCCTGCTCAATTGCGTTCCGGCCAAGGAGAGCGAAGTACAGGGAGTATGTAATCATTGGAATCCCTGCGCCGTAGCAGACGTCGTTGTCCCAGAAGTACCCATAGAACAAGAGGGCGTACCCGCAAACGCTCCCGAGCAGCGTGGCCTTGAAAATGCTCGAGAACACCCGGTACACATCTATCGAATACACGCTGGGAACCCGCTTCACCACCCCCATCGATATTCCCAGGATGGTTGTGTTCAGGAAGAAGAAGACCATCCACAGCCCGAGAAACAGATATCTCCTGCCAGCCACAGCCATGTAGAACGGCAGGAACAGGAGGACGAGCGAGGACGTGATCCTGTACGACTTTCTGTGGAAGTGCTTCCACAGCGCGCAGACGATCTGGACAAAGACAAAAAAAATCGCCATGGCGATAAGCATGTAGAAGAGGTCCTCAGGAGTGGGGCCAGTCTTCACAATATATATCTCATGGAGGAATGGAGTCCCCCCCTCCGTGTGGTCCACATATATTCCTCGCTGCACGGACTGCACGTTGTTTATGACAATCTTCTCGCCGGACTCGATGGGGGCCACGCGCTTTTCTTCTGCTGCCATGTTTCTGCTTGCAGGATTTTTCTTTTTATTCCCGCCTTCCTCTTCTGACCATCCAGCCCTGGAGATAGAGGCCTGGCGATGGAAATAGAAATGACGTATTAGGAAAGGTCCGGCGGCCGCGCAAGCTCAGAACCCCCGAGCAGAAAAATAGGCTCTTTTAGGAAACTGGGCTGCGGGCGGAAGCTAGCGTGGAATGGTGAGATCAATATATGCAAACATACAAATTTCCCTAGAAGGCTTTTTATCTGTACTGCCACCTCCGCAATGACTCAGACGCATTTTCTTTGAGGAATGCGCGGAACTTCTCCATCATCTGCTCAGCGCCCTCGTCGCGCCGGAAGAACCTTCCGAGAGAGAGGAGAATGCTCAGGGACCAGTCTATCCGCAGAGCATTCCCATCCACAGCTCGCTCGAACTCCTCGAAGATCTTCAGGACGGACCCCAGAAGGGTGTCCATCCTCATGCGCAAGTCTTCGTTCGCTATCGTCAGCTTCATCACCTCCTCCTTCAGCTCATTTACATACTTTGTTTTCTTCTCTCTGCTCTTCCTCGCTGCAAGGCGGTTCCTCTCGCGCTTCTGCATCTCGCTTGCCCGGTAGTCTTCTGTTTGCGCAAACTCCACCATCAGCTGGGCTATGCCCTTGTCTTCCATCGAGGCGAGCCCGCCCTTTTTGTAGGCATATCCATGGCCTAGCGTGGAGAGATCTGCGCACGGGCAGTTCGGCACCTTGCATGTCTCTCCGTACCTGCCCTGCTCGCACGGCTCATTGCACACATTCTCCCTCATAGACTCCAGATTTTCTGCCAAATCGCTCCCGCCAAAGCGCTCACTACTACTGGGCCCTCCCTGCATTTTGCCTTTTCTCACTTTTATATGCCTTTTTATTACTTATCATTTGTAAGGTATTAAACTTTCCAAATCTAGTAAAATTGTCTTCTTCCTCTTTTCGCAAAGAGGGCCCATGTCCTCTGCAGATAGCAGATAGAAAGCAGTTCTCCTTGCCAAAAGCCTGCCTTCTGCAGCATCTGGGCGATGGCTGCATAAGGGGCTGGGACGGGGGCAAGCAGCTGATCTCCTCGAGCTGAACAACAGCGCCTCGCGAAGACACGAGGCTGCTGCAAGATACTCAGGAAGAGCCCTACAGAAGCCGTGCGCAGAGAGCATTCTCTAGTCTTTCGTACTGTGCGAGCCTGCAAGCTTCTCTCTCGTGCTCTGCACCTTATCTCTATCAAGTAAATGGCGCCTTTTTCAGCTTCTAAATGGAAAATTTCCTTATTTGTACACACTGCATTAGTCCTTGCCGGGAATCGTGCCCAGGGCCCCTGTTCTATGGCCAACCTGGAAGCTAAACCACGTATTTATATTTGTCTCCAGGCCCGCCCTCGCCCTGCCTGCACAGCACTCGGAGCTGCCGCTTCGTCTCGGCCTCCTCTTCCAGAATGGATGCAAGGAAGGTTGTCTTGCTTAGAAGGAGCTCTCCCGCCTGGGAGCCTGCTCGGAAGAGAAGGGCCTTTTGCCGCGCAAGATTTTCAAGCCGCTCCAGAAGGCGGTCGCGCAGGTCCATGGATGAAAATATTTCGCTTTATTTTTCGTCTTCGCTGCCTTTTTCTTCCTCGGTACTGGACACGTCTTCGCTGGCCGTCTCTTCGTCGCTCTCCTCCTCGCTGGTCGACCCTTCCCACTCCTCGTTGATCACCTCGCTCCTGCACTTGACGCCCTTCTTTGCCAAGTACTCCTCGAAGAGGCTGAACTCCGACTTCTGTATTCCGTTGAACGTGTACTCCTTCTCGTCCCTTGTGAGCACGCGCGCATCGAAGGTTTTTGCTGTGCGTGCACTGATGTTGATTCTGCTGAACTCGATGGCCTCGATCTCGCTGTACTTTATGTATATAATTTTGTTGATGAAAAGCAGCCCGTCCTTCAGAAGGTAGAGGTGGCCTTCGTTTGCCTTGCACGAGCACCGAAGAGACTTTCCTCCGGCCATTGTGGTGAAAGACCCCGCAGACACAGGAGGGTGGCCTGAAAGGGTCCCAAGCACTTCCGCAACGCAGTCTCCTAGCTTCCCCTCGTACTTCGTCTGAAGGCCCAGCTCTCTCAGCCGGGAGTCCTCACCAGTGCCAGCGTCCTCAGCCGCCTCGTAGGAGATTCCCTTGCCCATGTCTATTCGCACAAGGTCCCCTCCAGCACGAGAAGAATGAACTGGTACCGCGTCTGCCCCTGCTTGAGAGGCGCAGAGACCTCTATGATCAGGTAGGAGATTTCCTCAGCGCTTTCCTCGGAGCTCCTGTCGAGATAAAATATCCTGTTGAAGTTCTTGAAGGGCACTTGGTGGCTGTATGTCTTGCCGAGCATGTGGATTCCGTTGTCGTATATGGAAAGCTTGCACTTTCCTCTGGGGAGGATGCATGAGACTTCCTCCAGGCTGAAAAGCTCGAGGTGGTCCTCACTGCCCTTTACGCTCCGGATTGCCTCAATGATATCTGCAGCTCCCTTCACGCCGTCGCCCACAGAGGCAAACCGGATTTCTGTTACCCCCAGGTACCCCTCTTCTATGTCCACAACGCCCTCCTCCCGCCGGTTGTACACGTTTTCAATGCTTTCCAGGGGAACCTCGAAGAGAGTTTTCTCGCCAACCTTCATTTCCATGCACACCTCATTCACGTCTATCTTTCCGTGCACGCTCCCATCAACGGCAAGAGGCTTCTCGTACACGTTGAGCTTGTAGTGCTTCTTGACATACTCCTTGATGTTCTCGAGGTCCCCCTGCTCTATCGCGTCCAGCATGAAGACCCTGTTGTCTTTCCGCACCACCCTGAGGCAGTAGTCTTTGATGCCGTTGTGCGCCTCAATCTCCTTTATTTCCTCTGCCTTGACGGTCCTTATGTCGCTGCCTCCGACTATTTTTATTCCTATGCCAGAGGGTGCTATCTTTACGATAGATTTGATGAGAACGCCCCTGTTGTTGTACTCTGCATCCTCGAGGGTAATGATGTCCATGGGGCGGGAAAAATAAAAATCTTTAAGAAGAGAAGAGCTTTTGCTGACCTAGCAAAACAGACAAGCCGCCCAGCGCACATCAGGGTGGAGACGCTCGCGACATCCCGAGAAGCGCCAGAGAGCTTGCGCTCCTCTTTCGCCTCCCCTGTCCTCGAAGTGTCATGCTTTCCTCTCCTCGCCCTCCAGCTTCCCAATCACGAAGTCAATGGCCTTTTCGATGTTTTCCTGCTCCCTGCTTATCCTTCCCCGCGTGTCTCTGTCAAGGGGCTCCTCCGCTCTGCTCTTCACTATCTTGTACATCATCTCTGTGGGAGAGTCGAAGACAACGGTGTCCATCCTCTCGTTCACCACGTGCCCCTCCTCGTATTGTATGTCTCCAATCCGCCTGTTGTTCGGGTCGTTGTGCAGCTTGAGGAAGAGTATGAAGTACGCGGGCTTTTCGTGCGTGTCGGTGAAGTATATCTTTCCCTGGATCGTAAATTCTCCCCACCCCACCTCCTCCAGCTCGAAGGGGCCCTTCTCAACTACGCGCGTGGGATTCAGAAACGTTTCGTGGATCTTGAAAGTCACGCTCCTCACAAAGTAAGAGATGTCTGTGTTCTTGTATCCCCGGACATAGACCTTCCACTTGTGCGTGGCCTCTGATGCAGGAGCTCCTGCAATTTTTACTGCAGAAGTGCCATATACTAGGGTTCTCGAGAGATTCGCATGGTTTATCCTCATGGAATAAAAAATTTAAATGGCTCTGGAACTACTCCTTGAGAGCGGACCCAGAAGAGCAGCAGGAGAGGCTGCGAGGGAGCTCCTGCGCAAGACATATATCGTGACAGGAGCGTCTCTTCTGGCAGGATCTGCGGTGGGGGCGCTCTACGGAGTGCTTGACTCTTTTAGAAAGGGCCGGGGAAGGCCATCGCTCATGTCCTATCTTGTGAGGGAGCACGCCTCTTCTTTTGGGAAGCGAGCAGGACTCCTCGGCACGGGCGCTTTTCTGGTTTCAGAGGGACTCTATCTTGTACATATGCACAGAAAAAGAGAGATTCCTACGCTGCGTCCTTCCACTTGAAGAAGTTGCACGGCTTGTAGTTTCTGTTGCACTTGAAGTATTCTCTGCCATTGTTATTTTCGCTCCGCGAGGTGTACTCCCTGGCGGGGTAGTTGCAATGGCATTTCACGCCATCCTCTGCCGTCCTCGCCCTCTTTTCCCTGCTGGGGCCCGGAGATGCCTGCGCCTGGCCCAGAGTCCAAGCGAAGAAGTTGCACTTTCCAGAGACACAGGAATAAAAAGTTCTTCCCTTATTGGGCCCCTCCTTCTTCACAACCGCAGACTTTGGGTCCTCTCCGCACCTGCACTTTGTCCCAGCTTCCTGTGCAGCGCGCCCCGAGCTGGCAGCGTCCCAGGAGCTTGCGCCGAGCCCACTTTTTGGGCTCCAGTTGCTATGCGCATTTTCCTGCATGGAGTCACCTATTCTGCTCCCTGCCCTCCGCTTTTCCGGGCTATCCTCGCCTTTCGCCGATAAGCCTCTTGCATACCTTACTTTCCCGCTTTCCCTGCTCTCCTCCGTGCGCTCTTCTGCTAAGCGCCTCTTCTGGCATGTGCCCTGAAGAGGCCTTTCGGAGCTGTTTGCCTTGCTTCTCACCTCCTCTCTGAACTGGGAGAACCTCCCTGCAAGTACCGAGTAAAGCTTCTTATATGTTTCTATTTCCTTCTTCAGAATCTGCGAGGGCTTTTCTTCTCCTCGACAGACACCTTTTAGCCCCTCCTCAAACGCCCTTCTGTAGAGAGGCTTTGCCAGCTCCAGTCCAATGATGCTATACCCCGAAATAAGCCCCCTCCCTATTCCCGTGACTCCCAGGTGTATGCGGTTCCTCACTTCCACATATCCCCGCTCCTTCACTCTCTCAATGTGGTCGTGGATTGTTGCGTCTGTTCCGATCCCGTTCTTGTCCATCTTTGCAATGAGCTCTGGCTCTGTGATGAGCTTTGGAGCTTCTGTCTCAGAGCCTTTCACCTCCACCTTCCATGAGACCCTGTCTCCCTCTCTCACATTTAGGTCAATGCCCTTCTCTTCAGAGCCCCACTTGTCGTACGGATATATTTCCAGATAGTTTTTCTTCACCACCCGGAGATGCTTCTTCTCGAACTCTTCTCTGCTCACCCGGCAAACAACCAGCTCTTCCTCTCCCTCTGCATTCCTGCTCAGAGATGCAAGAAACCTCCGTGCCACATACTCGTACACTGCACGCTCCTTCCCGGCCAGAGGATTTCCGGCCTTCAGAGGATAGATTGGCGAGTGCGCCTGGTCAGAATTCCTTCCCCTTGGCGGGCTCCCTGGAACAAGGCTCTGAGCATACGCCCCAAGCACAGCGTCAGACTTGAGGGCATCCAGGGGGCTCTTGAAATCAAATCCAGGAGGAAAAGCATCGGTCTCTGTTCGTGGATATGAAATAAACCCGCTCGTGTAGAGCTTCTCTGCGATGTTCATCAGCTCGTGCGACGTGGAAACATATCTCTTGGAGGTAAAGTGCTTCTGGAACTCAACCGTCCGCAGCGGGTACGGCCTGGTTTTCTCGACTCTGCGCGTTCCCCTTTTTGCCACGGCACAGTCGCCTTCCAGCATATCGCGCTTTGCCTCCACATACCTTTTGTCGTATATGTTTCCTCTCTTCCAGGAGAGCTGCATCTTTTCCTCAATCGTGAGCTCAAGAGTCCATCTGTCCTCGGGCACAAACCGCTCTATCAGCTCCTCTCTCTCGTAGACAAACCCCACTGTTGGGATCTGGCAGCTCCCATAGCTGATCACCCTTTTTTCGCCAAAGAGGGCTGCCAGCCCCAGGGTCTGCAGCCTTGTGAATGCTGCTCCAATCCTCAGGTCCACCTCAATCCTCGACGAGACTGCGTTTGCCTCGTTCATATTTATCTCGCCAAGGGACTCCACTGCCCGCAGTACTTCCCCTTTTTCCAGCCCAGAGAATCGAGCACGCTTCACGTCGCGCACGCGCCCCTGCAGCACCCGCGAGATCTGGTACCCGATGTTCTCCCCCTCCCTGTCGCAGTCTGTCCAGATTACCACCATGGAGCACCCCTCGCTCGCCTCCACCAAGTTCCTAGACACGCTGTCCATCTCGCCGCCCACCTCCCACTTCACCTCCGCATCAAAAAGCGCTGCCGGGTCTGTCTGGTCCCACCGGGTCTTTTCCTTGAACTCTAGGGAGAAAAGATGCCCCAGGACACTCGTGAACACCATCGAAGCATCCCTCCCGCCCACGCGGCAGCTAAACCCATAATTCATACAGTACTTGTTCTTTCCCCGCCAGACCCTCTGTGTGTTCCCAGAAAGTATCTCCGAGAGGGCCTTTGCCACCGAGGGCTTCTCTGCTACGTTGAGGACCTTCATAAAAATAAGAAAACTTCTTTATTTAAGGCCTTACCCTCTTCCTTCCTCCCCAGTCCCTCCTCTTTCTACTGAACTGCCTGGACGGGGAGAACCCAGGGTCCAGGTCTACATTGAGCCTCCCTCCGTCCAGGATGTAGTCTCTGAAAAAGCTCTTTCCCCTGCTGCAGCTCTCCTGGGAATAGTACTCTACAAAGCAGAACCCCGCAGGCGTCATTGTATCCGAGTCGAGGCCCATGACCACCCTCTTCACCCTCCCGCAGAGAGAGAAAAGAAGGTAGATCTTCTCCTCTGCAGTGGAGGGGTCAAGCCCGCCCACGTAGAGCGTCCTTGAGGACTTTGTGTCCCTGAAATACTCTTCTCTGGTTCCCCTATATGCCCTATCTACGTATGTGGTCATGGCCTCTCTCTGCTGCAAGAACCGCGTCATTTCCCGCGCAGCTTCTTCCTCCATAAAAATAAAAGCCAAAAACCCTTTTACCAGCCATTGGCGGAGATGTGCCGGGCCACAGATGCCCTGCAGAGCTTTGCAGTCTGGTCTGTCCAATCTCGCTGCAGAAGGGCTTTTAGGATGCCCAAGTCTCTGACAGCATTGCAGGCCTTTTTATTCGAAATTGTTATCTTAAGCGCGCGAAAGCGAGGCTCTGGACCCTATCTGAAATCATCTCTGCGCCGCTAAGCAGGAAGCCCACCATCTCTCCCACCCCCAGCTTGGAGCTCCCTATTTCCCTTTCGTAGAAAGTCACCGGAATTTCCTTGATCCTGCATCCTCTGCATCTGAAGAGGATCTCCACCTGGAATGAGTATCCCTCGGAGGAAACACGCGCACTTTCCAGAGTCTCTCTTTTGTAGATCCGGAAACTGTTTGTCATATCTGAGACGTTTGTCTGCGTGAAAATCCTCGCCAGCCTATTTGCGCCTCTGCTGGTCACCTTCCTCCCTGCAGACCACCCGCACACGCCTCCCCCACCCATGTATCTGGACCCTACAACTATGTCGTAGCCCTTCTTTATCTCCCTGAGCAGGCGGAGAATGTCCCTTGGGTCATGGCTCAGGTCCGCATCCATCAGGACAATGTACCTTCCAGAGGACGCCTTTAGGCCGTCGAAGTACGCAGAGCCAAGGCCCATTTTCTTTCCCCTCGGAAGGACCTTGAGGGGAGCTGAGACTCTTTCTGCCCGCTCCTCACACAGGGCCACCGTGCCGTCTGTGCTTCCATCATCCACTAGGACTATCTCGTAAGTTTGTCCATTGAGCACGTCTGAAATGGCATGTATCAGTGCGGGCGCAGTCCCTCCCTCATTGTAAGTTGGGAGGATCACCGAGACGCTCTCGTTCTCTCCCATGCCGCCTTGTCTAGAAGACAGCTTAAGGGAATTATTCCTGAAGTTTAATTAATCCAGGAAGGCTTTTAATTAGTCTAATATGTCCTGAAAGAGCTTTTTCTGTTGGAAAGACCCGCTCTACTTGGCCCTGTTGAGCGCCATGTGGGCTCTGACGAGAGACCCCTCCGCCAGCGAGGCAAGAAGAGAGATCTCTCCCGCAAGGACCCCCGACGCCACCACCAAGGCAAGCCAGTTGCACGCAACACTCTCGTCTCCTTCTGCCAGAAGGAAGTTCCTGCTCGGCCCTCTGCCCATGAACTGCTTGAGAAGGGTTTTCTGCGGCTCAAGGGCTGTCCCCCCTCCAATTACCCCGACGGGGAGCGCGGGCATCCAGAGCGAAGCCCTGAGCGCGTCCCCCTCCCTTTCTAGGTCCACAAAGGCAAGGGACCCCTCCACGCTCTGCGCCACATCCTGGCCTAGAGCAAGGAAGATCGCGCAAACATAGTTTGCTGCCTGGCACGAATACGCCCCTAGAGAAAGAGCGCCTCCCACAGCCACCTTGCACCTCCAAACAGCTTCGATTTCCTCGACGGTTGTTTTCAGAACACTCTCCACACACTCTTTTGTGAGGAGAACCGAGCAAGACACTCTCCGCCCCCTGCCCTCTATGAAGTTGACCGCTGCGCTCTTCTTGTCGCTGCAGAGGTTGGCTGAAAGAGCAGCCACCTTTGCCCCCTCGAAAATCCTTTCTATCTCCAGGCCCACAGCCTCTGCCGCCTTTGTCACCATGTTCATTCCCATCGCGTCTTTTGTGAGCGCGTACATCTTGATGTACATTGTCCGTCCGACGAGGTGCTTCGCCGAAATCTTCCTGAACCTGAGGAACCGCGAGGTGGTCTCTCCTGCACGCCTGAGGATATTTCTGTTCTCGCTCTGCTTGATCCATTTGTATGCCTCCATCGCACCACCCGCATCAGCAAACCTCACTGCTATGCTTCTGGTGATCCCCAGGTTTTCCACAATTCCCACGACTCCCCCGCAAGAGTTCATCGCCTTCACCCCCCTCGACAGCGAAGCGACAAGAGCCCCCTCCGTTGTGCAGAGAGGAATCCAGAAGCGCTCTCCGTTCACCTCGACAGGAGACCTGGAAAGCCCCAGGGGAATCTGCATCATCCCAAGAAGGTTCTCGCAGTTTCTCCCCTCTACATCCACAAGCGTCTTCTCGTTCATATCGACTCCCTTGATCACACCCCCCTCAACAGCCAGGTGGTTCTCCAACGCCCGCTCGTAAGCGCTTCCCATGGAAATAAAAATCTTCATTTATTTCTACTCTGCATCCCACACGACCTAATCACACTTGCAACGTCTTTGACAGGAATCTTCCCCTCGGAAAGAACAACCTCCTTCATCAGCCCGTTGAACTCGTCCTCTGTGACGCCCTCTTCCCTCTCAACCAGCGCGCTCCTGAGGGACTCTGTTGTAATAAAGCCTGCCCCGTCGTCGTACGCAGCGAGCGCATCGAGCACCACGTTCTCTGAGTCCAGGTTGCTTAGCTTCTCACAGATGTGCGTGAGGAAGAGCGTGAACCCAAACCCAGTTTCCCCCATTTCCTCCATCATCTCGTCTATCTCCGCCTGGGAAAGCGGGGACCCAATGGAGTCCAGGAATGTCTGCAGGTCTTCCTTGGAAATGCTCCCATCAGAGGAAGTGTCTATGAAGTTGAAGATCTCCTTGAACTCGCTTATCTGCTCCTGGGTGAACGCAGTGAACACGTTCGAGCTCTGCCTTCCGCCTCTTCTCCTCCTGTTCATAAATAAAAAGAAATCACAGCTCGAAGCTTATGTCTCCGCGCGAAAGCATTTTGTCGTGTATGTACGCCTCCACCAGGGTCATAACCTCAAGAGAGCATGCCTCCACCTCCTCTTCCATCTGGATGAGGGACGCGAGCTCCTGCTTGACACGCTCTATGCTTGCGCCCCTCTCCCTAATGCACGCGTGCACCCTTCTCTCCAGCTCGTCCATCTGAAAAATTTAGCAGCTCTTCGATCTTCTTGAAGAGCCCCGCTGGAACCGCGTCTCCTGTGAGGATCCCTGTGTCTCCAGCAATTGCCACGCCCCTTTTGTATGGAGCCGATCCAAGGTAGCAGACACCCAGCTCTCTGCACTTCTCCTGCAGGGACTCTCCCGTAAACAGAGCATTCATCGAGCCGCATCTGCCGCACTCGAACTGCTTCATGTTTTCTACAATTCCGAGCACCTCTATTCCACTCTTTCTGCAGAAGTCTATTTGCCTCGCTACGTCGCTGACAGAAAGCGCGTGGGGCGTGGAGACAATGACTGCGCGCGGAGAAGAGATGTACCTGGAGAGGGTTATGTGCTCATCTGTGCTCCCTGGGGGCGTGTCTATCACAATGTGCCGGTATCCCTCCAGATGCGCAAGAAGGAGGTCTGAAATCACCTCGCTTTTCTCGCCCCCAGAGTGCGAGGGGGAGAGAACCCCCAGCGTCTCGGTAACTTTGTACGGAACAATTTTCCCGTTGACCCTGTTTGTGCCTCCGGAATTTGTTATCCTTTCGATGGAGGGTCCCCCCAAATCGCAGTCCACGATGCAGCTCTCTCCCCTCTCGCTCAAGAGGTATGAGAGCGCTGCTGCGAATGTACTTTTCCCCACGCCGCCCTTCCCGCTCATCACCATAAGCACACTTTTGTTGCGCAGGTTTTCTTTTATTTCTTCTCCTCCGAGAGCCATTCCTGCACACACTGCCCGAGAAGGGCACTCTTCGCAGCTTGTCTTTGTGCAGCTCTTCATAAGCACGAAATTTTTTGCTGCCATGATTATTCCCGTGAGATGCTTCACATGCGGGAAGGAGATTTCCAGCAAGTGGGAGAGGTACCAGAAGCTGCTTTCCAGGGAGTTCCCAGAGGAAGAGGCGCTTGAAGAGGCGGGCCCCGCGGAGTCTCCAGAGGCAAGGGCGCTTGCCAAAGTGGGCCTTGCCAGGATCTGCTGCAGGAGAATGTTTCTGGGCCAGGTCGATGTAATAGACAAGCTGCTCCAGTTCGAGTTTCCTCAGGAGAAGGACGAGCGGTAGGAATAAAAGAGCATTGCAACACACATCCGTAAGGTGCGGGTTTTCATCTTGCTTCCCAGAGATGCATGCTCTTTATTGAACTACTCCTTCCGGAAGAGCTCGTAAGACCAGCTCGGAAAGAAGATCGTGGAAACCCCGGTAGAGCACACTGCTCCTGCGGGAATGTACTCGCCCTTACTTATGTGGACTCTGCGGCCTCTGCAAAGAACTACAGTGTCTTCGAGGACCATAAATATTCCCGGGTCCTCTTTCTCCGGAGCCTCTCCCTCCCTGTAGTGTATGAGCAGAGCAGAAACCATGATCTTATTCTTTATCTCGACGGGAAGCTCCACATACTCCCTTTTCTCTTCAAGGATCCTGTTGACAGTCTCCCTGATCTTGTGCTTGTCGAGCATCAGGATTGCGGTGTACACGTCTGACGTGCAGACCCAGACAAGTGCATCCTTCACACAGCGCACAGTGGCTGTGCGGGGGAACGAGTAGAGCATCGAGATCTCTCCGAAGAGCCTCCTCTCCTTGAGCACCGCCTCGACCCTCTCGTCCTTCACAATGCAGAACTCTCCCCTCTCCACAATGTACATCGTGTTTCCATACTCCCCCTCTGTGATGATCTGCTCGCCTTCCTTGACATGCTCGGGCTTCATTGTGGACACAAGGCGGACCAGCTGCTCGTGGCTCATTGTCCTAGCAATGAGCCTAGTCTCCTCAAGAACTCCCAGAAGCAGGTCGAAAATCTCATTGCTTTTGGGGAACTCCGCCAGCGACACAGAAAACGGGTTTGCGCACCCGCTGACACTGCCTCTTCTCTCACGCACCTGCAGCCCTCCGTAGTCCATCGGAGAATAGTCTTTCTCCGTGGCCCTGTTTGCGGTCTCCTCTTCTTCCTTCACAAGCGCAATTTCGCTGTCGTTGTGCTCGAGGGCCTCTGCAACAATTCTCCTGAGGACCTCCTCCGAAAAATGCGTATGCATGCCATACGTGTCCACCTCTGCGTAATAAAGAGATAACACGTCTGTGGCGAAGCGCAGGGCGTCCAAAATCTCGTCTCCGTGCTCTTCCACAGCCTCCCTCAGTATCCCAAATGCTCTCTCCAGCGCGCTCCCGCTCATCGATAAATTTTAAACCTAAACTTCTTTATTTATTGGGCTTGGCAGGCCTCATTGAAGTTTTTGAGATACATCTCGTCGCTTATTCTGTAGAACTCTTCGATGTGGCAAAGCATTTTCTCTCCCTTGTAGAACCTCCTGCACTTCGGGATGTGGTGCTTTTCTCCGTTGTAGCGCAGCTGCACATACCGCTCTCCCTCCTTGTTCCTGTGCATCTCCAGGACCACGTTTGCCCCGTATCTGGGCCACTGCTTCTTCTCGACGCCCATGGCCATGAGCAGCGGATAGAGCGTGACGTCGTGGGCAGAGAAAATCACCATTTTGCGCGGAATGATCTTTGCAGCCTTCTCTCGCATCTGCACAGCTATTTCCCACATAAGATTCCCGTTGTACATTGAGAGCCCCTCTTTTTCCTGTAGGTGCCTGAACCATAAAGAAATCGAGTACTTTTCCATCTCCGAGAGGATTGCCTTGGGCACGCTCCTAAACTCCTTGAACCCATGCGCCATGCTGCTGACCACGAGGTCGTATATCGTGTACAGGTCGAGCTTCTCGAAATGCTTGGAGTGAGTCCTTGCAAAGTACCGCTGGATCTCCTTCGTTTTTTTTTCGTACTCCCTCTTGACCCTCTCCTTTTCCTGCGTGTGCATTTCCTTCAGCCGGGGACATCTGAAAAGAGAGGTGAGGTTGTCCTCCGAGATATCTTTCACATGCACAGTGATCTCTCCGGGGTGCTTCCTAAACATTCCCTGCATGAGGGACTGCAGAGACTCAAGGGTTCTCTGGAAGTTTGTAGACCGCAGGAGGAACTCCGACTCATTGAACTCCTTGCTCAGGAAGTTGCTATTAACGTACCTCTCGCGCAGCCACTCACCCAGCCCGTAGAGGTTCCTCCTGCCCACATCGGTGAGCTGTCCCGGAGCACACTTCCTGTCCCGTCCAGAGAGGAAGAGGACGCTGAACCTCATCTTCTCTGCCTCCTCTTTTCTGAAGAGCGCCCCCACCCTCTCGAAGAAAGAGTGCTTCTTGGGGGGAATCACATGGGTCACAGAAGAAGACCTTTTGCACAGATGCCAGGGCCTTTCTGTGTGCGGGCCAAAAGCAAGCGGCGTGCGCTCTCCATGCCTATGGATGACGTGAACGTGCTCGAGCAAAAGGTTTTTCATTCAGATAAAAAAAGAGAAAAGCATATAACTGCTCTCACTGGATCGCACCGTCCAAAGCAAGAGGACCTTACTGGACGCCTGGGGCCTGCATTTTCATAGGCCAGTTCCTGGGCCAATCACTGCAGGGGCACCCTTGAAAAAATAAAGGTCTAAAAAGTTGTAATTACATGGAGGAGCCGCAGAAGAAAGCCGAACTTGTTTCGAAGCCGGAGCTAGAAAACAGCGATGCAGCAATACGCCTGAACCTCTCTATGCAGCTGATGATCGCAATCGGCGTCGGGGTGCTCTACCTTTTCCTCCGGCCCAAGCTCCCGTGGCTCTACTCCCCAAACACCCGCAAAAGCAAGACCCACCCTGCCAAGTCCTACCTGGGCAGGATCAACTGGCTCGTCCCTGTGGTCACGATTGACGACGTGGTTCTCCTGGGATTGGTGGGCATGGATGCGTTTCTCTTTCTGCAGACGCTCCGCCTCCTCTTCACGACTTTTCTGGTGCTTGCAGCCGTCTTTGTTCCGATGCTCTCCATCTACTACCTCCGCCACAGCAACGAGGAGCGGAGCAAAAACCAAGCGATTCTCAAGCTCACTTTGCTTTCCACCGAGGCGGGGAAGGAGCTCACCACAGTTGCTCCGTGCGCGGCTGCGTACATCATAACAATTTTCATCCTCTACATGATCTACACCTTCTACAGAAAGTACGTCCTTCTAAGGCAGGCCTATCTAAGGGACCCTTCTTTCTCGATCAGGGTTCCCGCAATCAACGCGATTTCCAAGAAGGCCGGCTCTGTGGAGAAGGCTCTGGAAAGAATTGCGCTGCCCTCACGGAGCCTGCTCCTGAAGGAAATCCCCTCTTTCGTGAAGAACAAGAAAGACCTCATCGAGTTCATGTCCCTGCTCAACCTGGGCAAGCCGGAGGATGGACACATCATAATCAACACATCCAAGCTGGAAAGGCTCGTTGAGGAGCGCTCTGCAATCCGGGGACAGCTGGAGCTGCAGGTGCAGAGGTTCCTCCTCGAGATGAACGAGTACTCGCTAAAGAGCAAGTACTTTGCGGAGAACCTCGAGGGCTATGACGAGCAGATGGACCTCATATCAAATGCAATTGTCTGGTGCGGCACGAACAGGCCTGAGCTCTTCAAAGAAAGCGTTCATGGGAAGGACGTGGAAAACATGCTTGAGAAGGTCCTGAGCGAGGACTTTGAGCTGTGCAAGCCAAAGATAGATGGCGTTGACGCAATTTCGTTCTACAGGAAAGGATTTCCAAGCTGAACGAGGAGATTGCCAAGGAGCGCGAGGAGGGAAAGAAGGAGGCAGAAAGCACCTCCGAGGTAACGGAGGTGGCAATCAGGGCAGAGGAAGCTTCATGACGACTACAACATGCGAAATGCCATCGAGTTTCTCTCGCTCGGCCGGCTGGTCAACGTTCCCAACTCCTACCGGGACTTCGTGCAGAGCTTCCCTGTGGGATCCAAAACTGGGTTTGTCACGTTCGAGGACAAGCGCTCTGCAAACCTTCTGATGCAGTCTCTGATTGGCACGGGAGTCTCCAGCTGCACGGCAGTGGCTGCGCCTCCTCCAGAAGAGCTTATTTGGGGGAACCTCAACAAGAGCGAGGCCACAAAGCTCTCGAGGCAGTTCCTTGGACAGATCATCACTGTGGTCCTGAACATTTTTTTTGTCTTCATGGTCTTCTTCATCGTAAGTCTGCTGAACATAAAGACCCTGCAGTACATCATCAAGATTGTCAACCCAGACCTCCTCTATATCACAGAGGAGGACAAGTTCAGAGAGATTTTCAACGGGGTGATTGCCCCGACAGTGTACAACGCCCTTCTGGCGCTGGCGCCCATTGTGCTGGAGGCAATCTGTCTCTTCGAGGGCGCAGCTTCCAACCTGGAGCTCCAGAAGAACTTCTCTGCAAAGTACTCCACTTTTCTCTTTATAAACGGGTTTCTCGCGCTGATTTTCAGTGCATCTATCGGGGGCATTCTTTCGAGCGAAGAAAGCAACAGCAAAATGTTTTCGAGTCTCGCGACCCTGATTTCCACCTCGTCGGTCTTTTTCCTAAACACCGTGATCCAGAAGTCTCTTTCAGGACTTGCAATGGCGTTTGTAGACCCGGGGAAAATAATTTCTCTGGTGGCCTCTGTCGTTATTGGGGGCGTGCGGACCAGGCGGGAGGAGATGAGCGCAAAGGAGGCCACCAAGATGAATTTCGGGCACCTCTATCCCCCCACGTTCCTCATCTTCCCAATTGTCCTGATGTACTCGGTGGTGTTTCCTGTCTTCCTTGCGGTAGGCGCCTTCTACTTCTTTGGGATGTATGTCCTTTTCAAGTCGAAGTTCCTCTACTCGATCGAGTCCCAGGTAGAGAGCGGAGGGGTGCACTGGCCCACTGCGTGCGACTCGATGTTCATCTCGCTGATTGCCTTTCAGGCAGCCACTGCGCTGCAGTTTTTCTCGATGAAGTGCTACTACACTGCAGCTGCAATGGTGCCTCTCTTCGTTCTCACGTCTGGGGTGGGAAGGAGCTTCAAGTCTCTTTTTGAGAAGAGGTGCAAGTACCTCCCCATCAACAAGCAGGAAGAAAGGGAGGGAGACGCGTTCATACGCGAGGTGGTGGCTATGCGGAGAGAGGACCTGAAAAAGTGGGAGGACACTGAGCAGTTCAGATACGACACAATCGAGTTGGAGAGAGAAACAGAGGAGGGAAGGGCCTACATATACAAGGAGTCTTCGCTTCACCCAGAGGCCACAAGAATGATTCTTCCCAAGTGGTTTGTTCTGACGATCGTCTACATGAAGGAGAACAGCAAGGGCAAGCTCAACCTGTGAAGCATGGAAAATAGAATAAATGCCGAGAAAGGCCTTTTCATCTACCGCGTGCTCGCGCCACTTGGATGCAACACGTGTGCCTGATCTTTGACTACGCGTTGACCCGGCCTGCAGGTGCAGGTTTGGTGGCCGAGCGGTCTAAGGCGTTCGACTTAAGATCGAATCTCGAAAGAGGCGCGGGTTCGAATCCCGCTCAAACCACTTTTGCCTTATTATCCTGCCTTTTCTTTTTTTGGATGGAGAAGCGCGCCGACGAGAATTCTCCGCAAACTCCCTCCTCAGTGCGAGAAGAGCCAGTCCCTGGAAACCTAGAGGATGCTAACCTGAGCCAGCAGAGCTACTTTAGGGATGACTCTATCGATAAGGCTGCCGCAGTTGTAAACAGGAGGATCAGCATGCAAGAGGATGCAAGTCCTCCAGACACTTCTCTTGTGAAGGGCATCAGAAGTCCTGCCAAGAAGCGGAGGAAAGAAAGCTTTGCAGATGCTCTCTCGATGGAAGCATTCATGACTCCCCCCACAAAGAAAAGAAAGGACGCATTCACAAGCCCCCAGCTGGTGGACCCCAACATCACGCTCTCCGAGACAACAACAATTTTACTGGAAGACTCCTCCATGCTCTCTGGGTTCCAGACAGGCCTGGGAGAGAGTGTGCGCGTCTCTCTCAGCTCGATGGCCGAGGCAAGAAGAAAAAGCCTCGGGTCTCCATTTGTAGAGGAAAAAACCTACGAGCAAGAGGCGCCCGCTCAGGGCAGAAAGTTCTCTTTCTTCCCAGCCGTAGACGAAAAGAAGGTTTCTCTGGTAAAACGGGTCTGGGCTAGGTTCGTGGAGGGCCTCAGCATTGCAAACAGAAAGTGCACCAAGGACGAGAGGTATCAAATGAGGAATGTCTTCAGATGGACATGGCTCTCGAGGCACATGGAGATAGAAGATGTGCTCCAGGATCCAGTCTTGGCCAAGGACCAGGAAGCGAGGGTGGTGGCGATAGTGGTTCCGCGAGCCTTGGAGGTCTGGAAGAAAGATCCTCTCTCTGTTCTCAGGAGAATTGCAGAGAAGGACGAGGCCCCAGGAGTATACATGAAGGTGCTTGTGGTGGAAAAGAACATTCCGTTCCTCAGAGTCACTGATGGGCTCTACTCAGCCAAGATTAAAGTAGACCGGGCCCTGGAGGCCATTGCAAGCAAGATAAAGGTCGGAAGCGTACTTAAGATTTTTGGCGCGCGCCCACTCATCTCCTCCCCCATGTCCATTAGAGAGGTTGGTGCCAGAGACATGCCTCTGGTCGAGGTTTGTTACAACGGGGTACAGCTCTCGTTCGCTGGAAACCTGGGGTACCAGAAAGAAAGCACGTTTCTGAGGAGCCTCTACTCAATCGAGCGGGGAGGAGGCATGGTTGGGACTGTCGAGGTGTGGGTAACAAAGGTATTTGAAACGAAGTATCTCATGGATCTCAACGGGTCCAAGAACGTGATTGAGGAAGCTCGTTTCAGAGACTCGCTGGATAGAATAAGGAAGAGCATCGAGCGGATGCATCTGCCCAAGGCAGAGGAGAGGGAGATGCTCGCGCGGATCCGGGTGAAGAAGTTTACGAAGATTGAGGCGCGGGACCTCAAGGACAGGAAAGCTCCGCGGTCCCCGGTGCTTATCACGATCTGGAACCCTCCCGAAGATATTCCTTTTAAGGAAGGTGCATTCAGGTTCATCTATCTCGTGATCAAGGAGCATCCCTACGAGAAAAGTGCTCTCTCCCTTTCAACTATTCCGCAAAGCCTCATTATCCCCATCCGGGAAAAAAGCCTCTTGGAGCACTCCAAGGCGAAGCCAGATGGGGAGCGGGACGGGAAGAGCAGAGAAGCGAGCTAGTAACGAGGAACTAAAAACAGCGAAGAAGAAGCTTGGGGCGCACACAAGAGCGCTTCTGCACGAGCTTTTTTAAGGGTATCAGACACGAATAATGTCGTCACATTCTCAGTCGACCATCGTGAGAATGTTTGTCATCACTTACCAGGCAACTAGGGAAGTAAAGCAATCAGCACATCTTCATTCACACGTCATACTCGTCATCTAGCCATCACGCTGCTCTCCCTCTCTGCTTCTCGCGCACAAGGCGTGTTCAGAGCATGTCTCGTCACACATCAGAGACTCTAGTCAAGTACTGTCTCATCACCACACGTGTTGCAAAACAACAGGGGTCAGACAAATTTTTCTATTTCAGTTCGCGAGCCCAGGCACAAATATGCAATGGCCATTAAAAGACAACGCAGTAAATGGGTCCTTCAGACTGAAGGCCGCCAGCTCCATCTCGGGGCTCCTGAGCTAAAGCAGGCACCTTACATATAGTTTCTCCGAAGCCAAGGCAGCGTATATCAAATGACTTTGGTGCAAATACTAAAAGCACAATCATTTTGGCCGAACGAGAAGCACAATACTCTTGGCTTCGAAATAGAAAAAGCTCCAAAGATACTTAGCAAGTGGCTCAGGACCAGCCATTCTTCTACGAGAGCAATCCACGAAGACGCAAGAAGAAAAAAAGATCAAAAGGCTTTTAGCAGGAAAAATGAACGGCTCTTCACCATCAATTTTGTATTGCCAGCACTCTCTGTCTCCTCCTACCTTCTGTTTCTTCTGCAGGAGCCTCAGGCTTTCGGGTGGCACCCAGGACCTAAAACGACGGCAAAAAGAAGAATTTCACTGGCCAGAGATGCGTCTGGCTTCATCTAACACCAATTGTAGCAGGCAAAAAGCGGCAAATGATTGAGCAAGAAAATAAATATGTGTCCAGAGAGCAAGAGCATGGAGGAACAGAAGAGCAGAGAGACTTCCGCAGAGAAGTGCAAGGGGTTTGTATCTGAAGGAGAGAAAAGCAAGATCACCCCCTGCCAGAGAAGCTGGGGAGCTCCCGGGAAAGGAGAGAAGGAAGACTCGTTCCTGATAGATCAAATGAAGGTTGAAATACGGAAGCTTTATGGAGAAAAGGTGAATCTCATCAACACGAATTACATTGTAAAGCCCCAGGAATTCAATGCCATGGCCAAGGCCCTGGAGATCCAGTTGTGGGGGGTGCAGTCAGCAAGAAAAATAGAAAGTGTGGACGAACTGCTCTTTGCCGTGGACAGCATCTGCAACGTGCGGAGGGAAGAGTCCTGCGGATGCAAGGAAGTGCTGAGCCTTGAGGAGATAAAGGAGCTACGCCAGAGCGGGATGTACTCCAGGCTGAAAGAAGCTCTCGAGCGAGAGAGAAAGGGGCTGAAGCATCCCTGGGAGGAAAAAGAGAAGGCGCTACGCAGGGAGATCCAGGAGATGGAGCAGAGTAGAGAGGAGTATATTTCTGAGCTCTACACCAGCCTGCGGTATGTGAGTAGCGCTCTGCGTCAGATGGTTAACGTTAACAGCTCTTCGCAAAGCAGCAGGTCCCCACCCTCTGAGTCGATTGTGGCTGAGGAGGTTTCTGAGCTTGTTTCGATAAAAAACGACATCGAGGCTCTTCTGGCGAGGGCGAAGCTCAAGAGCGTGAAAGACCTCGTCCAGGACAGAGAGGAGAGAGAGGCAAGGCTTACACGGGTGCGGGAGATTCTTGGGCTCTTCGCAGGGGAGGAGCTTCTTGAGGGCATAGCAAGGATCAAGAAGAACGATGCGCGAGTCCTGGAGATGGAGATCAGCAGCAGGGAGAGAGGTCTAGAGTATGAAAAGAGGCATCGCGAGGAGGAAACAGGAAAGCTTAGGCTGCGGCTGGTTGACCTGGAAATCGAGAACAAAAAGCTGAGGAGGATTGTGAAGGAGAAAAACGAGCTTGCAGGCGAGGTGGAGGAGAGAACAGATAGCCTCCAGGAAGGACTTCAGAACATCAAGAAAGCCCTCGAGGAGGAGAGCAAGCGGAGCAGGAAGGAGCGGGAAGAGTTCGAGGAAGTCAAGAAGAAGCTGATCCACAGGAACAAGGAAATGAGCAAGGTCGTCAAGGAGCTCGTGAAGAGAATCAAGCGAGAGAAGAAGGAGCTCGAGGTAATCGAAGAAACGAAAGAAGATCTTAAGGAAATGATCTTATAGCTCTCTCCGGTGGTTCCGGTGCTGAAGGCTTTTTCCATCTCAGAATTATCGCAACTTCTTGCCTCTGTCCTGGCGATCTTTGTCTTGCTTTTCTCGATTCTCTGTGTGTTGGGGCATTGCAGATTTAAATAAAGAGAATTTTCTTTCACACATGAGCGAAGGACTTGAAGACGTAAATATGACTCTTGGCTCCATCACATTTGGGTCCCTCGTGGATCTTCCCTGGGAGCCCAGGGAGAAAGAGCCTACAGTGGTCCCTGAGGTTTTTGACTGCAAGCTCCCAGGGTGGGTCTCTGCAGATTTCAAAAAGATAAAGGCTGCAAGAGGCGGAGAAAGGATCAGGGTGGGACAGGAGGAGTTTCCTATCTTCGAATATCCAGAGTCTCTCGAGGAGGTGGCAAGAGTGGGGGAAGTTCTGGAAAAAGAGAAGACCAGGAAGCTCGTCTTTCTTATCGGAAAAGAGGACGCATCAAGGAGATTCCACAGGAGAAACGCAGGCATCTTCAGAGAAGGGCTGAGGAGTGGGGGAGGGCCCGCATTGTATCCCTGGGAGTATCTCCTCGACCAGATCAGGGTCCTGTCGGTCCAGCTGGCCTTTACATTCATAGAGGTAGAGGCAGATACGCTGGAACAAGTGCTTATCAGTTTAATTAAAGTGACCAACAAAAAGACTCCTGCCTACTATGGGCTCTCCCTCAAGAAGTGCTCAACCAGCAGAGAGCTCCTCTCAGAGGTGGCAAGGCGCGTCGGGGGAATTAAAAAAAAGGAGGCAGAGCTAATAGAAAATGAATTCTCTTCTCTTGGAGATGCTCTGGAGAGGATCTGTACAAAAGGCTTTCTGCAGGAAATTCCAGGAGTCAGAAGCGAGACTCTCGAGAGGTTCTCTGCTTTCCTCACTCAGCTCTGAAGGCTTCCCTTCAGATGGTCCTTCATCGCCGTGTTTATGGACGTGCCCAGAGACCTCCTGCGCTCCTTGGAGTCTCCACTCCCTCTAGAGGGCGTCCTCCAGAACCGCTGCGCGACTGTGTCGTCGCTGCTCTCGAATTCTCGGTCGCTCTGTGCCTCCCTCCTCATGTAACTGAGCAGAGGACTTGCCGAGCTTGCGTCGCTGTATCCGTCAATGAGTTCGCTAAATATTTTCCTCGCGGTCCCCGGGCCCCGCTTCTTTTGTTTGCTCAGGGCTCTTTCTATGGCCTCTTCGATCGACTCAAGAAGACTCTTTTTTTCCATGAGTGTCGTCTTGACTCGCTTCCCCAGGTCGCTGTCTACCTCTGCGTCCTGCACGCCCTCCGGGGGCAAAGATCTGAGGTGCTTCAGAACCCTGTGTCTGAGCGTGTTTTTTTCTATCTCTGTGCCATACACATGGAAAACTCCTACCTCTGAAAAAGAGACTCTCTTCTCCTGGGGAGAGAGCGAGTACTCTGAAAGTAGCTCCAGAACCCTCTTTCCCTCCTTCCTTCTTTCCCTCTTTTCGCGCTTGTCCTCGCCCCCCTCCTTGTCTCGATGTCTACTCCTCTTCTTCTCCTCTTTTTCTGCCTTCTTCCCATCTCTTTTCTCTTTTCTTGCTCTCTCTCCTTCTTTTCTTTCTTTTCCCTCTCCCTAGCACTCTTCTCGCGGTCTTTCTCCTGTTTCTCTGCCCTGTTTCTTCTTTCCTGCTTTTTCTGCGTTTCCTGCTCCCTCTTTGCCATCTCCTCTTTCCTCCGTATATCTATCTTTTTTCTCCTCCTTTCTCCCTATTTCCAACCGCTCTTTTCCCTGTTTTCTTGACCTTGAAGAACCCAAGGGCCCTCTTTATGCCACGCGAGATCCCTCTTGCAGCCCACAGAAAGATCTTCATTAGGTTTAGAGGGCGCTTTCTTAAAACAGATATAGAGCCATGGAAACAAAACAACTCATTCCCAAACACCAGAGGCGGCAGAGTGCCTTGTGCAGGGCATGTAAGCAGGCAGGCGCCCGGCTGCAAAGCTTAGGCCTCCACGCTCTCCATCTCAACATATATAAATCGCAAGGTTTATTCTTTCGGTTGAACATCGACTCCCTTAGACATTAGCCGATCCTGAGAGGCTTTCTTCCTTGAGGTTGTTGCTTCCCATGGACCCGGAGACCGACCCAACAGACCCAGCTCCAGAAGTAGAGTTGCTAGAAGAAGAACCTCCCGAGAGAGAGTTCTCGGCGTACTGGGAGGACGACAGCCTGTTTCCCTGTGGCCGGACGACCCTGCGCGTGGTCACAATCTCTTCCTCGTGGCCGTTGTTCTGCTTCTTCACTTTGTTGTACGTCTCGATGTATGTCTGGGGGATGTCTGTGTATACGTTGTTGATCGAGTCCGGCTCTGTCCTCTGGACCGTGTCCTTGATAAGCTTCTGGATCTCGTGCACCTCCACAGGACTGAGCTTGGACGGATCAAAGTTCTTTCCTGTGAAGAGGGTGATTCTCAGGCCAATATCCATGTCTTTCTGCTTTGCGATCTTGTATGCGTTCTTCAGCCGGCCCATGCTCTCTACCAGCTTCATCTGCCTCTTCGTCATTAAGGGGTTGCCCTGGGCTCCGTGCGAGTACCCATCAGAGTCATCGCTGTACTCGAATTCCGAATAATACTTTCTCTTTGTTCCTCGCGAGGTGGACTGTTCAGAAGAGTATGCAGGGCGGCACTGCACGACAGCTGCTAGAGCCACAGCAACAAGGACTAGCTTTCCCAAGAAATGCATCTTCCGTGGGAAGCTTTTCACTGTTATATGCTTTAGCTAAAACAAACACTCAATCTGGACCAATGGCCGAGGCAGGATAAAACACGCATAAAACACGCGAGAAACAAAGATGTCTTTATTGGGGAATATACTTACAGCCACGTTGCCACTTTCAGATAGGACTTCAGAACAGAAAAAACCCCCCATTCTTTCTCGCCCCGGCTCTCTCCCACACTGCTCTTGTACGTGGCAATGATCTCGCTAATTCGCTTCCGTGCCCGCTCTGCCTGGGAAAGAGTCATTGTCAGAAGGATGTCGTCTATGATGTAGCAAAACGAGAGGACCGCGACAATGCTGCGCATTCGCAAGTCCTCGTTCTGAGAGAAACTCTCGGGGATCCGTAACATAGCTCTTTATGTCTTCGATGATTTCTACCTTGGGGTCTTTTTTTGTGAGGTCGCTGCCCTCCCTGGAGCCGAGCGCCATGAGCTCGTTGAGGTACGAGCTCTTTTCCTTCCGGAACACCTGCTTTTCAATGAGAATGGCCCCAACCCTTTTTCGCAGGTTCTTAATGTGCAGCCTGCTTTTCTTGTACGAGTAATACTCGCCGTTCAGAAGAGAGAGCCACTTATCCACAGAGTACGTCTTTTTGCACGTGTTTATCTTACTGTAGACCTCGTCATGCACAGGGTCGATGAGGTCGTACGACTGCGAGGCGCCCACAGTTCTGTCTGCCCGCACGAAGAGAGAATCTCTGAGAATGAGCTCCACCAGCAGGAGTGCGCGGAGGCTGAGAGACACGGGGTCGTTTATGGCAAGGACTTTTCTTTGATAGGACGAGGAGACGAGGATGAGAAGCACTTCTGCCAGCGTGTGCTTGACTCTACTTCTGGGGGAAGTTTGAAGGGCAGTAATTTCCGGAGAGTCTCTTCTTCTTGTAGTAGAGTCCTCGAGCATGTTTTTGGCAAACAAACGAGAAAAAAAGTTCCCTTACGGGGAATTGAACCCCGGCCTTCGCGGTGAAAGCGCGATATCCTAGCCACTAGACCATAAGGGATCTGTGCTTTCTCAGATACAAGCTAGGTCATGCCAAAAGGGAATTTCAAAAAAGGCTCTGGGCATCTTTACAGAAGACAGGCTTCCCTCTCTACTTGCCTCCTCCATTTGCAAAGATAAAAAATCCCTCTGCATCGACTCTTCTTACATGTATCTCCGCCATCCCGCTTTCTGCCTTGTTTACCAGGGAAATGAGCTTGTGATTTATCTTTTTGTCGATCTCTCCCAACTCCGTGCTTCTCAAATAGTCGAAGTACTCTACGATCCTCTTGAAACGCTCGCTCGAGGCAGTGCTTTCCAGGTCTGCAAAGCAGGAGTGCAGTTCTTCTTCGACAACAAGCATGTCCAGAATGTAAATGCTTTTCTCTCGCTCTGCGCTCTTCCTCCACTCCATGTCTCGCACCTTCTCCACTTCTTTTGTCCCCTCCAGAATCCTCTCGAGGTCTTTTTTCCGAAGCTGGGTTCTCCGCATTCCCTTTGCAAGGGCTGTGTACGCATTCGCGTTGTTTTTCTCTGAGAGCTTCCCGAGAACCCTCAGAAAGTACTTTTGTGGCCCGCTTTCCTCCTTCTCCTTCTTCTGCCTTGCACTTACTTCTCTTGGAGACACCTCTCCCACATCAAACAGGACCTTCTTTTCATCCATCCTTCTCTTGATATATGGAGAACAGGTCACTTTGGATAGACCCTCTGTGTACTCCAGATACCTGCTGAAGTTGGGACAGCTCTTCCTGAGCTCGTGGTTCTTTGGGTCGAACTCAGCGATTTCCACGGGGCTCACTTCCCTTGCAAGCCGCAATTCTATCTTTGTCAGCTCCTCTGCAACAACTGAGGGGTCTGTGGCATATATGTTTATTGCCTCTGCCTCGCCCATCCGGGCCCTGATGTCCTTTATCTTCCGCACAACTTTCTTTATCTCTGCAGAAATCTCCTTGTGTCTGAGCTGCTGCATATCTTCTTCCACATCCCTTTGCTTTAGTCCTCTAGCCTGCGCATACTCCACCAGAGCTGCATCTTCCTCTTCCATGTACACAGAGAATATCTTTTGTTTTTCCATCCCGGGCTCCCTGCGTATAAACAAATAGACTTCCATTCTTTGACTCCCCATCAACTCATCCACAGCCTCTACGAAGAAAAATGCCCTTCTAAAAGAATGGAGGAAGCAGGAACGCTTTCGTGCGGAACATTGGTTTCCAGAACAAGCTGAAGCTATCTGTAGCTTGGCTCTTCTGAGAGCACGATGGCTTGAGGGTAAATGCCGATTACACTTTTATTTCCAGCCGACTCGCTCTCTTATATTGCATCTTTTTTGCAACACAGCCGAAGGCACTGCCCTTGAGAAGCATCTCTTTGTATCTCTTCTGGAGAGCGCCTGGCAAGAAGCATGAGCGAACAAACGGATACATGGATTATTACGTTTATTAAGGATAGGGAAGGCTACTCTCCCTCGACTGCAACAGCAATACTTCTACAGAGGGGGCACTCATTTACATACGACGTGATCCACTCATCTACGCAGCAGGTGTGGTAGACGTGCTTGCATGGCAGCTCCCTCACTTTCTGCCCAACTCCGATAGCCTCCATACATATGGGGCAATCCGGCTGACTCCCAGAGCTGTTGAAGGAGACAGGGACCTTCTCGTCGAGTTGCTCTTGGGAAACAGCCTTTGGCCTCTCGTCATAGACATAATATACAAGAGTGACAACGATGTTCGGGGCAGAACTGACCTCTGGGTCTGTGCCATAGCGGATGAAGAGCGTGAGGTCGTTTCCCCCAGAGGGCTCTTCTCCCCTAGCACCTCTTCCCATCACAATTGCATTAAGGAGCGAGGACATCCCGTTATCCTCTCTATCTCGACTCTCAGGAGGTCTCAGGTGTTCTGGCAGATCTGCCTGCCCATCGCCATCTGCCTCCTCTTGGCTCTCGCCCCCTTCGCTTCTTGCACCCCGCTCCCTTCTCCTGATAAATGCCCCAAAGAGAGTTTCAATGAAGAGCCCCAGGTAGTCCATGGATGCCCTAAATGCAGATGTTCCTTGTCGCTCGTCAGAGGGCTCGCTTGGAGAAGACTCAACTTCGCTTCTGTCGTGCTCTCGCATGCGTTTCTTGCTCCTCTCATCTTCTCCACTAGCAGCTCGTTTTTCTGGCATGCGGGGCTCGGCGCAAAATTTATTTATACCCCCAGAATTTTCCAGAACCCTTCTGCTCACTTCACCTGGAAAACAAGCCGCTGTGCTCGTGCGGAGATACCCACTCTTCATAAGGCAGCGGATCCACGTACACCTTGGTCCTCTTTTTCGGAGGGGAAAACTTGCTCTCAGCCCTCGCCTTGAGGATAGAGCTCTTCTTTGCTTCCTCTCTAACCCTGCTCCCTGTTTGTGAGAAAGTGACTCTTTTCCCCCTGTACTCTCTCACCTCCCTCTTCTCTCTTTTCCTTTCCCCTATATTGTACACAATGATGCACGTATGGTACTCCCTGTTTTTTGCAGTGTTCTCCTCTGTAAGTTTCTCTATCTCCCTCTCTGCCCCGCACTCTCGTATCTCTGAGAGCACCTCCGGGTGGTTATAGAGGGCCCACTCCCTAGCCCTCAAGTACGCTAGGATTTCCCTAAGAGTAGGAGTTTCAGAGAAGACTTTAGGCATAAAAGCACATAAAAAATTACGAAATTTCTAGGCCCGTGCATATGTATTCGATTTGGGCCTCTGGCCCATCACTCTTCGTGGGTCCATGTGATGATGAGGTTGACAGCCTTGTCTAGGTCACCGTCTGCATAGTAGAGCGCAACAAGGTTTAGGTTTACATCGAAATACCCCATGGCTTCAAGAGACTTCAGCTCTTCCGAGTATTTCTGCTGCGCCTCTGTTTTGTCGAAGGGCATTGTGAAGAGCGCAGGACCTCCTCCCTCCCTTCCTGCGCCCTGCGCACCTCCGTACGCCTGGGAAATCTCCTCATTGAGCCTCTGCGGATTCTCGCTCAGCACGTCAAGGGCCTTTTTGAGCTCGTCGATGATGAACTTCTTGTTGGACTCGTTCATCCCCATGGCCTCTCCCATGCCGCTCGAAAGGAGGGCATCAAGGTCTTCTGGTCTGTTCAGGAGATTCTTCATGTTACGGACCATCTCTTCCCTTTTCACAGGATCTGCAAGGGCATTCTGCATCTGCTCCATCATGAACTTATTCATGTCCCCTCCCATCCCGTTCATCCCCATTCCCATCCTTGGCCCTGCGGTGCTCTGGGGAGCAGGCTGCCTCTGCGGATCTGCCTGTTTCGGAGGCTCTACCCTCTCCTTCTTCCCTCCCTGCACAACCAAGTGTACCGAGCTTCCCTCCTTGACCGCGTAATCGCTCAGGGGCTTCGCGTCCTCCAAAAGCTTCCCGAGGAAGATGAGCTTCTGCGAAGACGCAGGAATGTTCTGTGCAGCTTCAAGACTTTTTTTTATGTCGAGAGCCGTAGAGTTCTCGGAATCGAGCTCCACTGGGTAGAGATCTCCCTTGCTTGTCTTGACTGTGAGCTTCATTGTTTGTTGTCGCAGCAAAAAAAATATGAAACTACTTAATGGAACCTGTTTATTCTACGCAATACAGATGCTCTATAAAAACGACGAGAGGCGCAGGAGAGCTTCGATAGCACTCTCCTCTAAGCGCACGCAGTCTGGAGAAGAGCCTCTTCCAAGAAGCATTTTCATTCCCTGCATATGCTTCTCTCGGAGAACTTCCATTGCTGCCAGCGCCTCTGGCTTGCACTCTGTGCCCTGCCTGGAGTAGTTCTCTGCGATGTACTTGAAGAAGTCTGTTTTAGAAAGAGGAGGGCCTTCGAGGGCAGGCACGTAGTATGCAATGATGTGATATGTTCTGTCCTCGAGGGTAACCAAGATGGTTTTTTTATGCAGCACATGCTCACTCCGCTCTATATCCGGGATCTTCCCGCGGTTGGCCGCGCTCTTACGCCGCTGGGGAGGATGCCGCGTGCTTATTTCTCTGTATACAAGGAAGTGCCCAATTACTTTGCTTGGGGACCAGGCCTTCCCATCAGTCCACCGCTTCATCCCAGTCGTCTCCTCTGAAAAGCAGAAAAGCGCCCCGTTTCTTATTTTTGCTGCTTCGCAGTAGTGCAGGCGCTCAGACACTTCTCTCAGCACGTCCAAACGCGTGGCCATTGCCAAAAGAGTTGCGTCTGCCTGTGTTTTTAGAAAGCCAAGGCATGTCTCCATCCAGGGGTGTCTCAAATCTAAAGTATAAATTCTTGATTATTATCGGAATCTCCTTCGGGGATTTATTTCCTGTAATTGGCCAAGATGTAGCTTTGTCTTTGCTGAGAGCCTCTGTGCCAATTACATGCAGCAATTTTGCAGATGCGTGCTTCGTCACATGCAGTGACTCCATTCACTACCTCGTCTGGGGAATTGATAGCTTTGCTTTCTCTGTCTTAGAACGCGACTCTCTTCTTTCCACACGGTTTCTCTAGGCAGCAACTAAGATACGAAAAGCGTCCTTTAAGGAGACTCTTGCATAGGAACACTTCTGAGCTATACGGGGATTCAAAGAAGGCATGACCTCCAGTTTTGTAAACAGGCTCTTCCCGGACACATTATTGCGCCCACTTCCTTGAAAAGACCCTGCGCCCTATTTGTCAGCTAGAATTACATGACTTAAGCAAAGGCAGGCTCTTGGGGCGTTTATATTTATTTCAACAGATGGAGTAGTCTTCTACGCTAAAGCTAGGTGATGCCACCATGCTTCCGGAACCCTCCTGAAAATCCTCCTAACCTTTATCTGCCTCTCCTAGGTATTCTTAGGAAGAAGCGGACGTGGGGAAGAAAGGACGGGAAGAGAATTTTTTCACTGGATGGCAGCAAGGCGGGAACTGGATGAGATTGAAGAAGTATTTGGGAGGGAAGACAGCAACATATTCTCTGTTATGGACGTAATGCGGTACCAGAGGCCTCTCGCTCTCCCGGAGGACATCCGGAGCGCAATTATTGAGTTCGACCCCCCGTTTCTATACGACATATTCCTAGTCATTGGAGAGACGGTTCTCCACGGATTTCTGCATCCTCGAAATTACGCCAAGCTCCACAGAGGCTTCATAGGAGTCGGAAGCAAAGTGCTTATCGTTTCTGCAGATAGCGAGGTAATTGAGGAGATAGAAGTCCTGGACGTGCGTGCAGAGGACAGCAAGAAAATGGACCGGATCAAGAGAAACGAGCTCAGGGAGCTTCCCAAGCCTATCTACAACAGAGATGGGTTTTACATGCCATTTTTGAACGATGAGGACTACATCAAGTGGGATCCAAGCTGGAGCACATTCCTTGAGGAAGAGGGCAAGCACGAAATAGAGGAGGTAGATGCAAAGAGCCTCTGGCCTCCTGGGGAACAAACTCTGGAGAAAACTTCTCGCTCCAAGGAAAAGCCTTATGTAAGGGCCAAAGACAACCAGGTCAGAGGCAGAGTCATTCTCAAAAGCAAGTTGTTTTTTTACTTGAACAGGCTCCTAAAGTTCCCCTGCCTCTTTTTTTTTGTTCTGGAAACCCCGAATGGGTTCGTGAAGGTTCTTGTCTGGGACAGGGCCGTCAAGAAGTACTTCTGTGTGGAGGAGGGGGACAGCGTATTCATCAAGGGGTTCAAGGTGAGGAAGAAGAGGGCAGATATGGCTATTGCAGAGCGGATAAATACCGACAGAGACACCAGGTACAGCTCCATCCCGGAAGTCACAGTCAATCTCTCTTCGCCCATGGGTATGGTCTTCCGGTCTGCTGTAAGTGTAGAGGGCAGAGATAGCGGGACAGATGAAGAATTCGCCACTGTGCGAGGCAGAGTGGAGTACCTCAGCTCCCTAATGCGGTGGAGAAGCGACCATGGGGACAAGATAAAAGAGTTCTTCTATCTGAGGGTGGGAGACATTCCCCTGAAGCTTTACAACAATGCATCAGAGAAGTTCTATATGCTGAGGCCGGAAGTCCTGGTGGAGATAAGGCACTTGCGAAGGGTATCTTTTGGAGAGTTTTTTCTACATCTCGTCTGTATACACCTCCATTTTCTTCGAGAGCTCTCCCGGCGTCAACTACGATCATGAGGTTCTTTGTGGGAAGCAGTCTGGAAAAGCGGCCGAAGGGTCCATTGGATACATTCCCTCCACATTCGGCACGCTTAGCGAGTACGAACAGGCTGTACAGAGGGGGCTGGGGGCTCTGAACGTCAGGACCCAGAAAGCTGACTGCAACAACGTAGAGGGTGCCTATCTAAGGAAGGAGCTCGCCTATTACGCGTCTCTCTCAGGAATAGAGGCCCTTGCTAGGGGTAAAAGCAATCTCTTCGTGGATGAGCTCAGGAGATTCGTATTTTATGGGAGAATCTCTGGGGTCAAGCACGGAGCAGAGAGCACATACGATGGAGAAGAGATAGATGTAACATATAGCCAGGTGATCAACGAGGATTATATTAACAAAGTGCAGGACTCGGTGGTGCTCCAGGTGGAGGCAGGAGAGGGAGATGGGAAGGTGCAGATTTATTTGTTCAGGAACTACTTTGCTTCTGCAAGGTCTCTCCGGGAGTCTGCAGAAGACTTTTTCAGAAAGGGGTCGGGGAAAGAAGGCCTCTACGAATTTGCTTCTTCGTTCATTGGGAAGGCATACTATTTTGTAGTAGATGCACTACGGGTTTCCGAAGACGTGGTAGTATACATAGGGGTTCTCTTCTACGCTAGACCTGCTTCGAGTAGCCTGTCCTGATACAGAGCGACTCTCGGCAAAAGGCTGTAAGGGAAAAGAGAGCCCTCGCAAAAATTTAAAATGAGCAAAGGGGAGGAGGGTTTGCACAAAGACGAACAGAAGCGAGAGGAGCCGCTGCCAAAGTACCCAAGCCTCTTTGAGCCAGGGCCGGTTATATACAGGCCTAACCCGAAAAACACTGCCATTCCAGACAGCTCTCTTTATGACGAGCAGCGTCTTCCCCAGGGACAGAGAAAAGAGAGCGCCCTCTACCAAAAGACAGTCACTGTGTTCGGATACTCTGCGCAGAACCTGGACTGCGTGCTGGACAGATTCAAGGAATATGGGGAGGTGAAGGAGGTTTGCTACGGAAAGAACTGGATGGACATACGGTACGAGGACGAGCGGAGCATGTTCAAGGCCCTGTCTGACAGCGGGACAATCGTCAGCGGAGAGATGATTGGAGTTGTGCAGCGGCATAAGAGAGAAAGGCACCTCGGAGGTATTTGGAAGGAGAGCGTCTTTCTGAAGAGGGAAAAGGGCGTATTTCGCAAGGTCTTCAATTATCTTTTTGGAGAATAAAATAAACAGGCACATATATCTACGAGATCTTGGTTTAGGGAAAGTTCCCAAGAAGCGCGTCTTCCAGGACATTTAGCCAAAAAGGGTTTTTGTAAAAGCCATTCCCAAAAGGGAGTTCACTTTGCCGATAAGCTCTCCAACGCGCTGCATCTCCCCGCTTGCCTCTACTTTTTTCGATGTCCATTTTCCCTTCGAGTGTCTTCTTTCCTATTCGTTGTGAGTGTAGCAGGCATCCTTACCTCTGGGGGTGAGGTCCCATGGTGTAGCGGTAGCACTCGGGACTTTGAATCCCGCAACCCGAGTTCGATCCTCGGTGGGACCATTTTTAGGAAACTCTCTTCTTTATTTCTTCCCTCTCCTTCGTGGTGATTCCATAGACGTCACTCCTCTCTATTTCTTCGAAAACCTCTGCGAGCCCTTGGATATTCTCGGGATAGCGCAGAAGCATCCTTAGAAGAGACTTTATCCTGTAGAACTCTTCCTTGCTGTTCTTGCGCACCTGCAGGAGAGAGTGGTACTCTCCCTCTATCTTTCCGCGGATGTATGCCCTTAGATGAAAAGGATTCCTGCTCATCTCTTCTCTCAGCACATCTTCATCGAGAATGCTTTTTCTCACCACGTCTTCTATGTCCCTCAATATTTTGTAGAGAGAAAGAAGGTCTCTTCTCTTCCCCTTTTCTCTTAGAAGCGCATTTACCCCTTCCATTACGTAGTGCAAGGAAAAGAATTATTTTAGAGTAGGCTACTTTGTTGCTCTCTCTTTTCGCACTCCAGTGAAGGAAGTCTTATCTCCAGAATCTTCCCTAAAAAGTGCTTCTATCTTCTCCCTGCTTTGCGGTAACTCCTATCTTGGACTTGCTTGCTCCATCCTCTGAGGCGTGCTTTCTCTCCTCAGCGGGCACGTATTGCCATTTCTTCCAAACCCCATTCGTCTTTTTCACCGCGCATACGCTTTCCCTCGAGGCTTGGACTCCGAGAAAAACGCTCCTTTTCCCTATACCTTAAGGGAATTTTGCAGAAGGAAAGCCCTTATCCTGTACTCTTCAATTGTTTATCCTCTGATTAGCCTTTTTAATTACAAGTTCTGAGACTGTAAAAGCAAGAAAGAACTTTTTATTTATGTCGGCAGATGAAAACGAGAGGCTGGAGGCACTCATAGAGTACTACAGAGTGGGCAGGGCACACGGAGAGTCTCTTTCTCTGCTGAAGACCATGCGCGAAATACTTCAAAAGCAGGCAGAGGAGTATGAGAGAACAGAGGAGCATATTGGCGCGCTGCAGAGCGTGGGGCAGATGATTGGAGAGGTTCTGAAGGAGCTGAAGAGGGACAGGTACATGGTGAAGACATCTCAGGGCCCGCGATACGTGGTAGGGGTTAGGAACACCATTCCAAGGACGGCGCTTCTCCCCGGAACAAGGGTTGCCCTTGACATTACCACGCTCACCATAATGAGAACGCTTCCCAGGGAGGTAGACCCAACTGTGTACGCCATGTCTGTAGAGTCTCCCGGGGAAGTTGCGTTTGACCAAATTGGAGGGCTGGCAGAGCAGATCAGAGAGTTGCGCGAGGTCATTGAGCTGCCAATAAAGAATCCGGAGATGTTCAAGAGGGTCGGAGTTACTCCCCCAAAGGGCGTGCTTCTGTACGGCCCTCCAGGAACAGGAAAAACCCTGCTTGCCAGGGCAGTCGCAGCAACGCTTGACTCAAACTTCCTGAAGGTAGTCAGCTCGGCCATAATCGAGAAGTATATCGGAGAGAGCAGCAGAATGATCAGGGAAATGTTTGCATATGCAAAGACCCACGAGCCGTGTGTTATATTCATGGATGAGATCGACGCCATTGGGGGAAAGAGGTCTTCGGACAGCACGTCTTCAGACAGAGAGGTGCAAAGAACCCTGATGGAGCTTCTGAACCAAATGGATGGATTCGAGGAGCTAGGCCGAGTGAAGATCATTATGGCCACAAACAGGCCAGACATTCTCGACCCCGCGTTGCTCAGGCCGGGGAGGCTCGACAGGAAGATCGAAATCTCTCTTCCCACAGACCAGGGAAGGCTGGAGATACTGAAGATCCACTCTGGCAAGATGGAGAAGAGGGGAGCCATCGAATACGAGGCGCTTGTAAAGCTCTCGCACGGATTCAACGGGGCAGACCTCCGAAATGTCTGCAGCGAGGCAGGGATGCTTGCAATCAGAGACGAGCGGGACTTTGTCACCCAGGACGACTTCATAAAGAGCGTAAGGAAAATCGGGGAGCAGAAGAAGCTTGAGGGAAGAATGGACTACAAGAAGGTCTGAGTGCTGGAGGCTGGGCAGTAGGCAGCCGAAAGGCGCATCCACAAACAACCAATGAATAAAGTGGCAGAACCAATCAGAGAGGGTGTCTCTTCTGGGGAATTCTTATAGGAGAGGAGCCCTAGGAGCGATGAGGGCCCAGGAGGAAACTGTCTTGAACGACGCGCTCTGTAACTCGATTGCAAAGCTCTGTTCTGCAGAAATGGGCGAGAGCTTCTCTCCACAGATACCGTTTATCATCAGAAAGTCGAACCTGCCCCTCCCAGTGGTTCTCGGAGGAGTGTACTTGGCACTTTCCTCCAGAGAGAAGGCTGCCAAATACATTGAAAGGCTGAACACAGAGAGAGAGAACCAGGTGTTCAAGAGAGGGGCAATACAGAAGAGAATAGACGATTGCTTAAATCTTTTTTCAGATGGGCCAACTCTCCTCTCCATAGCAATGATTGTTGCAAACAAGGCTCTTGTGGACAGGGCATATGTGAATAAGACATGGGCGGGGATTCTCGGGGTGCCTGTGGAAGAGATCAGTGCATACGAGAAAACACTTCTGCATGTCTTAGAACACAACGTGGAGATAGGAGAGAGGGCGCTTGTCCGAGCACTCGACAGGATAATGGAGATGGGGGAGGGAGCCAAGAAGGATGAGAAGAAGAAGACAGGCTTCTTCTACAAAATATTCAAGAAGATTGTTGCATGCTTTTCAATTTGGTAAAGAAAGATTGCTGGAAGTAGCTAATGGAAAGCCCATACGTTCTGGATGCCTAGGCGGCAGAGGGGCACAGCATCTCGCAAAGCAGTACCAGAGTAAAGAAAGGACTTATTTAGGGATGCTTGCACTTGATCTCTTTTCCATTGTAAATAACCTTTGCAATGTGCGCTCCTGTCTCAATGGCCAGGTAGGAGCCAAAAGGAGGAATTTCGTGGATGCCGCACTCCATTGCAGAAAGAAGCAGGGAAATGCTTTGATCGTGCGCAGAGTAGAAGAGAATTTCCTTCTCGCCTTGGGATATGAAATTCTTCACTGCGCTGAGGAGCGGACTTCCTCTCTCGCGCAAAGCTGTGTGATCTGATTCCATGATCATAGAGCGCACTTTCCATCTTGTGCGCCTGCACTTTAATCTCTTTTTCTCTGTTTCTGAGGGGGCCGCTTCGGAAATACAAATCTTGCTATGGATGAAATCAAGGCTGTCTTTCTCGTTCTTGCTGCCTTTTTTTGTGTGCTCTTTGCTGTCTTTCTTTCTGCTTTCTCCCCTGCTTTTTTTCTTTGCTGCAGGCTCCTCGCCTAGGCAGTCTTTTTCAAGTAGCATAGAATAGATAGGAGTCTTGAGAAGTTTTTCCATTCTCGAGGACTTGCGCATGTAGTATGGATCCCCCTGACCCTGCCTCAGCTCCCACTCGACGTGTCCATTTCTTGGGAGAATCCGCGAAGCGACTGCATGCATCGAGGCAATTGATCTCTGGATCCCTGAGGCACTGAACCTGACAGAAACTTCGCTGTTTCTAAGAAGGCGGGCATATCTCTCGCGCAGAACGCTTCCCAGTCCCTGGATCTGAGAGTACCCTCCTTCTGTGAGGCCTCCTCTCCGGCACTTTATCTGAGAGCAGTCTTCCCCCGACACCGCCTTTGTCTTTATTGTGCACGAGACACAGTTTGTCTGAATCGCATCCACATCACCACTGAGAGGAACCCTTTCTCCGTGCCTGTAAACGACAAAAACCTTCGACACATCTTTACCTACAGAACCCGCTGTCCAAATTTCTCCCTTCTTGTTACAGTACCGGTTATACTCGGTGGGAGACGCCGATGCAAGCAACAGCGCGCTTATTACAAAGAGAAGATGCATTTCCATCGAAGTGCAAGACGTTTTAAAACGCGTAAGAAATTTGCAGGCATGGAAGAGCAGAAGTACAGAGGGATAGTGTTTTACAAGGAGGCACCACTCATTGTGAGAAGCAAAGAGGAGGGAGACATATTTAAGGAAATGGAGCATGGCAGGGGAGGAAGCGATCTAGAAGACGACTTCATACAGATGGCAGGGGGAGTGGGTGACAGCATAGAGCATGAGGCGGAGCTGACAGAAAACGAAAACTCAGATCTAGAAGAGAATGGGGGCTTGAGGACATGGGGACAGGCTGGCAAAGGAAGCTGTGGAGTGTAAGGAAGAAAGCAGGGGGTGTGGGAGCGAGGAGAAAGGAAAAGAGGATAGCGCAGGCTGCGCAAGCACGCTCAATGACTTCAACTCTCTCCTCGAAGAGATCAACAACAGGCCAGAAAACAGGAGGCTTATGTTTCTGGAGAGCGCTTCCAGGAAGAAGAGCCAGAAGCGAGAAAAGAAGAGAGTGGACGGGGCAACTCTTGATGAGTGCAACCAAATCCTAAACAGAATGGGAGAGCTGCACTCCCAGAAGTACATGGAAGAGGGTGAGGAGGCGCGTCCAGAAAGAAAGACAAGGAAGAAAAAGAGGTGCGGGAACTGGGAAGAGCTGCCAAAAAGCTGCTTGTCAAGGCCAAACTTTATTTGATCACTCGATCATGTACGGGTCCCAGCACGTCCTCCTTTTGTACGTGATGGAGTTTAGGGCTTCCATTTCTTCTGCAGAGAGAGAAACATCGAAGACCTTTGTGTTTTCGATGATTCTTTCCTTGTGCACACTTTTGGGGATGATGCAGTATCCGTTCTGGACAGCCCAACGCAGGATGAGAGAGGAGAAGGGCGCATCTTTTCTCTCTTTCAGCTTCTTGAAGATGGGGATTTCCTTCTCAAGGGCAGGGTCGAAGATGCCTCCGCGGGAGAGCGTGGAGTATGCCTGCACCACGATGTTGTACTCCTTGCACGCATCTATGGCCTCTGTTGGGTGGCAGAGGGCTGATCTCGAACTGGTTGACCTGCGGCTTCTCGTCGAACTCTTCCAAAAGTTCTTCGACGTGATTGCGCATGAAGTTGCTCAGCCCCACGTTTCGAACAACGCCCTCTTTCTGCAGCTCCAGGAGAGCCCTGTAAGAGCCGTGGCGCAGCTTCTTGTTTTCGGGGCTCGAGGGAGCTATACCCTTCACTCCGGGCCAGTGGACGAGAACAAGGTCAAGGTAGTCCAGGCCCATTACGTTAAGGGACTCCTTGACAGACTCCATGGCCCTGTCGTATCCCTGGTTGGATGTAGACACCTTGGTCGTTACAAATAAATCTTTCCGCTCCACCTTCTTGCTTGTTCTCAGTGCGTCTGCTACCTCTCTTTCGTTCCGGTACACTTGTGCAGTGTCGTAGAGCCTGTAGCCTGCATCGAGAGCCCACTCCACGGAGCTGGCGACGTCTTCTCTTTTCATTTCATACGTGCCCAGCCCTATCACAGGGATTTCACTCCCGTTGTTCATCTGCTTGCTTGGAAACATTCAAATGCAGGTTTCAGAAGATTTAAATTCTTTTTTTTACGCGCCAATGGAGCATGAGCTGCTTCTTCTGCTCGACGAGAGCCCTGAGGAATACAAAGCAAGAGTCATAGCACATTACAAGGGCGGAGGAAACAACGAGCCGCTACGGATGCTTATTTTGAACATGCCTCAAAAACACTATAGGGCAGAGGAAATAGCATGCAGAATAGAGAAGGAGATAGGACGGCCAATGGTAGAGGAAGAAACGAACATGCTTGTTTCCTCTCTGGGATGCTACATCAAGCTAAGCAATGTGTTCCTGTATCTCCAGAGAAGATGGCCTGCAGAGAAGATGTCTTCTCTCTTCGAGAAACTTTTTCCAGAGGAAAGAGATGCAGAGATGCACAGAGAGCTGTGTGCACCTAGCGCGGGTAGAAGAGAGAGGGAGGAGTTTTCTTTGGACCTAAGCAAGCTAGGAAAGGTTGAAGAGAGCCAGAAAAAGAAAATGAGGATGTACTGCGAAGCTGCAAGACGTGTAAAGAGCGAGCTGGGAATCCGATCTGCTTCGTCCATCTTCAGCGCATATAAGATAGCTGTAGTCTTCCAAGAGAGCCCTAAGTACTGCTCGTACGAGCTTGCTGCTTTCTGCAGGCACGGAGAAGTGCGCGAGGCAGAGATAGTTGGCGGAATGTTCCTGGGAGCCCTCATTCATCCTGAGGCGCAGAAGTACTTCTGCAAGATGCTCATGCTTCTTTGTCAGCGCGAAAGAGATCTTGTACCTGTTATAGTGCATGCACTTCTTGCAGCGGGAATAGACGAGCACTCTGCACTACGCAAGTTTGCTGTGGAATGTGCTCCACATATCTATCTCAACCTGGCTAAAATGCACCCACACGTGGCAGAGGGAAGAGAGAGCGGATATCCTGCTCTTGTTGAAGACAACTTCGACTCGCTGCTCTATCTCCTGGACGAGCGAGGAGCCGCCCTTGTCTACGAGATTTTCGAGGGGCGCGTTCCAGATATTGTCCAGTTTAGGAAAGTCTGCAATTCTAGAGAGTACCCGCCTAAGATTCCTTACACGCTTCTCATTCGGGATTTTCTGGGGATTTCATCCTCTTTGGATGGAGAAGTCCACGAGGGGAGAAAGAGTGAGCTGGCTGCTCTCCAGATGAAGAGGAGAGAGACGCGCTCTTTGCATGAATTACGGGCCTCAGGCGACTTCTTCAGGGATAAGGAGGCCCTTACAGAGCTTTTCCTCTATATTGCCCATTCCCCACGATTACGCACTTTCTTGTGGAGATTGCCAGGCATGCAGACCTGTTCCGTGCTCTTGGGCATGTGGAGTTGAGCGAGTTTGTTTATCTCATCCGGTCCACAGGCAGGAGCAAGGCATATCAGGAGATTCTTGTAGGAAAGCTTTCTGTGCTGCTTGAAAATAAATGAACAACCCTTTAATGCCTGCCAGAGTTGGGAAGTGTCTAGCCAGGATCCCGTGTGTCTCCTAGGCGGCTTTGAGAGGAAAAATTAACAATATGAAGGCGAACTAGAGTGGAGCAAAAGGAAACCCAGATAGGGCGAGCCCTTCCAAAGAGAAATCTCCGGATCCAGGAGCCTAACATAAAATTCATTCTAGCCCGGAGGGCTGCCGCCTGCTTGTATTTTTTTATTTTTTTGGTCCCCTGCTAATCATGGACACAGTAGTCGCATACCAGCTGCTTTACAAGGCGCAAGAAAAGGCTCCTTCTTTCGCGGAGATGGAGGGGCTCTACGGGGTAATTGGGGCGCAGATGGATCAGAGAAAGGTGGAGGACTTTCTCTCTAGGTGCGAGGGAAAGACCCTTGAGGACATGGTCAAAGAGGGAATGGGCAAGATGCAGTCTTCTCTTGCCCCTGTCTCTCGAGTAGCTCCCGTAGCAGGTGCACAGAGTGAGGCCAAGAAGGAAGAGGAAAAGAACGACGAAGAGAGCGAAGAAGACTTCGACCTGTTTTAGACTCTGAAATAAATGAAACGGGTATTTTTATCCAAATTTAAAAAATTGCATGGACATTGAGGTAACAGACTTGGTGCTGCCTCCAGGAAGGAGAAGGTTCACAGATCCGCTGGTCCCCACAATCAGAATAACCTCTCGCGAGGAAAACCAGAAGATCCGGGTAAAGCTTGTGTATGTGGGGAGCCCCATCTCAGACAACTACGACCAGGTCATCTGCGACGAGGAGGTCGACGAGATTCCGCGCGGCATCGTAGAGTTCGAGTTGGAGTGCGCAATTCCTGAAATAGAGAAGATCCCCAAGGAAGACCTGATTGGAGTCACATCGATCATCATCATATTCTACAATGAAGCAGGAATTCAGTTCACAAGAATTGGATACTTCCTGAAGGTAGACTATCCAGGACTGGAGGTGATCGAGGAAGCAGAAGAAGATGCAAGCGAGGAAGACGAGAAGGAAGAAGCAGAGACAGAGGGCGGCGAAGAAGATGGATGTGGCGCGGTAGCTGAGCAGGAGGAAGAAGACGGTGAGCACGAAGAGGAGCAGGAAGAGGCCACGGACGTGGAAGATGAGGCACAGGGAGGTGCAGGAGAGGACAAGAAAGATGGGCAGCAAGACGAGCAAGAGAAGGAGGATGCAGAAGGGGTCTTGAGGGTGTACAAAAGCGATTTAGAGCACATTGAAATAGACCGCAATAACCTTTTTATTGAGATTCTCGAGCCTCCTTTAATCACAATATTCACGGAGGCCTGGGAAAAAGAGGTTCCTGCAGAAGAGGTGGAGGAAGGTACGAATGAAGGGATGGTTGAAGACAGCTAAAAGCTCGCTCTTTCTAGTAAAAAACGATCCTGCCGCACTTGTTTTTCTCTGGGAATGTCCAGAAGACTTCCTTGGTCAGAGGGAGCGTTTTTTCTGAGCCCCTTTTCACGTGCGCTACCTGGGTGCCCTTTACAATCACCTCTTTGTGCGCTGTGGAGAGGCATAGCTCCTGCCCTTCAATGCGGATGATGACGGGGGCGATTTTCCTTACACACGCATCTATCTCTGAATTAAGAAAAACTTCGCCCAAAGAGGATCGGACAGCTACCCTGCCTTCTCTCAAAGCAAGGCTGCAGCACCCGCTTCCCCGTGCCCTAAGAGCCTCTTCGAGACTGTGGAGATCTCTCCCATCGACAGAGGGAATGGCAAAGATGTAATATCTGTGGCTGTACACCCACTCTGGAATTGGGTCTGGGACGACCACAACCTTAAGAAAAACATTTTTCTCTATCAGAGTCGATTCCGAGAGAAGCCTTATCTTCTGCAGAGAGATGTCCTCACTTGCAAAAAACATGTACCGCTTCCTCTCAGCCCCATGTTTTGCTAGTGGAGACAGTGTCGAGAACTTAGTGGATTTGTCTTCTATTTTCGACTCGCCCAGCTCCCGCAGCCTCTTTTCTCTGCAGATTCCTTCCACCTCATATATTTCCAGATCACCCTCCAGCTCAAGCACAAACTTTCCGGTTGTATATAGTATGTCCCTTTCTTCCTTTTGCTCATCCACAATAAATATCCCTGTTTCGTCTCCCCTCTTTGTTGCAGTAATCGGGCTCTTTATCGCAATATTCAAAACGCCCTTCTTCTCTTCTCCTCCTAAAGTGATTTCAAGCTCTTTTTCCCGGGACATTCCCAGCTTTCTTTCCACCAGCTCTGGAATGACTGTTCTCGATCCTTCACTGATTTTCGAGAGGAGCCCCGGCTTTCCTTTGAGAGAGAATTCTATTTCCCTTTTCAGCGTCTCCTTCAGCTTTCTCTCATGCCCGCATTCTGTGCACTCCACCTTGCTGAGAGCCTCTCCCAGGTAGAGGCACTTAGTTCTTGTGGAGACCTTCTCCGCGATCCTAGCCAGCTCCATCAGGAAAAGCGCCATTCTCTCCTCACCGACTCCAATTTTCGAGGGGATCTCGTGTAAAGTCTTTTTGTCGCATTCTCCTGCCCGAAGCACCTCTACAACAGTGTTTATCCTTCTGTCTGCATCTATGGCCGAGTCTTTGCAGACCCTCTCAAACCCTGTCCTGTCGTGCCTCTTTTCGCACACGCTCTCTATTAGGAGTGCGTATTCGTAACCCTCTTCTCTGAAGCACCGCAGAGCCTCGCTGGCCATTCCTAACTTTGTGAACACAATCCCCAGCCTCATGTAGTTTCCGCCTTCCAGCCGCTTCACCCTTGCCAAATTGTATTTCACAAGCTCGTCCATTTTGTCAAGGAGGGCGCTGCATACTGAGGATGAAGAAGCAATTGTTCCGTCTCCTCGCACCTTCTCTTCCCAGTCCCTATCTATGTACCCCTCTTCTTTTCCCACATAGATTTTTGGCTCTCCACAGACCACGCTCATGTAGCCGTCTATGAAGTAGAGGTACTCTGCCTTCTGGAATGCGTTATGCGTCCTCGTGGTGGGGAACTCCACGGTGAGAAACACTGTCTCCGGAAGCAAAAGCGTTCTGCGCACTGCTTCCCCGGGAGTATACTCGGCTCTTATCTCGGGAATTTCCTTCTCCACGAGTATCTTTATAGTTGCAAGTGCCATGTTTGTTTATTTACGCCATCTTCTAAATGTGCTGAGAAACAAATCACTTTGCCTCGATCCTTCTTTGTTTGTCGTTTCTTCTTTGGAGGATGTCTGCATTGCGCGCAGCCCAAGAACCAATTAAGAGCTCAGAAGATTTAAGGACTTTTTGTTTTGGATTCTGCGATGAAGGTGGGAATAAATGGAGCAGGAAGAATTGGGAAAATGGTTGCAAGGATAGTGCTGGAAAGGGGCATGGAGATAGGATGCATAAACGACCCTTTTGTGGAGGCAGACTACCTGGCATACCTCCTTAAGTACGATTCTACTCACGGGAGATTCAAGGGCACCGTGCGTGCAGAGGGCTCTGCAATTTTTGTTGAGTGCGGGGGAAAAAAGATGAGCATCCCCCTTTCCAGGAAGAAGAACCCAAAGGAGGCTGACTGGTCTTCCCACGGCGTAGAATACGTGATCGAGGCCTCAGGTGTGTTCACAACGCTTGAGGGCGCGCAGGGGCACATCGATGCAGGTGCAAAAGGAGTCATAATCACTGCCCCAAGCAAGGATGCGCCAATGTTCGTCATGGGTGTGAACGAGAGAGAGTACAAGGGAGAAAAAATCATCAGCAACGCCAGCTGCACCACAAATTGCCTTGCACCGCTCGTGAAGGTCGTTAACGAGAAGTTTGGGATCGAAGAGGGCCTTATGACAACCGTGCATGCGCTTACTGCTACACAGAGAATTGTTGATGGGATTTCTGCCAAGGCATACAGAGACGGGAGGGGAGGGCTTCAGAACATCATTCCCGCATCGACAGGCGCAGCGAGTGCTATAGGAGCTGTGATTCCCTCGCTCAAAGGAAGGCTGACAGGAATGGCATTCAGGGTTCCTGTAAGCGATGTAAGCATTGTCGACCTCACATGCAGGCTCAAGAGCGATGCAAGTGAGGAGGACATCAAAGGAGCAATAAGAGAAGCAAGCGAAGGCGCCCTCAAGGGGATTCTTGGATACACAGACGAGCTTGTCGTCAGCACGGATTTTATTGGTGACTGTAGGAGCAGCATATTTGACTCAAAGGCATCGATCTATCTTTCAAAGCGATTTGTAAAGCTTGTTTCCTGGTATGATAACGAATACGGGTACTCTCACAGGGTTGTCGATCTCCTTGTGCACATTGCAAATAAAGGCTAGTTTCGTGTGTATGTCTTGAATCCAATTGTTATAAGCAGCCGTGCAAAGAAAAGGTTTGCCAGGAGCAGCGGGAGCCTCCAGATAAGAAGCAGAACCCTTTCTGAAAAATGCTTGGGAAGAGATTCCATGTATACTGCTGCATTGCTTCCCATACAGAACAAAAATAAATGAAATTTCTTGGTGTGAAGGGAACAGCAAGTGCAGTATAAGAGCTGCAGGCGTATTTATTCTACACCCTGGAACCGGGATAAGAAAGGGTCTTTAGAATAGACACCTATTCCCAAGGACGGGCACATACCTCTACACAAAGAGTAAATAAATACTAGGAAGTTTGCTTAGTCCATATTTGCCTTACTTAGAGCTTCCTTTGCTTCGTAATAGTGTCTGCGTGAGTATTCAAAAATAAATGTCTTATTTCTCTCCACCTTGAACGCCTCGCGGGCTTTTTCTTTATCTCCGCTATCTACGATGTACTTGAGAAGCAGGGATAGCATGCAGAATCTCGCTCCTGGCTCGTCCTTGCCTTCTCGTATATTATCGCGCATGTTTAGGAGGATAAATGTTTCCAGATCTCCATAGTGCTTTTCCTCTATTGAGAGAAGTAAGGCGAGGTATTCTTCTACGCTGTATGCCACAGCAACCATTTGAATAAGAGCGTTTCCAATCTCCTCTGTGGGTGCATGCGTCATATTCCCAATCATAAAGCACTCGCTGTCCTCTGCACTCTCCTTCTGTCCTCCATCTTCTCTTCTTTCTGCCTCCTCATTGCCTGCTTTACATCCATCCTCCTGCAGACCTTCTCTTTTCTCTGCCTCCATTAGCTTTGGGAATTCTCTATCCAGGGCCTTTTTTATTCCTTCTTTGAAAGAGCCTCTACTATCTAGAAGCTGGTCATTCCCAAGAGAGCTTTTATGCACCATGGTTCCGCTTGTCTTTGACTCGTAGTACTTTGGACGCAGCTCTTCCTCTATCCTCTCAATTTCGTCTTCTTCTTCTCTCCGCGTTTCCCTCTGTCTCTTAGGTCAAGAAGCTCTTGCAGCCTGCTCTCCATCTTTGTCTTCCGCATGCGCCTCTGCTCTGTTTTCCATCTTCTGAAGCTCCGCTCGTCTATGTTTGGGTGCACCTTCTCGTCGTCGCTTCCATCGCTTAGCTTTATGTTCTCGAACTTACTGTAGTCGACCATAAAGAGCTGGAATTTAAAAATATTTATGACATTCAAGCCAGAGTTCTCGTCCGTGCACCCGGTCTCTCCAATACAGACAGCAAATAAAAACATATACAGCTACTTCATGAAGCATGACTCCTCGTACTATGTGTCTCCAGAAAAAAGATATCAAGCGTACAGGCTCTCCTCGGACAAGACATATGTCTTGGCCATAACTGGATACAGATCGAAGACAGAGGACTTTTCGTACACGGGGCAAGACAAGAATATCGAAATAGATTGCATTCTGGGGTGCGAGCAAGGAGCCGTGAAGGAAATAAGGAAGATATCTGTCGACAAGATACAAAAGTGCGTTAAGGACATGGAGCGAGAAGTGCCAAGCGTGGAGGACATAAAGAGGAGCAGCGAGGTGTTTATTGCAGTCTCTTTTCCAGACGCCCTGAACAGAAGATCTATTGTGGGCCTGGTGCGCTCCCTGATTAGCCACCAGAAGTTTAAGGGAGTTCTGCTTGTTCCGCGCTCTCTTTCTATTTCGCTTGGGCTGAGCCTTCCCAACTGCCTGGTTGTAAGAAGGGGGCTGGCTCTTGGCGTTTCTGGAATTGAGGATAACTGCGTGATGCAGGAGTCTCCCGTGGAGGGAGGAGCGGTGTTCACCTCCTTGCTTGAGGAAGAAGACTTTGTAGAGGACTTCAATAGAAAAGAGCCGCCTGCTGAGGAACTGTTCCCAGAAGAGTTTATCTGCTCCCTCTGTGGAGAGAAGTTCTTTCTTGAGGACTTTACCTTACATTTCGAAACACATGGGATGGACCTGCAGACTAATCAGGCAGAAGGAGACCAGGTATTACTCTCCTGCCAGCCAGCGCTAGAAAGGAATTCTGGAAAAGATGGAGGCAGAGATGGAGAAAAGGAGCAAAATGTGGAGGAGGTGATTTCTGGGCTGGCAGAGAGGATTGGGTCCAAGGAAAGAGAAAAGAAAATCTTCTCGAATGTGGTAGTAGTCGGAATGGATGGACTTGACTTCAGCGAGGAAAAGAGTGTTATTGAGAAGTACGTCGAAAAAAGAACAGGTACACTCCCAGCTGTAACAGAGCTGAGAGAAGAGGAGGGAAATATAACCGCGTGGAAGGGGCTCCATGCACTCTCTTCGATAGAGCCAGCAAAAGAGCTTTGGCTCACAGACAAGGAATGGGAGAGCGTTGGTCTGCGTGTCCTTAAAGAAAAGCTTTTATTTACGATTTGATCTCGACCGAAAGACTTAGGGGCGATCTTGAGGAGCAGGAAAAAGAGCATCTCCTCGTCCTTTTGCTGGCATTCCTTACTTGCTATGGATATTTCAAAGGCCTTCAGAGTAACTATGACACTCTGCCAAAAGAGCAGCCAAGTTTGTCATCATTAAGCCGGGGTGTGAAAAGTAAAAAACAAAAGAATGGCCGCAATGTCGAAGACCTGCATGGTAAAAATTGGAGGAGACGATGGCAGGGAGTGGGTGCTTAAGATGAAAGACAAAACAAATGTTGAGGAGGTTTTTGCAAAGTATGTACGAGAAATCACGGAAAGAGTGCAGGGGAAAATGTGCGCTTCTACTTCACGGGAGAAAGGTGCTTAAGAAGACATGCCCTCTCTCCTGAGATGCAGGAGGAAAATAGCATATCGAGGACTTCTTGTTTCAGGTGGGGAGATGATAATAAAAGAGCAGTACTAGGATGCATTTTACCTGGCTTCACTTACCGTCTAGCTCGCTTACATGCAGGGCTCTATCCATGACTCTGAAGCCTGCTTTCTCGCCTTTCATCTCCATCTCAATGAGAAGATGGTTAGCACTCTCTTCAGAGACAACCTTGAATTGTCTTCCATTCACTTCGTATTCTCCTCCATTTCTCTTTACAGCTAAATTACCGAGAACTTTTCTCCCAAAGGAAACAAGCTCACCTGTTCCCTCTGCTTGCACCAGAGGAATTTCATACTTTATCTCTCTCCCCGTCCTTTCGCCAGTTCTGGCGCTCCTCCTGTCTATGCTATCTCTAGCTGCTACCTCTTCGTGTCCCCACTCGTTACGAGAAATGAGATCGCTCCCCAAGAAGTCTGCAGGGTCCACGAGCATTGGCGAGCTGAGCAAAGAAGAAGGGTCTATTTCTTTTCCTGCCCTCAATACATACTCTGCATTCAGCTCGTACACAACCTCTGCCTTCTCTGGAGGAAGTATAACGTATGGCAGAGCGTCAATGGCCTCTTGCGCTTTCTTTTCCATTACACAAAAAACTTTAGGAAGAAATTATAGCAAAGGATCCCCCACTTGGAGAGTAGTCTGAATTGTGTTATAGCCCTACACCCAGAGCCACCTTTCGAATTCAACTATCCAGCTAACTGCAGCTATCTCAAATGCCTCTGTGCCTCCTCTGCTTAACATGTGCAGAAGGCATAGGCACAGAGACATGCGGGACCTCCCTTTCTGGTACGCTGCCACCATGGGGACTTACCCCCTGCCATCTCGGCACGGTCCTCTTTCGAGGGTTATTCTCAGACCTTCCTAAGGAACGCGCCCCTAATCGAAAGCTTCCAAGTGGAGAAGACAGAATTTTTCTGCAAAAGCTTTTATTTTCTGGTCCTATTGAGTACGGAGATAAAAGAGAATGTCAAAATCCAGAGCAGATTCATAGGAGCCGACCCCAAAGAGTAATAAATAAAAAACTCTGACAGATAGTGTAGATAGTAAACCCCTGTCCTCCTTCTAAACAGGAAGAAGTGTGCCAGTGATTGGCAGAAGGATGCAAGCAGGAAGAGCGGCAGGTCGTAGGCGCTCTTTGGCATGTAGAAAGGAGTGAGTATATAGTAGAAAACCCCAGTAAGGTAGTGGTACGTGCATCCTGCTGGAGGAGAGTACGAATACAAGAGGGACTCAAGAAGTCTTCGGGAGCAGTGGAAGAGGAAAAGATGTAGGTTCGGAGAACGGGCTTCTACTAGAAAAACAGCGAGGATCCCAACAAGGTAGAAATGTACGAAGAGGTTTTTGGAGAGAGGGAGCCTGCCAAAAGAACACTTTCCGTGCATAGTGAGCTCTCTTTTGAACAAGAACGAAAACAGCGACGAGAAGATCAGGACAGACAGGTAGAAGCTATACAGAGACATGCGTTCCAATGAGCCCAAAGATTATTCAAGTGTAAAAGAAATAAAAGATACCAGCCCAAGCAAAAAGAGAGAAGCAACAGGTAAGCAAGAGTAGATAAGTGGGAAGAAGGGAGAGAGAAGGAAGCATGGGCAGAAGACAGTAGAGGATATGTGGAGAGCATCGGAATGAAGATAAAAAGAGCGGTTTGCAGCTCTGAGTACGAGCCGGGGAATCGCGGATTTTTAGAGCGTATGGGAAAGAGCTATCAGAAGTCTTGGGAGGTGTGGCAGTGGCTAACAATATTTATTACTTTGCCTTCTTCTCTTCTTTCTGCGCAGGCTCTTCGAATGCGTAAAGAGGCAGGAAGCTTTCGAGGACTCCACAGTCTTCAAAGAGATTGGGGAATATCCAGAGGCCCCTGGGAAGCACAGGCACAGTGAATCCATAGACAAGCAACCTAATAATGCTTATCAGCACAAGAAGGCCCACAAGGATAAAAACGACGTGGAAGAGATACGTCGTGTAGTACTTGAGCCTCCTGGGCCACACCTGGAACATCACAATCGAAAGGGCTAGAAGAATGATCCCAATCCCCACAAGTATGTTCTTCAGCTGAGACCCTTCTTTGATCCAGATATAATCGTTGTTGATGTTAAAAAGATACTCCACTTCCATTGTGCATGTCAGTTCGTCTCTGTCTGAGCGTACCTTCACAATGTAGTGGTTCTCGAGGAGGGCCTGGAGCATTTTTCGTGCCTCCTCTGCCTTCTTCTTTTTTGTGTCCATGAGGTAGACAAGCGCGTCTGCTCCTTTGAACAGATCAACTCTCTTTATACCGTTCATGATATACTCTTTTGTCTCGAGTCCCCTGAGTATGCTCTCTGCCTCCTTCAAGGAGATGTTTCTCTCCTTCCCTTCCCCCTTCATATGATCCAAAGTGAGCAAGAATTTATTTGTCCACTAGTGGAAGTATGGTAGGAGAAAGAGATGGATACATCGAGGAGCGGACGAGGAGATGCATGGAGATACTTGAGGTGGTAAGGAAGCTCAAGAGTGGAAAGCACTCCAGGGCTGGGCTGGAGGGCCTTCTTGTTGAGATAGAGAAAAGAATACGGTTCATGGAGGAAATGCGAGAGCACAGGGGACAGAGGGGGATCGTGAAAAGAGAGGGCGGGAGATGGTTTGTGGAGAGCAGCCACACACAAGTGGTCATCGGAGAGAGGTGGAAGGTAGAGCACGTGCAGAGCTCTATCGAGGGCATGGCCGAGGCCCTCGTGTCTCCAGAGCTATGCAGAGCTATTGGGCTATCGAACTCTTCTTCTCTTCCAGAGGAGCTTTCTGTGTACCTCGGACTTTTTCGAGAGAAGGAGACGCGGTGCTTCACATGTCTCAGAATATCCTGTCCCGTGGAGTGTGTGGTCCCTCTTGTCAGGCTGGCCAGAGGCTCTCTCCTTGTCTCGTATCACATTCCTTGTTTTATATCCTCAGGGGATTTTTAGGGATTGTTTATTCCATGGGATTTATATTCTCCAAGCTCCAAAGACACAGAGACCCGAAGATCCTTCTGCTGGGCCTGAGCGCAGCAAAGAAACTGCAGGTGGCAAGCAGAGTGTTTTCCCTCTACAAGGACCTCGCGATTTTTCAGCTGCAAACAAGCGCATTTACGTTTTACAGAGCCGAGGTGGGAGGAAGAGTTGTGAGAATTGTGGAGATGGACGACGACGAGTTCAGTGACGTGTTCTGGAGCTGCTACTTCGAAGGTATGAACTCGATCATCTATGCAATCAACTACTGCGATAGAGAGACTCTTGGGGACAACCTTGTGAAGCTGAAGGAAATAAACGACAATATAGAGCTGCCGAAAGACCTGGTCTTTCTCGTGGTGATAGACAACTCGGAGAGCACTAGTGCATACGTGGAGTTTAAGTCGAATATAGAGATCATCCTCGAGGGACGTATGCACAAAGTGGTCTCGACAGAAGAGGAGACAGGGTATGTAGAGAAGGAGACCTTGGGGAGGGGGTTCGAGTGGCTGCTCCAGAAAATGTAGCTAGGAGAATTTGTAGAGAATCAGAAAAGACTCTACTGAGGAAGGCTTCATAAAGAGAGAAATGTTTTTTGGAGAGAGAAACATTCCTCTCGACCCGATTTCTGAAACGACTTCCCCAGAAACATCAACCAGGAGAAGGGGCGGGAGGTCAGAGGTTTTCACCAGTACGGTAGAGCCTTCTTCCTCGTTGAAGGAGTCGTTCAGAAGGAGGTATCCTTCGAGCGGGATCTTGAAGACCTCGATCCTTTTTATCTCTCCCGCAAGGGGGACAAGCGAGCATGCGCCCAGAAGGCATAGATTGTCGATGTTGTGGGAGAGTTCGAGAAGCCTTCGCTCTGTCCGCGGGCCCATTTCTACCCACTCTGCCTTTCGGAGGCTCTGTTCGATCCTCTCTATCTCTTTGTCCTCAATGCCCAGAGAGAATGCCCAGGTCTCTGCACCACTGGAGCCTGGGGCAGGATTGGCGTTTTGACACCCGTCTTCCAGGTCCTTTTTTTTATCTCCTGCATCTCTGCTAGAATCGCCTTCCAGCCTAGCTGGCCATGCGTCTATGTGGATAACCTTCTCTTTCGAGAAAATCTCCCCGAGCATTCCATTTCTCTCGATCTCCACCCTGAAAGACCCACTTGTCCTTCCTTGAATTCTCAACCACCCGGTGAAGGCTTTTCGAGGACCCCGACACGTCTCCACTTCATGGTACGAAAGCTGCGAAACTTCAAAGAACACAAGCCTGTTGAGACAAGTCTCTATCCTTTTGGCACAGGTAAGGGCGTCAGGCTCGTAGAGGGCAAGAGCGCCCCCTTCAGATCCACTGAGGTAGAAGGAGAATGCAAAAACTCTCTCGTCAAGACAGTCATCATGGCAGAGGAGATAGTGTCCCTTGTTGTAGTAAGATGCAAACAAATCCATTTCGAAGAGCTCGCTTTCCAAAGGAAGATCTGCATAAGGATCCTCGATTTGCTTAAGGGAGCACACAAGCTCCTTCCGAACACAGTGCAGGAACTCCTGGAGTTTCATCTCATTGCGCAGCTCATTGGTCTGGAAGAAATGAAAGAGGTCTGTGTGTTTCTCGTGGAACTCCAGGGAGCTGTAAGCAGAGACAACTTTCTCGAGTAAGGGCGGGGACAAGAAGCCGTCTACAACTTTGTGGCGGAAGGGAAACGAATGCATCTGCAGAAACAAAAAGAATTTTCAAAGAGCCCGGGGTTTGGCGCTGCACTGCCAAGGCAGGTGATTGGACATCCTTGTTGGAGAAAAGTATAAATTCGTTGTTTCAGGAGAGAGCAATGCCAATACAGGGAGGAGACTTGGATCTAGGCGAGAAGAAAGACAAGCCAGACCAGAAAGACAAGGCCGCTGAGGTTAAGGAAAAGGTGGTTGAGGCGAAGGATAAAGCAAAGGAAGCTGTGGGTCTCGGGGGAAAGGGGGAGAAGAAAGAAACCCCGAGTAAAATTGACTCTGTGAAGGAAAAGGGTGGAGAAGTCACAAAGCCTGAGCCCCCTAAAGCACAGCCGAAACCAGCGCAGCCAGAGAAGATCTCCGGAGCACAAGGCCAGGGCGCTGCTCCAGGGGCACACACAGGAGCCCAGGAAAGGTCCCATGGAGGACCGAGGCCAGTTGAGGGGAAGGAGACAGCAAGGGGCAATACCAGCAAGAGCAGCGGGCCAGGATCGTCTGCAACTGGGGGAGCACGAGGACAGGGAGCCCTGGGAACAGGAGCAGCACAGCCAGAGGAAGAGTTCTTCATAAAGAGATGGTATTTGAAGATCAAAGATGCAATCATGAGTTTCTGTTGCGGATCAAGAGACACCGTCAGACATGTCGCTTAATCAAGTAATAAAGCTCTTCACATCAAGGCTTTATCTTTATCCAACGAATGTTTCTTTCGTATGCCTAGCCCAAATTCTGGCTCTCTGCAGCGGAGAAATCATTTGCTAGGCTAAATCTTGGTAAAGAAGGTGGTTTGGGCTCCGTTTATTTGGCGAAGCAAAGATGGGCCCAGTATAGACCTCTAGAAACTCAATTCCACAGCTCTAGTTAAATTTGAGTCTCTCTGCCCTTTCTTGCAAGGAGCGCATTTCATTCGTAAGGCTGAGTAATAACCTTTTAAGGTCACTAATTTCCTTTTCTGCAAGTGATTTTGCGGCATAAGCTTTTCTGTCCCTCGAGCATTTGGTTGAAGAATTGCTCGTACTCGTCATTTCTTTCTTGAATGATTTTTTCAAGCTTTTCCTTAAGAGCTGAAATCTTTTTCTCTTCAGTGTCCTCCTTGGGCGCAGAGCACTTGGAGGGGCTTCCTGTGTCTAGAATGTGCTTTTTTAACGATATCCTCTATTTCCTCTAGCTGATGCTCCTCTGAATTAACAGAAGTATGCATCTTGTTTTCTATGAAACTCGAGTACATGTTAAACAGGCTGTTCCTTTCTAAAACTATCATATTTTCACTTTCTTCAATGATACTCTTTTTTGTCTGAATCTTTGTTAGAGTGTTTGTAGCACTTTGTATCCTTCCTAGAATAGAGCTCATCTCTTGTGTGGGATTCTTAATATCAAGAATCTTTCTTTTTGTGCTCTGCAGTAAAGTAAATGGTCCTTCAGAAAATTCTTTTAGAAGCTTATCGAGGTCTTTTAGATTTCCAGTTACCTTCTCTTCTTGTTGGCTAAGTGTCTGGGCTTTTAGTTGATTTTTCTTTTCTTGGAGACTCTCAAGATTACTCCTTGTTCTGCAATTTCCGAGCTCTATTAAACTTTTCAAATTCCTGGGGAGAAATTGGGATTGTGAAGAGATTTTTCCTAGTAGGGCTCGCAGAACCGGTGATAGAAAACGTCTCCGAGCTTTTTCTTGAAGTAGAGGGACTTTCTTGGAATAGAATCGCACCATCTTTGGAGCTTTTAAAACCATTTTGATTGGGGTTTTCCAGAGTAAGTTTCTCAATAAGACTTCTAGCATTCATTCCATTGAGAAAAACCTGGTCTCTAAGGTAGCAGTTCTGGGACTTAGCCTTCTTTTTCTTAATATTTATATTCTTAAACCAAGACTTCATCTTCTGCCTCATGCCTTCAAGAATATGAAACGCTCTGGAGATCGGCCTACAATCTTTCTTGTAAAGGTAGAGTGAGCCAGCAATCATTAACACAATTAAAACAGTGATTGTATATTCACTTGTCTTTGAAAAGTTCTTTGAGAACGCGTACCATGACTCTGGATCAAATGAAAGCTCGAGCGGCATTGATCAAGCTAAAATTTTCGGCACTAAAGGGATTTTTCCAGCTTTTTTTCAACAGCCAATCATTTTTCGTGTGACCAAAACAGGGCTCGTTTATTTCTACTCGAAGAGGAAATATGACATCTTGGCCTAGTTCTTTGGATTATATGCTAGTATTTTGTGTCTTAAAGCAAGTGCTTCTTCTGTGAGGGAGTTGATGGAGTCCTTTAGTTGCCGAAGCTCTATTCGTAAGAGATCTGTTCTTCTGGAGAGATCCTGCTCCCTTCCCAGGATTCCATTAAGATCTTTTTGCAGAAGCGCTCTCTCGTGTAAGATGGTTCCCAGCTTATAATTTTCGAGATCAAAAGAGTTAGTTTGGTAAGTATCAAACTTCTTTTTGTGGGCGTCCCTCATTTCTCGATGCATCCTTCTCGCAAAGGCTCTTTTTATTCTCTCAAAGCATGCATTCTCTTTTCCTACGTTATCTCTTATCTTATTAAGTGTCATTTGGTGGAGCTCGAAGATATGTTTGGTGTCATCTGGCACATTTCTTTTCTCTCCATTGAGTTTGTTCTGGTCTTCATTCAGCTTACTCAATTTTGCTTCTATTTTACCAATCTCTTGAAGGAGTTTTTCTTTTTTCTTTGCAGGAGCCAGATTAGCAAGGTCTTTCCCTTTCTCTCTTAATGGCAAAAAAGAATCACGGAACACTTCAATAGAACTATCGAGCTCTTTGAATATTGGCAAAATCAAATCACTCCATTCTTTTGCTATCCTTTTGTAGGCATTTCCTTTTTGATTTTGGAGAGCATCGAGCCATTTCTTAGTTTCCTCTTGCTTCTTCGTTTTGAGCGCATTAAGCTCCTGGTAAGTCATCTCTTTCTTAAAAGGAGAAATCAGGCCGGAAATTTGTTTTGGAGGAGGTTTTTCTGCAGAAAAGTGCTCTGAGGAGAAAGAGCTGTCTGGAACAGAAGGGAAAATTATTCCCGGAAAATCTTCCGAAGGCTCGTTGTCTACAGTAGAATCTTTAAGTGCTTCCTGTACAGAAGATGGCTCATTAACAAAAGCTGGCACAAGTTCACTGAACAATTTCGCGAACCAATTAAAATACTCCTGGACCACTGTCTTGATACGGTATCTGGATAGGAGAAACAACCCACCAGCAGCAAGAAGGGCAATTAAAATCCCTCCCACATACAAAGTAAGTTCTGGGGAGCTTAGGAACTTGCAAAAGGCACTCTGATCTAGTTCTGGGCACATAGTACGCATGAATACGTTTGCCATCACGCTAAACTCAAATTTTCTTAAAAAGGCAAATATTTTTCTTTTTCTCTACCAGCCAATCATCCTTGCGATTTTACGAAAATAGCAGAATGAAGGCTCGGTGAAAATAAAATTAGCTGAAAGTAAAAAAGACACAACAGAGTTTGCCAATAGCTTTATTGTGTTTTCTCTGGAGTCTGCTGAAGGGTGTAGGTGGCTCAGAAACGAAAGGCCCTCTGCCCTTACTCGCAACTAGCTTCTCATCAGAAGATTGATGCGTTCGCTAACTTTTTCCCAGAAAACCACAACATATTTCCTGATAGCGGCCAAGAACTGCAAAGCGTTCTCCTTAATAACTCTAAGAGCTGGCGAGGCCCTCTCCTTAGCAAATCTGAGTGCAGCCAGGATCTTTTCTTTGATATCTCTAAGAGCATTCGCAGACATAGTCAAAGCTCTTTTGGCTTTTTCTTTACTGATGTAAGTGAAGACCAAATAAATGACAGCGGCTAAGAAGAGTGTGACCCCCACCAAAACCCCTACCTTTGTGGGGCTACTGAGAAAATCCCCTAATCTCTCGATATAGTTCTTTTCTGGAGCTTTTCCATACGGCCACCAAGACATCTTGGCACAATAAAATTTTTATTTCATATAAGCATAGCTTACTCGGTTTTCCTGCTAGCGAGAATCCTTCTGTGCTTAAATTAGGTTGAAAATAAAGTAAATCACGCAAGAAAACAAAATAGCATGAAAGGAGGATGGGGAGAGGGAATTGTGAATATTTCAGACCTATACCCTATATTCCACAATTTCACACCTCGTGCCTCGTGAACTCCGTCCCACAGCATGCTACTCCTTAAATTCCTCGTTTAATTCTGGAGACTCTATTTAAATTGAGATTTTTAATATTTATGGAGGAGTTCTACAAGCTGAAGCTGCAGGACATCAATGGAAACGAGATTGACTTTGGGAAGAAATATCAGGGAAAGGTGCTTCTGGTGATGAACTCTGCATGCAAGTGCGGATTTGCCAAGGGGAGCCTGGAGATGGCAAGTAGGATTTCGAGGGAAGTAAGTGGGGTGAAGGTGCTTCTCTTTCCAGGCCCATTGAATGCGCTTGTGAACCAGGAATTCAAGACCTCAGAAGAGGTAAAAGAATTCCTGAAGAACTTCCCCGGAGACTACGATCTATTTCCTATTTCAATGGCCAGTAAGAATCCTGTGCTATCCCTTCTGAACAAGAATGCCCCCTCTCTTCTCTCGATGAAGATTCCTCTTGTCTGGAATTTCACCAAATTTGTGGTGGATAGAGAGGGAAATGTGAAGAAGTATCTCCCAACAACCAATCCAGAGAAGGTGGAGGAAGAAGTCAAAAAGGTGGCCAAGGCCAACCAAGGGGGATTGGAGGACCAAAGCCACTTCCAGGATAAAAGGATAAATAGCACAAGTGGGCTATCTTCGGATGGATAAGAAAGAAGAAACACAGAAGATCGGAGAGAACGTAAAGGAGGCCGTAGATAAGAGCAAGGAGAGTGCGAAGAAGATGGGAGAGGGGGTGAAGGAGGAAGCGAACAAAGCAGAGAAGAAGGCTGCAAGCCAATATGAAGAGGAAAAAGAGAAAGTGCAGCAGAAAATAGGAGGAGGCTCTTCGGGAAAGATAGAGAAAGAGACAGAACAGATGAAGGATGAGGCTGTTGACATGATTCATAACAAGGGCGAGAAAAAAAAGGAGAGCGATGAGATGCGAGAAAAGGTGAAAGGGCACATAACGAGTGCATATTCAAAGACAAGGGAGATCTTCAACAATGCAACGGAAAAAGTAAAGGGAGCAGGGGAAGGAGTCCGTGATGGGCTCAAAAACGTCACAGGAGGCAAAAAAAATACACCTCCTGGGAGCGGAAAGGGATCTTCTAACTCCTAGACGGGTCTCCTGCAAGAAATGTATCACAAAGCGACGGACAAGCAGGCTCTGTTAAATTCTGACTTTTGATGAAGGCTGCATTTAGAAAGTGGTGAGGAAGAGCGAGATACTCTTTCTCTGAACGGGAAAAGCGATTCTCCATTAGGGATAATTTTCTACAGTTTCTATTGCGTGGGGAGCCTGTGGCAGACGGCGTTGCAAGGATGCAAGAATAAAGAAATTGGCGTTTGCAAGGATATTTGTCTCCTTTTTCGGAGGGGAAAATGGACCAGTTTATCGAAGAAACCGACTTCCCGCCAAACAATAAATATCTCAGAAAGAGAACATGGTATCTTTAAGAAATCTCTTGGAAGATATAAGGAGCATTTTGACCACGATGTATTGTATCAAGGATTATGCACCTGAGGAGAATTAGTTGAGGTGTCCTCTTCCATTGCTTACTCTACCTTCGTCATAATCATCCCATCTTCTGTAATCCTGTGGTCATACCCGAAAATAGCCTCTGCTTTCCCATGCGGGCACTTGCATGTAGAGTACTCATGAATAATTGACTTTCTGCTTGGCATAAGGGTGATCCCTTCCAGGTCCGTGGAAAAATCCTCTCCAGAGAGAGTCTTTTGCAGCTCCATTTTTTTTAGCTGCGTGAGAAATATTGACTCCTCGATACTTCCCATTACAAACACTCTGTGGATCTTCACAGGGACGGTCTGTCCAATTCTCCAGATCCTTCCTATAATCTGCAGGTCGTTTGCCGGGTTCCAGTCTGTATCAAAGACGATCAGCTCCTTGGCCTTGACTAGAGTAAGGCCCTCTCCCCCAGTCTTGGCTGTCAGGAGGAATATTTTTCGCCCTGGCATCTCGAATCTTCTCAGTGCCTCTTCTCGCTCTGCCCTATTCATCTCCCCATAGAAGGTGATTACTTCAAAAGGTCCTCCCCTCAGCTCCTTTGCCATTCTGCTGAGAACCTCTACGTACCTTGTAACTGCCACGACAGACTCGGTTGTCTCCCGGATGATCTTTTTGAAAAGCTTCCATTTTGACGGGCATGAGTGCAGGGCAGCTCTGAGCCTCTGTATGTCGTTGATTCCGGGTCGAGATATGCTCTCGTATAGGGCCTCATATTCTTCCTCCGCCTCATTCTTTAGGACATAGACGATCTCCTTTTTTTCAGGGAGCCGCAGGGTGGTCCTGGAAATGGATCTGTGCAGAATGGCTCTCCTAGAAAGGTCAGCGAGAGAGGCAGAGAAGTCATTGTCCACAAGAGATAGGAGAGTCTTATATTCCTGCAGGTTATTTTGGAACGGGGTTCCTGTGATCAGCAGCCTCTTGGAGGCAAATTTTTTGAGAGCCATCAGTGCCTGCGAGCTATCGCTTCTGAGTCTGTGTGCTTCGTCGCATACAATCATGCTGAAACGCTCTTTTATCAAGACCTCTTCGTTGGAAGAAAACTTCTCATAGTTGAGGATAAGCACATTCTCCCCCCTGTACTTCTTGATTCCTTTCTCCGGCCCGTTGAATACGGCGAGCCTTGTTCCTAGCCATTTCTTGATTTCTCTCTCCCATACCCCTGCAAGGGAACATGGAGTGAGAACCAGGACCTTCAGGCCTATTTTACAGAAGAGATAGACGAGAGATATTGCCTGAAGAGTTTTCCCCAAGCCCATCTCGTCTGCAAGTATAGCTCCAGGGCTTCCTTTCAGCCTATTGTATAGGAAGAAAACCCCTTCTTCCTGGTAATCCTTCAGCCTGTCCGCAAGGAACGGCTCGATGTAGGCGTTAGGCCCGAATATCAGAGATCCCTCTGGGGGAGAAGCCTTCTTTGTTTTTTGGGGCCTTTTTATGCCCAGAGGCATAAATTTCCTTACTTCTTCGGCTCTTGCATCTCCCTTTCTCCCTCCCTCTTTCTTCTGTTCCCTCGGCGTATGCCACGTAAAGAGCCCCTGAAAAGAACGTACTTTTGGGGAACAACCTGTCAATAGGACTTCCCTCGGAAGAAAGAAGGGTAAAGGACATCCCGTTTTTCCTCAAAACTCCCTTTTTCTCTATGCTCTCAGATGAGGCTCTCTTCCTGTAAATGCACTCCATTGTTGTTTTTTATTTATTTCACCCTTTATCCTCAGCTTCTCTTTGCAAAGATAATTACGTGCAATAAACCTGCCACGAGCGCTCCAACGAACTGCCCGACCCAGTAGACCCATACATTGTACCATCTACCGCTGAAAAGAACGGGGGCAAGGGTAAGAGCGGGGTTGAAAGACCCTCCACTTGAGCCGATCCCCAGGAAAGCAAGAAATCCTAGAGTGTATCCGATGGCTATCGGTGCAAACGAGGACCTGTTGGGAGCCTGTGACGTGACTACCTTCAGCTTATCGTCTTCGTCTTCTTCGTCCGGAATCTCGATCTTCACCTGCGTGGGAGGATTGAAGACGTTAATGGCCACAGCAAATGCAACATAGACCAAGATTCCAGTAAGGATCATTTCCATCAAGATTGCATTTCCTTGGGATGCGCCCGGAGAAAGCTTGGACCGGGTGATCTCAAGAAGCTCCATGCTTGGCCCAGGATTTGTCAGGAGCATTACCGCTGATCCAAGCATGGCCCCTGCACACTGCATAACCATGTAGCAAATCCCCATCCAGATGGGGAGCTTCCCAGTGATGATGGCTGCAAATGTGATAGCTGGATTGAAGTGCGCAATTGTGATATCCATGAACGAGTAGATTATTGCAACAGAGGAGAAGCATACAGTAAGCCCCACAATAACAGGCTGGGTCTCAACCTTGTTGCCCAGCGTAGATCCTACGCTCGAAGAGTACACTGCATAGGCAAATATTGCGGTGCACAGCCCTTCTGCAAGAAGAGGCTTCACCACTCCCCAGTTGAATGTCAGGCTCATCTTTGTTTATTACTCAAAATTAAATTTATGTAGTTTAAGGAAACCAGGCACAAAAGCACGTAGCATGGCTGGGAGGGAGCACAAGAAAACTGGGAGCTGGGAAGCACCAAACATAGTTGACAGTTATGCTTCAATATTACATTGGTGCTGCAGAACCATCAATAAGCATGCGGATACGATGAGGAGCATGGGGATTTTTAATGGGTGTTTTTGGGCCTTATGGATGGAGGCAGCCAGCATGGATTACGTAATTATCCCTGTAATAAATCATGTGGATATTTAATTAAGTCTGAAGTTACTCCTCGTTATCAAAGTTCTCCTCAATCTCTGCAAACTCTCCCTCTGGAGCCACCTCCCTGGAGACCTGCCAGATCTGGAGAACATTATCGTCTGCCACAGAGGCAATCTCCCAGGGCTCGTGTGGGTTCCAGTCGATGTCTGAGACAATATCCGTGTGTCCTCCGTGTATAAATAAAATCTCTGGAGGGCCGTCTTCTGCATCCTCTGGACTCTGCTCTGCGCCGACCTTAGAGAGATCCCACACGTAGACCCGCCTGTCTGCGCTAGAAGAGGCAAGGACAGACTTAAAGTGGGGAGACCATTGCACCTGGAAGACGTCTCCTTCATGCCCAGTGAGCGTGTGGGTAGGGGCGGAGGTATCCCTCATATCCCAGACACAAACGCTTCCATCTTTGGCCCCGGTGGCAAAAACATGTTCGTCTTCGAGTGAGAAGCTCACAGAAAAAATTTCTCCTCCGTGCCCGCGCAGGTGCCGAATCTTCTCTTCTTCCTGTCTCGGATCCATGATAAGAATCTCTCCCCCGTCGCAGCCCCCGGCGAAAATAGATCCTGCACAGTTGAAGGAAACATCGTTGATAACGCTTGTGCACCTGAAGACTTCTGAGGGCTCATCCCTCGCAGACTTGAGGTCGTACATACATACAATTCCATCTTCCCCGGAAGTGATTAGGTCTGTTGCAGCGACTGGATTCCATGCCATACCGTATCCCCCTTTCTTGTGCCCCTTAAGGATCATTTCGGGCACTGCATCCTTGGGGAACGACTGGTGTTTGGTGTAGTCGTAGATGTATGTTTCGGGGTATCAAACCGAGTGGCAATGATATTGCACTGGGAGGGCATATACCTTGCCCTGTTGATTTCGTAGGGCGTGGGAATCTTCTGGAGGACCTTTACCTTGGAATCTCCAAACCCATATCCCCCGTCTTCAAAAGATCTTACAGCAGAATCAGAGACCATGTCTGGGAGCGCGATTCCCACGATCTGAATGTACTCTGTCTCTTTTCCAGAGGTTCTTGTGCTCATGAGAACCCTCTGTGTTGTACTTTCGGCACTCTCATCTCTTGTCGCGTCTGGGAACCACTGGATTGTGAGAGAAGGCCACGTCATTGCATGAGACAGGAGCATATCGTAAAGATATGGAACGTTTTTCCTCCACACACGGAACTCCTCGTTCACTTCCATCTGCTGCGGGTCGTCAAGCTCGCCCTTTATCACTCTCAGCTCCGTCATCTGAAGAAGAAAATTGTTAATTGAATTTTTCTCTTCTAAATCTCTTTGCTCCTAATTGCCAAACTACCAAAAAAGACAAAAGAGGAGGAATTGAAAGAGTAGGTCTAGTATTAGATATCCGACCATCAGAAAGATATTAAGACCGAGCTTGGGGACGGAGTTGGCCAGGGTAGATAGTTGAGCCAGAAAAGAGTGAGTTTTGCTATTGTTTGTACGCGGAAATTGGGGGATCCATTGCTAGTAGTTTTCTTTTATTTCGAATTGCCACCTAGGCAGTTGTGCATCTTCGGGTCTCCTGGGGCTCTTCTTCATACTCTTCCCCAGCCGTTTTCTCGAGCTCCTTCTTTGAGACAAACTTGCCAATGGCATCTTCTTCCCTGCACTCTTCCTCCTCGACGCAAAAGGCCTCTCGCATCTTCCTCAAGTCGACCTTTGCAGGGAACTTGATGATCACTCTTACGTACAGGTTTCCCCTCCCGTGGCCGCTGCTCATTGGGAGTCCCTGCCCAGGAACCATCAGAAGATCTTCTCCCAGATTGACCCTGGAAATATTGGGGAGAGAAACGTTGATTTTTCCTTCCAGTGTTTCCACGGATGCACACTCTCCAGAAAGTAGCTTGTGGAGAGGGACCTCTGTCTCTGTGTAGAGATGGGCCTCGTCGAGCCTGGCAAACCTGGGATGCGGATTGATGGATATCACAAATATCACATCTCCCGGGAGAAGATTCTTCTCCTCATTGCCCATATTTTCGTAGACAATTTTATGTCCGTCTACTACGCCAGGGGGAATCTCAAACTCTACGGTGTTGGACTGGTGGATGTACCCACTGCCTTTGCAAGCTCCGCAGGAAGGACCTTTCTTGATATATCCCTCACCCATGCAAGGAGAACATATGGTCTCCCTGCAGAGAATGGTTCCCCTTGACCTGGTCCTTTCTATGTAGACGCCCTGACCTCCGCATCGAGGGCACTTCTCTGAGCTCTCGGCCCCCATTCCATTGCACTTAAGGCAGGCCGCTTTCTTGGGAATCTTGTACTTGCAGCGCTTTCCAGTCATGACTTCTTCGAGAGTAACCAGAATTTTCTCTACTTTTGGCTTGCACTTTCTGGACCTCTGGGATCTCGATCCAAAGCCACCAAACATATCAAATATATCTGCAAATCCTCCTGCGCCACCCATCATCCCGTCCTCAAGATCTTCTCCATTATCGTACCTTCTCTTTGTATCTTCGTTAGAGAGAATGTTGTGCGCACTAGAGATCTTGGAAAACTTCTCGTTCATCTCTTTCTTAAGATTGTCTCTCTCTTTGTCGCTCTTGCAGGCTGCAAGCGCCTTCTTTACTGTAGGGCTGTCGTGATGGTACATCTTTGCAAGCTTCTTATAGGCTGTCTTGATTTCCTGAATGGACGCTCCCCTCTCCAAGTCAAGTGTCTTGTAGTAGTCCTCTCTTTGTCCATACATAGAGCGCCAGAAAATTTTTGGCTTAATAGCACTTTGAGCCAGAAATTTCTGGAAGGAAAAAGGAGAGAATCCAATCAAGGCGAACCCAGAGAAAATAGAAGAGAGGGGCGGGCGCTGGCCCAAATAACTATTTTTTGCAAATGCGCCCACAAGTATGGGTACGTCTCAGTATGCTACAGCCATGACTTTTTTCCTTGAATAGAAGTCAAATAGAAGGATGGCTGAATGAGAAAGGGCAATCGAAGGGGAAAATTGTAGAAGATTCCTGGAAGCGTTGAGGAGCAGAGTCGCTTGAGACACAGGCGTTCTTAAGTTGTCTAATGTTTTACGTTCTGGCGGGAAAAGATCCATAAAAATTTGGCTTTTTTGTGGAAGGATGGAAGAAATGACGAAGGAGCGGGCACTAGCAGTTCTGGGACTTGCAAAAAAAGCATCTGCAACTGAGCAGGAAATCAAGCAGGCATATAGAAAGGCTGCGCTGCTCACGCATCCAGACAGAAAGGGGGGCTCAGAAAAGAAGTTTATGGAGGTGTATGAGGCTTATGAGAGACTTACTTCAAAAAATGCTTCTGGAGGAATCACCAAGGAGGCGTACGAGGCGTTTAAGACTTCTTATGTGGGCTCTGAAGAGGAGAGGGAAGAGCTGCTTGTTCTGTACAAGAAGTGCAAGGGGAACATGTTCAAGGTGCTAGACTCGATGATTATAGCCTCTGATGAAGATGAACCGAGGCTCCGGGAGATAATTGATGTTCTGATCGAAAGAAAAGAGATACCATCATATTCTGCATATAGGAGGAAAGTTCTGGCAGATAAGAGGAGGCAGAAGAAGAGGCAGAGAGAAGCGGCGGAAGCAGAAGAGTTGATACGAGAAATGGGAATAACAAGCGAGTCGATAGAGAGGAAGATCTGCGATCGGGCAGAGAAGTGGAACAAATTTATAGCAGAGATGGAGGAAAAGAACAAGGGGAGACTCAAATGAAAGAAGTTCCTCTATACGGGCTACTTTCAGGACTCGATGCAGAATGCCAACTTCGTATTTATAAAAGAATGGCTAAAAAGCGACTTTAATTAAGAAATCTAAATATTTTTGTCGATGATCCTCAGAGTCTATGGGCCAGACAGAGTGATGCGTGTGGAAATGGTTCCAGGAGGGAGCATCAAGGATCTGGAAAGAGAGATTTCTCAGAGAGTGGGGGCTCTGGTGAACAGGCTGAGCAGGGAAAAGGAAGGGCCGGCAATGAGCGGGACGATTAAATCCCAGGGCCTGGAAAACGGAGACATCGTTTATGCGGACTACGAAGTGGGCATGGAAAAGAGAGAAAGAAGGAAGGAGAAGGAGAGAGCCGAGGAGTGCATGCATCCAAGAGGGGGAATATGTCTGAAGTGCATGCCAGAAGAAACATGGAAGTCGAAGGCGTTTGAGAATAGGAACTTCATTTCGCTTGGGGCATACAGAGAAATGCTAAATGCGCGAGGCGAGGATCTTGAGATGGAGAGTAGGATGGAGAGGTGCAAAAGGCACGGGCTCAATGCGAAATGCAACGAATGCATGGTGAAGGAGCTGCAACTCAAGCCGCAAATGTTCCGGAGCGTAGACCACATAGAGTTTGTCGACAGAACTATGGTAGACGAAATTGTCTCTAAGTGGAAAGCAAGTGGAAAGCAGTTCTTTTCTTTCCTCGTAGGGAGTTACAGAGAGAACAAGAGCATTCCTGGAGGAACTACTGCGGAAGTAGTTGAGGTCGTGTATCCGAAGCAGCGGAACTTCAGGGATGGATTCATTTTGGAGGAGAAGGTTGGAGAGGGCATGCAGAAGGTTCTCGAGGCTCTGGGGCTCGAGGTGGTTGGAATGCTTTACACGCGAATTGGCATGCAGGAAAATTTCATTTTGGGGATGGAGGTGGACTTCATTGCATCGATGCAGCTAGAGCATCTATTTGTGGAGGGCGGAGTGGAAAGAAGTTCGCGTTTTGTAACTGCAGTGGTGAAAGGAGACAAGAGCCACTGCGAAGTAGTTGAGTTCATGGTCAGCAATCAGTGCATGGAATGGAAAAGAAGCGAGGTGATCTTCCCAACGGAGAACCCAGAGATGCTCTACGGAGATACAAACAGAGTAAACATCACTTGGATAGAGGAGGGAGGACAGAAAGAAGGCCCGCTTTTTCCCATCGAATACATGCTTGTGCGGCCCACACATGGCTTCCTGGAGAAGCCGAAGAGGTTCTTCTTGGGAAGTAGAAAATTTTCAAGGGGCGAAGGGATCCCTGGAATCAAGAAGCATTTCAGAGACAATTTCATTGAGGAGGCAGGGGTCTCTAACATCTCTCTGGCCTGTCTTTCTAACCTAGATGTTTTGATTGAGCTGGTTAACCTGGAGGTTCTAGAAAGTAGGTGCGATGTGTTTCGAGCTGTGCGAGAGGGAGACTCAGCAGCCATTGTGGAGATGGCAGCCAGTGGAGGACTAGAGAAGCTTGTCGAGCTCGTAAAAGAAGTAGGCGGAGGAGGATGGGACTGCGCAACATGCACATTTCATAATGCAGGAGGACAGGATGTGTGCGAGATGTGTGCAATCCCAAAGCCATAGAAATTCCTATCATAATAAAAAGAAGGATGTATCCATCCAGTGGCTGCTCTTCTTATCCCAGTCTTTTTTCCAGAGGCAGTAGTGGCTCATGCTGAAGCGAGAATACATTGAGATGAACCCCGGCTCATGATGCAAGACATAAATTGCAAGAGAAGGAGCCCTTGTCTTTGCATTCACTTGATTCCGGAGCTGTAAAAGTCTTTTGTGACAGAAACTAACTAGTTACTCGCTTTCTTATAATTACTGGGTTATAATTATTGGTTTAAAACTCCAATATTCCTGCGCTGCTTAGTCCCGTGAAATGCATAATGCAGGATAAATATTTTCTGCTGGGCGCATCTAGGTGGACTGGGGGGCCTAGTTTATTGTAAGCCTGAGAATATCCCGCGTGTTTGTTTCAACCGGGCAGTATGGGCACTTGAAGATGCTTCCACGAAAAGAGGCAATTCTCTCAATGGCGCGAATGCACAACACGTGTCCGCAGCTCAGGAGTGCAGGAAAGTTGTCTGGAGAACATTCTGTTCTGAGTACAGGGCACACAAAGACAGAATGGAACACAAGATCTCTTGGCACAGTGGACTCCATCGGCTCGTTGGACGGAACAAGGTCGTTCAGTTTGGCCATGCTCTTCCCACTTCATAAATCACTTCCAGGCCAAGGGGTTCTCGGGGATTTACTCTTTTTCTATTCCATGCCCAAAGCCTCCTCTGCAGGTCCTTCCGCTCTATTACAATGGTCGAAAGAAGCATCCGGAAAAGAGAAAACTCGTGGGAATTCATCGAGAAAGAGATGCAGCCCTTTTCCTCCTGTGCTGAGACGAAAGTTTCCTCCACGCGAAATCGCTGCACCAGAAAGTCAAAGCATGCCCTTTTGTTTTCTCTATTCCTACGGATGAAGCTGTAGGTCTCGGACAGAACTCCCTGATCAATGGGAGCGACCGTGCTGAGGAAAGAAGAGAGGTCTTTTTCTACCACAGGGATGGCCCTGACAATTTTGTGCACAGGGTCTCCAAGGATCTCCAGCCACGGATTTCCTCGTACAAGAAGCTCCTTCCGCTGCATTTTCACCGGAGGTGTCCGAATCTCAGCCTTGAAGGCATCAAGGGTTGTGTGAAGACCGTGGGAGAAAAGAAATTCAGCTATGAGGAGGAGAATGGAGCTTGTTCCCTCGTCGTCGTCCTCGGTGCTCACTCTTGTTTTCTTTTTGAGATACGCAAAAGAGGCTTCGAGTGTGGAAAGGAGCTCTGGATTCTCAATTACTTTGTCTATTGCAGATAGGATCTTTGCGAACATATCATCCACCTCAAGTTCCTTATCCTGCGACAGCTCCTCCATTCAAAACAATCTTCACGGAAATAAAACAAACCATGGGGGAGGAGACTCCGACGATGCGGATGATAAAGAAGCTCAACGAAATCATCCCCACCTTGTCTGAAGAGGATAGCAAGGTCGCGAAGCATGAGCTGAGAAGACTGCAAGAAGCGAATCCGCTGTTGTCTTCTGATGTGCCAGTTATACAGACAGTGGCTGAGTCGTGGATGCAGAGGGACATAAACAGAAAGATGGTCCTCGAAATGAAGCTCAGGAAGGAAAAAAACCTCCTGCAGGGATATAGGATACTCTCAAAAACTGGGGAGTCAAAGCTAGCAGAAGAGCGGTTTGAGCTGACCAGGGCAAAGGTCTTCTGGCTGGAAGCCCAGGTGGCGCAGGTAGAGAAGTTCCTGAAAGAAGTAACTGCAAAGAGCTTTGCTCATTCTTTCACACAGGAGATGCAGCGGGGGAGAAAGCGCTCAGGAAGCCTGCAGATAAAGGTGGGGGCGATAAGGGACTTTTCTCCAATTAACAAAAACACAAAGATTAGAATATACGTCGACGCTGAGCTGAAGAAGGAGATGGACGGTAGCCAAGAGAACATTTTTGAGGAGAATGTATCGCTTGAGCTGATAAATAGCCTCGAAATGGAGATCATCCTTGTCAACTCCCTTGATGCAATCTATGGCGTCCTCTTCTTTCCTGTCTCGGACCTTCCAGCGCTGAAGGGCCCTAAAGTGCTCTATCCATTGATAGAAGACAAAACCTCTCTGGAGATAGACTTCCAGGAGTCCAGCTTTGAGAACAAGGAGCTGGTAAGGTACAATGCAGCCATTGTCTCAGTGCGGATCGCTGGACACAGAATGGTCAGGGCAGAGAACATCGGGTACATGAAGTGTGGGGTGTGCGAGTTTTTTATGTCCAGGCTCTTTGGGAACACGATCTACACGTGCAAAGAATGCAAGTTCTCCTGCCACTCAGACTGTCTCTCGCTGCTCTTCTTCAAATGCAAAAAAGCTGAGAAAGAAGAGAAGTCTCGGGAAAAGGAGGAGCAGGAGATAAAGGGGAGAAAGAGAAGAGGAAAAGGAGGCAAAGACCAAGGAGGAGCGGCTTGCGATGGTCCTTTCTACACTAGACGTGCGTGAGCAGCCAGAGGTGGAGCGAGTGGAAGGCTCATATAAGGAGAAGAGCAAAGAGCTGATTGAGTCTCTTAAACGAAGGGAGAGTGAAAAGGTAGTCGAGAACAAGGAGTATGTCCCGATGGTTCCCACGAAAAGATATGCTGTGGTACATACGCTTCAGGAAAAACCCACTCTTGGGGCCGTATGGTGTCTGCACTGTGGGCTGAGAATCAAGATGCTAGAGCATGCCGACTACTGTGACTCTTGCGGAAAGGTCTTCCACATTTCTTGCAGAGAGTGGCTATTTTCTTCATGCGGGGTAACCCCAGCTTTCCTGAAGTCTCTTGTGGCATTTGTCCCCCCTCCGTACTTTCCCCATGGAAAAGGGCTCTGTCTCGAAGACTTTGAGCTGCTAAAGGTGATTGGGAAGGGTTCTTTTGGGAAAGTTCTTCTCGCAAAAAGGGAGAACGAGCTAGTCGCACTGAAGATCATCCGAAAAGTGAAGGCAGCAGAGGGAAATAATGCTGTATACCTGGAGGCAGAAAGATGGTGCCTGGAAATGGCAAGGGTTTCCAACAACCCCTTTCTTCTGAAGTCACGGGGGTGCTTTCAGAACGAGACGCATCTATTCTTTGTGATTGAGTTTATTCCTGGCGGAGACTTAATGCACCATGCGAGCCAAAAAGTCTTTTCGGACGAAGAGATTAGGTTTATTCTTGCAGAGGTTGTTCTAGCACTGGAGTTCCTTCACGAAAAGGGCGTGATTTACAGGGATATGAAGCTCGACAACATCATGGTTGACAATGAGGGGCACATCAGACTTGCAGACTTTGGACTGTGCTCGCTGGGAAAGAGCCTCGCATATACTTTTTGTGGGACCCTGGCGAACGTGGCTCCGGAGGTAATTGCCGAAGAGGGGTACGGAAAAGAAGCTGATTGGTGGGGACTGGGTGTGATTGCATACCAGATGATTCTTTCGGAGCAGCCCTTTCTTGGAAACACTCCGCAAGAGCTGTGTGACTCCATTGTAAACAACCCTCCGCAGTCGCTGAACCTCTTGGGCGAAGAAACACGCGATCTTGTTTCAAGGCTCTTGGCCAAGGACCCAAGGAAGAGGCTTGGTCGAGGAGGAGCCACTGAGGTAAAGGCACACAGCTACTTTTCCTCGATCAAGTGGGACGATCTTTTCCACAAGAATATTGTGCCCCCGTGGCTGCCTGTAGAGAGCACGGAAGAAAACTTCGATAGGGAGTTCACAAGAGAGGTTGTGCAGATCACGCCTGCACCATCTGTGTCAGAAACCTTCGATAAGATCTTCATTAATTTTTACAGCGGAAAGTAAAGCGTGGATAAGTCTCTGCGCCTCATTTTGTGCGTTCTGATTCACAAATTTTGCAAGATACTTTATTTACTACGGAACATATTTGTATAGGTCTTTATGCTGCTCGATAAAGCCTCTTTCCAGGAGAGTCTGCACAGCCTCGCTGTACTCAGAGGGGTTCCAGACAAAGCTCTGGGGGTGATCTTTCTGAGCAAGCTCCTCCATTTTTTGAAGGCAAGATCTTTTCCTTCTTGAGTACTCTGCTAGCCCAAGCCTGGTAGTAAGTTCGCCTGTTCCCGTCCCTCTCTTCCTCGCTCTCTCCCTTGTCTTCAATTACAACCTCTCTTCTATCTGAGCGGAACTCCTTGTTCACCTCTAGACCTTTTCCTTCCCTAATAAGCCTGTGCACTTTCAATGCCTTTACAATTCTCTTCACATGCATCCTCCCCATTCCTGTAAGTGTCTCTAGAGACTCTTGTGTCTGTGAGGAAGAGAAGATTTTCTCAAATACAATTCCGCTGCAAAGAGGCATTTTCACTTCATACTTCTTGTCTGTAGAGACCTCAAAAACCATCGAGCCCAGGGGCCAGACCCACACGAGGTTTCTTCGCTGATGGCAGCTCTTGTAGTGGGACTCAAATCTGGATGTCCATTCTCCGATAAGCGGGGGCAAGGAGATAGCTGGTCTGGCTTCTTCTGGAATCGGCCACACACACGCTGTGGCCACTGTTACATAGAAGAGAATGTTTTCCTTTCCGTAGTGAAAAAGAGATGTACCTCCATGGGCCAAGTGGAAGGACTCATTCTGCTTGGCGCTCCTAGCAAGATCGTCGAATATTCTCTTGCACCTTCTCTTGAACTCAGAGGATCCTATGTTCTGCGAGATGGCTCTCACACACTCTTTCTCTCTCGCCAAATTGAATTCGAGTGTAAGAAGCCTTTCTGCCATCTTTGAAATGTACTTCTTGTAAAAGAGATTTCTTTCCTCTAGGCTCCTGAGCGAAGAGGGAAGCAAAAAGAACCTTCCGCTTGTGTCTGAGGAGAGAAATTCTGCAAGAGAGACTCCTGCTCCGCTTACATCCACATAAAGGGAGAAGGAATCTTCCAGAAGGACAGCTGGCTCTTTGTCTTCTAGCTCTCCGAGGATGGAAGCAATCCGTTTCCTTGCTTCACCCAAGGCCTGCCAGCTCCTATTGCATTTTCTCCACTCTTCTCTACAATGGCTTTTCAGTGCATTCAAAAATATCCCAAAGATCATTGCTCTGGTTTTTCTTACTATTCTATAGAGAAGGAGCAGTTCTTCTGAGTTTTGTGACTCGAGAAGCGCGCGAAATTCGTCTTCCAGGTGTGAAAAGGTGTTTGGAAACAAAGACTTCTCCAGCTCCTCGTCAAAGGTTCTGTGGGATTCAGGAAGGAGCAGTTCCAGGGAGCTGGCTTTTTCCCTTTCTATCTCTTGTGCTCCTCTTTGGAGATGGAGCACGAGATTCTCTCCAGGATGCATCCCTACTCTTCTCTTGAACTCAGAAACAATTTTCTTAATCAGCCCAAACTCGTAGTTGCTTTTGTAGTACTCTAAAGGGTCCTCGCTGTTCAGGACAATTTTCCTCAAAGACCGAAGGCACACAGCAATATGCTCCCTATGAAGAGGAAGTTCTTCATAGAGAGTAGGCAGCTTCTTCTCGTACCTGTATCGGAGGACGGACCGCTCCCAGATAACGTATCCCAGTTCTCGAATTTTCCTAAACTCTTTGCTTTCTGCAACCACATCGTTCAAGTGTGATGCAATGGAGTCTAGAGTCTCTACTGTGTTCTCGTAGAGAACGAAAGACCGCGCATAGTTCTCTATCCACTCGTCCTCCATGGTTCCGCGCAGCTTCCCTGCAAGAGCACAGAAGAATTTCCCAATGCACCAGTGGAGGCGCACTGCAAACGAGGAGTCTTTTGAGACAGAGATTCTGTATATGGCCAGGTATATCGACATTGCACAGCAGGTGGAGCCACTTGAAAGGAGGTTTAGCTCTCTCTGCAGAGACTCCCACAGGTCAACAAAGGACTCTCCATTTACTGCTACCGTCGGAGGATCCATTCTGTTTATGTTTTTCGTCTCATTATTTGCTGGAGAGTTTTTATTTTTGTTTTCTTTAAGCCCCCGTCTTAAACACTTTTACACAACATCGATGATGGAAATAGTTGGCAGAAGGGAAGTAAGCAAGAAGCAAGCAAGAAAGGAAAGCTCTTTTGATAGAACCACGAAGTACTTTGAGCGCTACAGCAAGTTTCTTGTGCTGGATCTTACGAACATAAGCTCCAGGCAGTTTCAGTTTATTCGTTACGACCTGAGGGCAAGGCAGAGTTTCTTGTGGGCAAGAACACAACCATCAGGCTGGCGCTCAGGAGATACATTGAAGCCAAGGGCGGCATGGAAGGAGTTCTAGATGTAATCAGGAACAATGTGTGTGTCGCATTTACGAACGGTGACCTGAAGGAAATATGCAATGTGATTGAGGAGAGGAAGGTGGACTCTGTGGCCAGGCCAGGAGACTTGTCCCAGTGTGGTCTGTGGATTGAGCCTGTTTTTACTGGACTCGATCCGGGAAAGACCTCGTTCTTCCAAGCGCTTGGGATTGCCACGAAAATCACAAAGGGAAAGATTGAGATTCTTTCCAGATGCAGGGCACTGACCGAAAACAAGAGAGTTGGCCCTTCAGAGGCAGCTCTGCTCTCTCTTCTGGGAATCACTCCGTTCGTTTACAAGATGAAGAGTCTCTATGCATACGCAGATGGGAAATTCTTCGACGTGAAGCACCTGGAAATCACTCAGAGCAATATCGAAGAAATGGTCCGGAAGGCTGTTGCAGAATCAATGATGATCGCCCTTGGGGCAGGATTTGTGACAGAGTCCACACTTTCCAGCGAGCTGGGAAGCACCTTCAGGGAGGTGTGTGCCCAGGCACTTGCAGTGGGGTACGAGATGGAGGAGCTCAAGGCTCTCTCTAATATGATGGCTCCTGCTATCCAGGACGCAACAGATGCTCCGGCAGAAAATAAGGCTGCACTCGAAGAGAAGGACGAGGAGGAATCCGAAGAGGATTTTGATCTCTTCTAAGTCATAAGGAGTAAACTACGGTTTATCTATCTGGTCTTTTTTAGGATGATTGTCGTGTTTGAAGGCAGCTTCTGTTCCCAATTGTCTAGATTCTTTCCACTGTGCTTTGAAAATGCTGTTTATTTATTTGGATTGAGTAAATTTTTCTATGGTCTTCACTCCCTCCAACCAGAAGAAGCTTACAAATGTAAGCACGGTGACATACAAGCCAGGGAAAGTTTCGTATGAGCTGGCTGTATACCCCAACAAGCTTTACGAGTATAAAAGAAATAAAGATGTGGCCCTGGAAGAGATACTTCACACAACAACCATCTATAGTGATGTGAGTTCAGGGAAAGTCAGCAAGGCCTCAGACATTTCAAGGGACCTGGGCAGGGATAGAGAAGAGGCAATAAGAAGAATCCTTGAAGAAGGAATAGAGAAGAAAGACAAATTAACAAGAGAGTATGAGCAAGAAGTGCAGAGAAAAGAAGTGCATTCCCTCGTGGGAAAGCGGGTGGTGACAAATGAGGGGAGACTTTTAAGAGAGGCGGAGGTCGAAGAGCTTATCAGGAAACTGAAGCATAATGTGAGAAGGAGAGAGCCGAAAATCGAGGCAAGCGAGCTAGTAAAGAAAGCGGTGGAGCTAGGGCTAGTCAAAAGAGCCAAGCTGAGGATATTCGTAGGGACCAGAGATCTCCGAGAGATTAAGAGAGAGATTGCCTCAATGGGCCTAAGGAAGGGATCAGAGGTGGAAATTGTTTTGGAGAGTTCTTCTGGAATTGAGCTGGAAATAACTGACGATCTCTACGGATATTTCGCAAAGAACACGAAATGGAAGATTTCTCTTCTAGAGGCGAGAAGGGAGGAAAAGGAGAGAGCTCTGTAAAAATTTGTATGTTTCTAGAAGAAGTCGTGAAGAAAATTGTAGAAGACGAGAGCTACACATATAGGGAAGACTTACTGAGCAATCTTGCAGAAGTAGAGATACCGGAAGAAAGAGAGAATTTTGTAGCCTCTGCTCTCGTGAAGAGCCTCTGGAAGCTCCCGAAGATTCAGAACCAGGAGAGATGGACAGAGAAGGTGATTGGCCTACTCGAGGAGAAGAGCAGGGGAAGCGAAATCCTGTGGAAGCTCGTGAAAGAGATAGAGCGTTTGTGGGATTCCATAGGAATCAGGCGAACAGAGAAATTCTGTTACTTTCTGGAAAAAGCAGGTGGGTCTCTGGCAGGGGGAAGGATAGAAAACTTCTTCTATAAAGGGCCTTCAGCAGAGTTTGCTATATCTCTAGCACAAGGATTCCTCTCGAGCAGGCAGTTGAGTGAGGAAGACTCTTTATTCCTCATTGAGTACTTCATAAGAATGGAGAAGACATATTTTAGGAAGTTCTTTGCAGAGGAGGTTCTTCCGAGGATACATTTGACCGAAAAGATGAAAAGCAGAGCGCTTGAGCACGGCAAGAAAGCCAGCACAGGGGATGTAGAGAGGAATATCCTTTACTCGATGGTCGGGTGGGAATAGCAGAAAGTGCTCTACTCTTGGCCTGTGAGATCCGTGCCTCTCGGGACGTCTCATACTTGATAAGCAATCTAAGTAAAGTGATGCTCAGATATTCAGGCATTTTTGGAATCTCTTTATCATTTATTTGTGCTCAATTCTTTCATTACTCTCCCTCTTCTCGAAATTAGGATAAGTGTGGCGGATAAGGGTATCGGGTATATATTCTATCTGGGCTGGTAGATGGAGATAATTGGGATTTATTTACTCTCTCTTTTCCTTGGCCTTGGAAATGTATCACTCAGAACTCTTTACCACTCTCCAGAGCCATTCTCAGTTGGTTTCATATAAACCCAAGGTGTAGAAAGTCTATAGAATTTATAGAATTCTTTCTATTTGTTAAGAATCCATTCTGCCAGATACCTGTTTTAGATCGTCTACCCATGCTCTTTTCTCGAAAAACCATATAGTCTGTCTCTTCCTATTCTAGGAATTTCCCTAGTAACACGGAAAAGTAACCAGAATCCTTATGAGATCTTCTTGCAGGTTCCTCTTGCTCCTTCGCATTTCCTTAAAAGACCATCTTTTCTTCGCTCCATCTGCTTTTTCTCGTTTCTCTCTCCCTTTACAGAAACATAAGATATGTCAACACCAGTGCCGCTATTCTTTGGGCTCATTTTCTTGGGTCTACTTTTTACTGTGTCTCTAGTTGCTATTCCAATCACGCTAGTTAAACTTATAATCTTTCTGCCTCTGGGAAAGTACTTGACAATTGGGAATGCAACAAGAAAAGATGTGAATGCTCCCCAGAAGATCTTTACGTTCCTGGGAAAGGGCTCCGGAAAGAGGCCCTCAGAGGCATTGATACATATTAGCGTCTCTGTAGCGATTATCGCTATGGAGATCCACATCATAGGGCCAAACTTTTTTACACGCGGGTCTATGAAGTACGAATATCCCTCGCGCACAGCCAGGGCCCCCATCAGCGCATGCTGGACCAGCCTGGCAATGTTTATTGGGTGTGCAGGTTCTAGCCAAAAGATATACTTGAGGTAGAACGCGTTCAGCTCCGAAATAAGAATGATCGCCACAAGAAAGATTATCCCAATGTACTGCTTAAACTTGAAAGTGCTCGAAATCCAGGGAAAGGAAACAAATCCAACTTCCTCGATTTCGTCGTACTCGAGCTCTTCCTCGCTCATGCTCCACTTGTACTCCTTACACTTGAAGTATGCGCACGTCTTCATCCCTAGGTATATTCCTAACGCATTGCATGTGAGCACATCCAGGATCCAGTGGTCCCACCAACACTCATTGAAGTTGGGCAGCTGATGTTGTAGCGAGTACTCCATCACCTCGAACATGACGCTTAGTATCCAGCAAGTGGCATAGTCTCTGATAATCAGTGCTTTTGCGTACCACCCAAAAGTGTGCGCTATCACGAAGACGTCCATCTGTCCATATATATTCTTCAGGGTCAGCGAGCAGTCCTCTGCATAGCTTTTTTCTTCCAGAGGTACTCCGAGAGCAGGGTCTAGGTATTTCAGCCATGTACGGATGTCCTCTCTCGACTGAGACATAGTGAAGACAAGAACAAAGAGATAGAAAATTGCAGAGGCCTGGACCATTTTCCACACTGCTGGGTGTGGCCTTGTGAAAATCGTTCTTCTGAAATGTATTGCGGAAATCAGAAGAAACGCCAGGTACGTGGAAAGAACCCCCTGCTTGATTCTTGATATGCTGTCTATTTGTCTCTGAGAGAGAGCAAGGCTCGCTAGGAAAAGGGCCAGAAGAGCGATCCTATGTGACTTGATGCTTTGCTGCATTAACTTAGGAATTTTCGAGCTCCTTCTTTTGTTCATGTTGAGGAAGGGGAAAAGAAATTTAAATACTTTCCGGCATTTATACTAATTGGCAGAAATCAGATGAGCTTCTTCTTCTTGAGGAATGACTGGAAGGCAAGGAGATGGAAGGCAGTGAGACCTGCAAATGCAGCAAAGATGACAAAGTTTACCAGGAAAATAGAAAGAACTATTTGCTTGAAGCTCTCCGTAAGGTTCCTCGTCTCTCTCTGCCTTGCGGCTGTCTGGCGCGTCGATTCATAAAGAAGGTTCTCAAATTTAGACACCTCTTCAAAGGCAGGGTCCAGAACACTTGCTTTAGCCACATCCCGATCAAATGTATTCATCTGCGAGCTGAGTTCGTACTTCAAATATACAGGCTCGTGGTTCTGGAGCTGCTCTTGCGCAGAAACCTTGATTGTGTACACTTGCCCCACAGATGTGTTGAACGAGAGATTTACTGGCTGGTCCCCATAGCGGATATCTCCCTTGTAGAAAACCCTCCTATTGTCCTGCGAGTAAATCTTGACATCAACAACTGCGTTTGTTGGCTTGGAAATGCCAAAATTTCCCGTGCATATCTGATGCTCGGGTACGGTTCTCTCGATCACAAAGGGGGTTTTCATACTCTCTATCTTGAATATAAGGCATTGGCCGAACGCAAGGAGAAAGAACAGCACAAACATGGAAATTAAAGAAAAACAAATTAAAAAGAAATTAATTCGCGTGCGACCCCAGTGTTGTGCAGTTTTATTTGGGAGTTTTTTATTTGTCGATGATAGTAAGAAAAGAGCTTGTCCAGGGGCGAGGAAGCATTCCCACAAATACCACGTGGGAGGTGATTCTGCGCCAGAAAAACGTGGTTTCCTATATGAAGTCCCTTCCAGACTGGTGTTTTGAGCCAAATGCAGACGCCACCAGGAAGAAAAAGATTCTTGTGATGGATCTAGATGGCATTCTTTTATACTCGAGTCTCCGCCCACAGAAAAGGTACGACTTTCTGGTCAAGTATCATGTAGATGGCGTTATTTGCACGCACTTTGTAAAGCTGAGGCCACACACAAAGAAGTTTCTAGAGACCGTGACCAAGTGGTACACTGTTTATCTTTACAGCGCATCAGAAGAACAGTATGCATCTATTCTTGCAGAGCGGCTGGAGAGCAAGAAAAAGTTCTTCGCAGGAAAGCTGTATAGGAAGGACTGCGACTTCACAAACAACACATATGTAAAGGATTTCAAGAAAATTACCTCCGATGTGAAAAAGCTTGTCGTTCTGGACTCAGGATTTGTCTCTTACTCAAACAAGCTACCGATGGTGCCCTACCTAGGGGACACTCCAGATGACGAGCTCCTTGCCTCGCTTGTGATCCTCGATGCCCTGAGGCACTGCAATGACGTAAGAAGTATTCTGAGCCTAGGACAGATGTAGATGCTTGTTATGTGCAGGGATTTTTGGGTTAGCTAGATCTGCACATTCTTTCTTATTCGACATTATGTTATTTTCTGGTCCTCCTAGTAGATCATAAACAAACGTATCTCTTGAGTGTGCTCGTTTTCTGTATCCCCTATTAGGAAAAGATTTCTTTATTTCTGCAGCTCGTCCTGTTCGTCTCTTTTTTTAAGTTTGAGATTCTTCTAGGCCATGCGGAGCGCAGAAGAGCACTTTATTCGGGGAAAGAAAGACGAGTTGTGGAAAGTAAGGGTATGGATGGGGAACAGTGCGTACGCGCACAAAAAAAGAGAGAAGAGTAAAAAAATCGAGCATGCGAATAGAGAATGTATTTCTCACGAGACTATGAAAGAAGTGCACTCACGCTTCGAAAAATATATTTCAGAGATGCAGGGATCTATGAGCCCAAGCGCATTTCTTCCATGGATATACAGGGCAGAGCTTACGGGGGCAAAAATGCAGCCATTAGGTATAGAGGAGCATCTGCCAGGAATAGTAATGGAGGAGAGGGAGAGCTCCCTGATTCTGTCTTACCCTGATAAGGTCAGAACTTTTCCCAAGAAGGCTTATGATTTCCTTGTAAGCGCTAACAATAGAAAGTATGTGTTTCTGGGGCCTAGGATGAGTCTGTTTAGAAACATAAATAAGTAGGAGGACGGAAAATCTTTCCCCATCTATTTAGAAGGTCCTTTAGTTAAAGCTTCATTTTTCGTGCCCTCATTTCTCCTGCTGCAAACAGGTCCGTTCCTTTGCTATCTCTGAGAAGCGAAGTTCCCCATCAGAGATTTTTCTGAGGAGGCCCCCCGCCTCTGAGATGCTAATCCGGATCTGTTCTGTGGAATCCCGTTCTCTCAAAGTAACTGTTTCATCGGAGAGAGTATTAAAGTCCACGGTGATACAAAAGGGCACTCCCACTTCGTCCCAGCGAGAATATCTTCTCCCAATCGACGCTTTCCCATCGTCCACATGGCAGGAGACGCCTGCAGACAAAATAGACTTCTTGAGCGCGTGGACAAAAGTGCCAAATCCCCCATTTCCCTGCAGAGGGAGCACAACACATTTCACTGGAGCCATTTCTGCGGTGAACCCCAAAACAGCCTTCTGCTCGTCCTCCTCTCTGATCCAAAAGGACTGCCACATCAGGGAGTAGAGGATTCTTCCTATTCCAAAAGAAGGCTCCACTACATTTGGAATATACTCAGTCGTGCTCTTGGTTTCAACAATCCTCTTGACCTGCACTTTGATGAACTTTCCCCCATACTCCATTTCGATCTCTCCTTCTTTTTCTAGTCCAGCCATGTTCTCCAGAAGCTCCTTTACCTTCTTTGCGTTTTTCTTAAATGTCTTACCTATCTTTTCATTATCAATAATGCACCTCAGTTTCTCCTCTGCAACTGGCTTATTCAAGGTCCTTCTAGCCACAAGCTTTTCTCCTGTCTTCTTCATGTGGACTCCCAGATCGTAGCAAGACCTATCTGCGATACCAATGCATTCTATCCACCCATAGCACGTTTCCACCTCCACATCCCAGCAGTCACTCGCATAATGTGCCATTTCCGCTGGAAAATGTTGCCTGAGCCGCATTCTCTTTGGATCTATTCCTATTCTGCACATAAAGAGGTAGCACCTCGCCATAAAGTATCCAATGGTTTCATTATTAACAACTCCGCTTTCTACGGCCTCTCCAATGGAAATGTGGAAAAGATCCTGATCTTCTCCCTCCTTCTTGAACAGCAGAGGAAGGACGCATTGGGATACCTCTGTGAACTTCTCATGCTTCTTGTTCTCAGGGTCAACGAAGTGCTCTATTTCTGCCATAAGGAACTCTCGTACCCTGAACAGTCCTGTTCTTGGGCTGATCTCGTTCCTGAAAGACTTTCCTACGGAAGCGCTTGCAAAGGGCATTTTCTCTCCGTTCAGATCTAAGAGCCTTTTGAAGTTCAGGAACTGCCCTTGAGCAGTTTCTGGCCGCAGAAAAGACTCTAGTCGCGCCCCAGGGCCTACCGTCGTATTGAACATCAAATTGAAGTGCACAATCTTTGTTAGATCGTTGTCTTCATCACTCTTTATGTCATACTTGTTGAAGAGTTCCTGTAGCTCCTCCTGGGAGAAAGCATCGATTCTTGCTGCCAGTTTGAGGCTTTTCTCATCACCTCTCTTTTCCAGCCACGCCTTGGCCAGATGGTCTGCTCGATAGATGTCCCCTGTCTTTGCGTCTGTGCACATTAGATCAGAGAATTTTTCTAGATGTCCACTAGACCTCAGCACCTCTAAGGGCGTAATTATTGCAGTGTCTAACTCAAGCATACCTTCCTCAAAAACGAAAAATCTCCTCCACACAGAGAGAAAGTTGTTTTGGAGGGCACACATATACGGGCCATAGTCAAAGAACCCAGAGACTCCCCCATATGGCTCGAAGCTCTGTGTATAGAAAAAGCGCCTTTTTGCAAGCTGCTCGAGCTTTTCTCTCTTCGCTCTCGTCTCTTCTGCGGTCATGGGATCCCTAAAAATTCTCATTAAAATTTGTTTCACATTCGAGAAGCCATTGCAGGGCATCTAATACTTAAGCCCTTGATATACTACAACTGAGAAGAAAAATCCTAACAAGATGTAGCAAAAAGCAGAAAGTTTTAGGTGGGCAAGACCTCTCGAGGTCAGGATTTCTGCTTCTTTCTTTTTCTTTTAATGCATTTCGGCTATGATTCTCTGGGTAGTGACTTTGTTCATCAATTTTAAACTCATGGCTTTTGGTAGAGAAGTTTCTTTTATCTTCTCTCCAATCTTCTCCTCTATGTCTCTGACAAAAGGCAGCTCCTCTTCTGTCACAATTGAGAGCGCATGCCCCTCTTCTCCCATTCGCCCTGTCCTCCCTACTCGGTGAACGTATTCGATGTGATCGCAGGGAATATCATAATTTATCACCCTCTTCACTCCAGGCACATCTATTCCCCTCCCAGCTATGTCTGTTGTTACAAGAACATCTGCCTTTCCGTTTCTAAACTCCTCCATGGCCTGCAATCTGCCTTCGTAACTCACCGCCCGACTTATTCCCACGGCATTTACTCCAAGCCTCAAAAGCATCTCTGCGTACACTCTGCATCTCTCAGCCGTGTTAATAAAGAGTATGACTTTTTCTCCCAAATAGGTCTCCATGAGAAGTTGAGCTACTTGGGCATCCTTGGCTCTTTTCCTGACGACAGCATACTCCTGCCGAATCTTTCTGGGAACTTGTCTTTCTCTCGCGTCTACTCTAGTGAAGCTCTTTTTTTTGAGGGCTCTGTACAGCTCCTCGTTACCGTGGCCTTCCTCCATAACCACTTCCGTGGCTGAGAACATGAGCAGCTGAAATTTTCTGTTTACACTCTCTATGCTTTCGAGTATCTTATGCACGTCCTTCGCATGGCTTTTTCCTATGAGGAGATCCGCCTCGTCCAGCACAACCCTTTTGTTCTGGAAAACAATTAGCTCCTTCTTTTGCTGCCAGTAGAGCAGCAAGCCTTCCGGGAGTGGCTATAATTATGTGAGGCTTCCTGGCCATTTCTGCAGAGTGTTTGTGCGTGGGTACACCCCCATGAATGGCTAGGCTTTTCACCCCCAGATGATACCCAAGAATGTCTATCTGTTCCTTAGTCTGTATGCACAGCTCCATAGTGGGGGTCAGAACTAAGCCGCACACCCCGAAGAGATTTTCAGCGAGGTCCTCTATCAGCGGGATAGAAAAACATGCAGTCTTTCCTGTTCCTGTCTCAGAAATTCCAATGATATTTGAGCCCCCTCTTATCAACGGAAGAGACATACTCTGGACTTTGCTACCTTCTCTATATCCCATCTTTCTGAGCACTTCTTCTATTTCTTTATGCTCACTGAAGTGCTCCATGAAAATTTTTCTTTCGGCGTGTAAAAGCACCATGGTGATTATTGCGGACAGGGAAAAAAGGCATATCAAGAATTTAGAGATAGAATTATTAAGGTCCCCGGGGAGCATAAAAGGAGCATCCTTTCTGTGCCTTTCTACTAGGTCACTCCAGGAAATAAAAAAATGCACACTGTCTAGAGAAGACACACTTACTTTATCATAGTCTTGTGTTCCTCCAAGGGACTATTTCACACAGTCTGCAAGTCGTGTATTCCACCAGGCTGCAGAAGGAGTTTTCATCGATGCGTCTGGAAACTGAGAAGAGCATGCCAATCAACTGCTTGATCTTAGCTCTCTCTATGTACGCAGGAGGACATGGCACGCATCCTCTGCTAAGAGTGTATGCATAAAGGAGAGCGCATCGAAGAACTTGCTTCACCTCTCTTACTAGCCTTGGGTTCTTAAGAACAGCCTTGCTGAGACAGGTAGCCCTAAGTCCCTCGATGAATGCATATACAGCCCAGTAGTCTGGGCAGGCGCGCGGCCTGCAGGGAGGGGGAGAGCATACCTGTGCACAGGGATCGGGACATGGAACGCACTCCAGCCTCCTGGGTGCACAAGGGTCAGGACAGGGGACACACGCTGGATATGTTCCAGGGGGACAGGGATTGCATCTTCTTCCCAGAGAATACATCTCATCCAGGGCCTCTTTGCCGGAAAAAACCTCTTCAAAGCCCAGCTCAGATCTCCCCATCTGGATGTATCCAAAAAGTGCTAGGACAAGAATACTGAATTTCATTTCCTTTGCCAAATCATCTCTCTTTATAGCTTTAGCCAGAAACCGTTCTAGGCTCTCTCGGATGCCTCCTGACTTCGATGCATCCAGCATTACTTTCTCTATTTCTAGATTAATGCGTCCATAAAGGTAAAGATTAATTCTTTTTCTCTGCGAAACAATTGCAGTCAGATTACAATGAGAAATTAGGGCGTAAGCATCTAGACAAGCCGGTCTTAGAGACAATAATAATTTTTTGAAGGTCTTTTAGAAAAGGCCTCATAGATGGTTCTCTTGACTCTCTAGATGAAGTGATTATTGTTACTAAATAGGAGTCTCTCTTCTGACATAAGCGGAATCTCTTAAGAAATAAGAATTAATTGATACTTGCATCTTTTGCTGTTATTTTCTGAACTACATCATCCTGATAGTTTTATACTGAGTTTCATAGCCTTCAATAGTTATAGTGGATCAGTTTTAAATGCACAGAAATTCGTGCACAAAGGTTATAGAATTTCCTTTAACTCTTATGTTATTCTTGTCTGCACAGCCTCTTTCTCTGGAGCAGGTAATATGACCAGGACTATTTTCCTCGTAATAGAAAAAAGGACTATTTGAGATATGGCTAGGTGCTGTTTCTTTTTGTTCTTTATTTCTCCCCCAGGAAGGGGATCCTCTAAGCTTGGGGAATCGTACGAAAAGATGTGCGCCTAAAAAAAGCTCTTTATAATCTCTTCCCTCTTTCTTACTATTCTGTTTGTTTCTAAGGTTTCTATAAAATACTGCTGTCATTTTTTTTCGAATGGCTTTCTGACTGACTCAGACCCTGCAGATGCACTATTATGCAGATCGATTCTTCTCTTGCGGAAAAGAGCAGGCATGGATTATTATTCGTATTGTGGAGATAATTTAGAAAGAGAGAACCCCTCAATATCACTTACTCCTGAAAGCTCTTCTATACCAGCACTTTCCTCTTCAAGAGTAGCTGCTTTAGATGAAGTTCCCCAGGGAATAGTCTCTTCCAGCAGAGAAGCTGTGTCCTCTAGGTGCCCAGAAGATGGCAAATAGGAACTATAGGAGATCTTCTGGGAGGAGCTCTGCTCGATCTTCTCTGCATGGGAAATGCTCACCTCTCTGGCAACCTTCTGGATCTCCTTGAGAATGGAATATGCTCGGCCTCTTTTTTTCTTCAATGGGGATGTCTCTATCCATGAGACATAGGTATCTCTGATTCTGAAAAGGAATTGCATCTTTTCGCCAAAGGAGAGGAGGCCACTCTCCACCTCCTTGTTCTTCTCCACCTCCTCCAGGAGAGATACGCCATATTTAGAGCATAAAAACTCTTTCACAGTGTATCTCTTCCCTTTCCCGCTTTCTGTCTCTTTTTTTGCCGCTTCCTGCTCTCTTTTCCCCTTTTTGACAGCTTTCATGGGGAAATTAAAATTCCAAAGACTAGAAGTATTGCAGGCCTGGAGAATTTTCAGTGTGTCTCTGGTTAATGAATTTATTTGCACTTTAGCTCAGCGAGAAGTCTAGCTGGTAGTAGGAAGTGAATGCGATTCCTTGAATGGCCTTCACATACTCCTGAACAGCGAGAGCTGCAAGAACCACTTCCATTTCCTTCCTGTACTTACTTTTCTCTGCACCCACACATAAATTCTTTCTCTTTGTTCTTCCAAAGCAAAAATCCATTTTCTCTGTATCTATATGGACGATTCTCTCCTTTCTATAGAATTCTCTGTCCACTAAGAATATCCATGTATCTCCACCTTGCTCTATGTCATCCAAATCAGAATACTCTTGTGGAGAGAACCCGTCCATGAAAAAAAGCTCCTCTAGGTTTATTCCTGGGTTCACGAGTATCTTCCTAGTGCCTATCAAATATATGTTCTTGAGGACCTCGAGGAGAGTGAAGAACCTCTTCCTCCAAACCCCCATATAGCTATGGTTGTATTAGAGAGCTTCCTCTGGATTTCTCTTCCAAATATCTTTATCTGTCTGCTGTAGAGGTTCTCTTCTTCTGGATCCATAAAATGAAACGCTCAAAATTTTAGATCTCCAAGTGTTTCTTCATGAAGTCGGCAAAAATTCCTGAGACCTCGCAAATATCCACGGGCCTGGACTTAATCGTGTCTAGAAAAACACTTTCTATATCCCTTTTGAACCCCAGGGGCAACCAATTGTCCATAGAGTAGTCGTCCATGACTTTGTTTATCTCTTTCTTTACTGTGCCAAGATACGAGGGATCCTTCACCCATGGAACTATTTTCCCTGTGGCCACACTTTTTTTCGGTGGTATTTTTAGATTAGAGAATATTATCTGGAGTTGGAAATCCAGGTCTGAAGGATGGGAGCTCATGGTCTGCGGGAAATCCCACTTGTCGCCTGCCCTGGGAAATTCAAAGACTCTTCTTGCTTCTTCCAGGGCTTCTATTTTTTCCTCGCCCTCTATAAGTACATCTACTGCATCTCGATATTGCGGGGGAAGAAAAAGAGAGTCTACGGGTGCACTGTCGTCCTTGAAGAAAATATGGATCATGGAGGTTTTCTTGGCTCTGGCAATTGCATGTATTTCATAGCGGAGGCTCTTTATATGGGCAGGGGCACTCACAAGGACAGCATAGTTCTTCATCTCGTTCATTATAGCTGACTTTAGCCTGGCAGTCCCGTTCTTTGTGACTGCTGCGCCAATTGTCTGGTGTATGAAGAATGCAGTGCCATCCAGAGCTTTTTGGAGGCCCAGGGCGAATTCATATTTCTTTTGCGAAGGAATTCCAGAGACAAGAAGAATTGGCATTAAAAAAAGAAAAAGAGCAGAATAAAAGGGCTACTTGGCCGGGTGTCTAGAGACAGGCTTTTTAAAGAGAAGGATATGGGGCTCAGGCATATGTATCATATAGTGGATCCAGCCTCTACTCTGAGTAACTCCTATACACCGCCACTCCTCCTCCTGTAGGAGTCTCTTCTTGGGAAGAGTGGTTGCTAGCTCGTGTGGAAGGATCACATGTCTGTATAGATAGCCGCCTGCCTCGTATGTGTCGCTATAGTAGATCTTTTCTGCAAGCTCCCTCACCTTCTTTTCGTTCATGGGGAGCAAAAAAGAAAAGGATATGACAGAAGGGGGATTCGAACCCCCGCCCTCGGAAGGACTAGAACCTGAATCTAGCGTCTTAGACCACTCGACCATTCTGCCTCCGCACTTCTCTAAATCTAAGATTCTGATAGATAAGAATTGAAACTGGCGAAGTCATTATTACTCGATTTTTCCCAGCTTCCTTCATAATTTCCCTGTCTGCAACCCAGCCTAGTGAAGAGACAAGATGGTTAGAAAAAAGTAGAGATCTTGGCTAAGATAAATAGAACACGAATATAGGAATCATTTATTTCTTAGAAGCACTCCTGATCTTCTCCTTTCTCCTGTGTCTGGAAGAAAGTACAGAAGGAGCCGGCTCTGCAGATGCATCTTTGCTCTTCATCTTGCTCTTCAACTCCTCCAGACTCATTCCTGCAAAAGACCTCAGGGTTTTCACAACTTTTGTCCCCTTTCTCACTTCTCCCTTCTCTATTGAGGCAGTTTTGTTCTTAGAAATCCTTGCAGAGAGAGTCCATGCAACTTTTCTTGGCTTAATGCCCTTCAGAAAATAGCTCCTTGCTTTCCTTTTGCCAAGAAGGAAGGAGGATCCATTGGGAAGCACCACAATGCGGCCCTTTCCCTTTGGGATTCCATGCCCAGAGAAACAGCATGTTCCATACCTCATTTGCCGGGGGATAAAAAAGAAAAATTAAAAAATAGATGTGATGCGCATACAAACTCTGGACAGAGGCGAGGGCGAGGAAAGAGGAATAAGGAACCCAAGTAGGAGGACAGGAGGTGGAGAGATAGAAAGACAGAAGGAGTATGTGAGTGCAGTAAAGAATGTCAAGTTGGACTATCTTTTTGCCAAGCCTTTTATAGCAGGACTGAGGGGACACAAGGAAGGGGTTATAAAGATCGTGGGGTCTCTAGACAGTCTGGACGAATTCATTTCTCTTAGCTACGATGGAGCAGTCTGTGTGTGGGACATGGGGCAGAGAAGAGTTGTCGGGAGAGTACACAGCGGAAGCGGCGCAAGAGGGGTGGGATTTCACAAGGAAAAGATTCTTGTGGGGAGAGAGAGGAGGGTTGTGCTCTACAGGAGAGAAGGAGAAAGTCTGGTTGAGGAGGAAGAGTATAGAACAGAGGAAGGAACAATGGACGTGGCTGGAGGAGAAGGCGTTTTTTATGCAGGAACTGCAGGAGGAGTGGAGGTTTTTGACCCAAGCAGGATCCAGGCGGTTGGGAGCATGAAAAGCGAGGCCGAGTGCAAAAGGGTGCGGTGGAACGAGTCTTTTCCATACATGGTCCTGGGGGTAAATGGCAACAAAGTCGATGTATACGATGCAAGGGAAAATGAAAGGACAATGAGAGTGTGGGCGAATACAGAGATAAATGCGATGGAGATAGACCCAAGAAGAGGACATGTTATTGCGTGCGGTATGGGTAGTGGAGAAGTGAAAGAGTACGACTTACGGCACCTCTCTGAAGGATCTAGGGGCACAGAGCACTTGCGAGTATATAGGGGGCATGCAAGCCCTGCATTGGACTTATGCTACACCGCAGATGGGTCAAAGATAATTACAGGCTCCAGTGATAGAACCATACGAATCTTTGGAACGCAGGTGACGCACAGACAGGAACAGGTGTACCACAACAAGAGAATGCAAGAGGTGAATGCCGTCTGCTCCAGCAGAGATGGGGCATATGTGCTGAGCGGGAGTGTGGACGGAAACGTACGTCTCTGGAAGACCAATGCAAACATGTCTTTGAAAATTATGACTCCCCAGGAGCGGGCAAGTAGGGAAGAGGCAGATCTGCTCAGGAATAAGTTCCGAGATATAAAGGAAATGGAGGACCTTAGAAGACACAAGGTCGTTCCAAAGAGGCTGCGCCGGGAGACGAAAAATAGATATGAGTACCTCCAGGCAAGAAAGAGGCGCGAAGAGCGGATAAGAGAAAATGGGGGAGAAAAGTGACTCTCAGGATGCCAAAAACTTATAAAGCGAAATCTTGCAGGCAGAATAATAAAAAGTAGTTTATTGATAACTATGCTTCCTAATAGGGTTCTTTATACAAAAAATTCAGCTGGAGGTCAGGCTAGGAAAATTCTCAGCACTTCAGCTACATACCGTGAGAACCTGTTCTTGGGATAAAGATAAGAGAGGTTTACCTACAAGTTAATGGAGAAATTGCGAGGGAACACATGGAGAACTCGAATAGTGGAAGGCTGTCTCCAGGGGAATCTTTCAAGAGATGGCGGTATTTTTGCTTGTTTTTTCTGGACTTTATAGGAAGCGAATATAGCAATACATGAAATACAAGAGAGAGAAGAAAGACGTGCTTCTAATATCATGGGCAAGAGTTCTAGTGGCTAAGCAGCAGGGAAAGTTCTGAGAAAAAAGAATAAGGGGATCGAGGCCCTCCAGTATATAAGCGAGAAGATGGGGAGTCGAAGGAGAATTGTGGAGAGAAGATAGAAGATGAGTCAAAATCTAGAGGATGTCTAGCTCAAATCGCTGCCTGCGCCTTAGAAAGATTAAGCTCTTGCCTATGCG
>JARFIW010000132.1:0-105766 GCA_036346225.1 Platerodrilus igneus | reverse complement strand
TTAAAAATAAAAAAAATTTCAGGACAAGCACAAAATACTCAATGGTTATTGGAACGAGCTAAACGATTAACGTCTTCTAACTTTGGTGCTGTTTCCAGAGCGGCAAACGATCAATCTTTAAATATGTTAGGATATCGAATAATAAATCCTCAAACTATAACCAATTTACCGCCAATTCGACATGGTGCAAAATACGAAATTGAAGCTATAAAAGCTTATTAAATTTTTAATCTGCATACTACCGTAAACATCCGTTACCTATGATTCATAAAAGAATAACTTATTCGGCCAGGTCTCCCTATGCTCTTATAGGGAGTTACGGTTAATAGAAATCAAATGTCTCTTTAAAACCAGGCATCTGAAACCAGAAAAAGCAATTAAATCGGGAAATATCGATTTCGTAAATAAGGATGGAACAATAAAACGGAAACATAAGTATTTTTATCAAGTTCAAGAATACTTAGAAATTGCAGAGAGAGAGACTGATGCGATTTGGTAACATGCACCTTTAAAGGATTAAGCGTGATGAAAATCAAAAGGGAACCAGCATTTTGGAATAAAATAAAATTCCTTGTTCCAAAACAACTGTTTTGCTTGAAGGACAATTTAAAGACAGTTTTGATATGCAACTAGATTACGATAAGATTGTGATACTGCCGGTAAACCAATCCTAAAATCATTGTAGTTTGAGAATAATAGATTTCCCCGCGAACCATTTATTTGGTTGAATTCCTTAAATTCAGTAAGACATAGTATCATCACCTCCGAAATGAAAAAGTATTACCATAAAGCCTTAAAAATTTTTAAATTCGCTACTATAAAGAAAATAAAGGCAATTTCCCACAAACGATGCTTTTAATTGCGGCGTATTCGTAATCTGTTACTTTAAACAATTGTTAAAATATTTACTTTTATCCAACCACCTGGCAACACTTGGGAACAAATGAGAGAAAACACTACGTGCTTCCCTCTGCAGAAGAGCATCCACATCATTTGCTCAAAAGAGTACCGATTACAAACGGAAAGTTTCAAGTGTGCACTATGCGTACAATATCTATAAGTGATTTTTCAGATCGTAATAGGACCGCCTCAGAGCCATATTCAATTTCTGTCAAACTGCATCGGTATCCGACAAATGTAAACCGCCATAGGGTCGCCACAGAACCGTATACAATCCTCGTTGAACAGCATTGGTATCCGACAAGTATAAACCCGCCAAAGGGTCGCCTCAGAGCCGTATACAATCTTCGTTGAACATCCATTGGTATCTGACAAGTGTAAACCCGCCATACAGTCGCCTCAAAACCATGTATCAACAAAGAAGGCTTTTTAGTTGGCGAAAGTTTGGCACTGCCAAAGAGGTAGCCTAAACCATAATGAGTTTTCCTCCTCAAGATAAATATAAAAAAAACTGAATAATAGTTGTTAATGCTATCGAACTTATCAAAACTATTTTCCAACCTCCTTTGCAGACCTAACACTTTACACTCATAAGTGCCAGGTAGTGGCAAATAGTGGTATCTTATAGCGATCAATGACATTTCACACTTACCCAAAGTCGTAAAAATGTGTAATTTTGCACTAGGGTGTGCCCGGGAGTGATTAATACAAACACCATATAGCGATATCTGCACTTTAAAGACTTCCCCAAAATTGAGAAAAAGGCTGATAATTATATTTTTGAACTTTTGATTGAGAAAAAAGCAAATAACCCTGCTTTTGCATTTTCGATGTTATACAAACTACGTTTCGGGATCGATATTGAACTAAAATTTTGCACTCGGATGCACCCGGTGGTGGTTAATACAAACACCCTATAGCGATGCTCTGCACTTTAAAGACTCCCCAAAATTAAGAAAAAAGCGAATTACTATTTTTGAACTTTCGATGTTATCAAAACTATATTCCACAATTGATATTGACCTGAAATTTTGCACTCGGGTGTACCTGAGAGTGATTAATACAAATCCACTATGGCGATGCCCTGCACTTTAAATACTTCCCCGAAATTGAGAGAAAAGTGAAAAAGTAGGTTTTTGACCTTTCGATGTTATCTAAACTATTTTCCGCGATCAATATTGACCTGAAATTTTGCACTCTGCAGTGCCCCTTGGTGGTTAATACAAATATCCTAAAGTTTTGAAACTTTCGATGTTCTTAAAAGTAAACAAAATTAAATACGGATATTTAATTTTCTCTAGCTTGGAGCTTATCAAAACTATCTTTCGTCGCATTTAGGAACCTGAAATTTTACATTCGTCTGTAATAAATTTTTTTAGCATTAGAATTGAATTCATATTATTGCCGGGTGTTTGTTATATTTTCTTGCAGGTTACTGTAAAAATAATAAAAACCACGTTTCCTGAATGAGATCTGTACATATCATTCCAATTAGTAGGTTAGATATTATGATTGTTTTTAGTAGTTTCTTTGGAGTAACTTCTGTTTTATATGTGCCTAAACCTATACATATAATCTAATATTTATGCTAATAATCATGTTTTGTGTATTGGGATTGCGATTCGAGTAAGTAGAATCGTAATCTTAATTTATATTTTAACGTCCCAGCGATGCCTTTTGCCTCATTTTTTCTTCGCGTCATTTCATGCATGTCAGTCTTACAAAACTCATCGCTGAAAAAGTTTTCGCTAACTTCACACAAATCAATGAATTGATACGTAATAATTCCAAAAGCTATATTTTAATCAATTATTAAAGGATGCTACCGCTTACCTTGAAATCCTTTTAACAAAGTTTCTACTTTCCTACTTGTAAAATAACTAATAACTAGTGATGGGACTCGAGTCGCATATTAGTCGAGTGACAACCCTACTCGTGTGAATCGAGTCAAGTGACTATGCAACTCGAATCGACTCGAAACTCGAGTCGACTTGAAACTCGAATCGACTCGCGCAACTCGAGTCGACTGGCAACTCGAGTCCCCTTGTGACTCGAACCGATTTGCAACTCGATTATAATCGACTATCGAGTTGTTTTTTTTTTAATTTTTAAGTTGAGTTGGGTGGGTTTTCCACTCAACTCGAATTTTTAACACTCAAAGTTCGTGAATTTACCGCGTTGCTCCAATTAATCTTTCTTCTGTGGTTCAGTTCGAATGAAAGTAAATCATATCTCGGAAAGATACAATTTTCCCTTTCCTTTTGTCGATATTTTATATACAGAACGTTATTGTTATTATTATTATTTTAGTCTGTGAGAAATTGTATAGAACTTAAGTGGTGTCCCGAACTCAAAAGTGATGGAATCGATAATGCTTCATTCACTAGCTGTGGCTGCACCTATACAAAGAGAATGTGTTTTATTTATTACAGATTACAGTGTTTTTCATAATAAAAAGATATTCCATATTTAATTTTATATACGTATAAAGCAATAAAAGACACGGCACTGCGGCACTGCCAATCGGCATAGTAGTTACTCGCAACGTTGTGACTGGATTTTAGCGTTGATTGAACACTTCAATCAACTGTTTTAGTTTCAACTCAAATCAGAGGGAATTTTTATTTGAGTCACTCGAGTAAAAAAATTGACTCGAGTCCCATTACTAGGTTTTTAGCTCGAGTTCAATATCGAACCTAGTTTTAACTCGACTCGAGTTTCTACTCGAGTCAAATAGAAATTACAATCTAGTTACTCGAGTACAAAAAATCTACTCGAGTCCCATCACTACTAATAACGTAATAACCAGTTACCAAATCTGACGCTAACCACAGAATGAAACAGAACAACGTACAAATTTAAAATGAAAGAGAGCGATGAACCAGATTTGTATAAGGTTGCCTTTTTCTGTTTCAATAGAACCATGGAATTTTCCGTTCGCTGTGATATGCAATAAAGTGCTGTCACAACAAGTTTGCCCCTACACAGGATATCACGTGAGGGGAATATTTTCTATTCCCGCCGTAACCATTATAATAATATGGCTTAGGTATGCTATAGTAGGAACCACAAAAGAAGTCCTCTACGTCATAGGTGTCTAACTCAATTCAAAACATACGTTTAAGATTATTTAAAAGCTTAACTAATGTATATGATAAAGATAGTAATACGATTTGTACGTGTTTTAAATAAAGACATACGTGAACACGTTCATCTGGGAAAACGACAGAGAAGAGTATGTGTCGTATGTTTTGAATTATATACTTAACAGGCTAATCTTTGCTAAATTATGCCTTTTCTTTAAAATAGGATATCTTTCTTAGTTTTTTTGTAAATGGAATAAATTTTTAAAGTTTTAAAAGCTTGACGGAAACTTTCTAATCGGAATATTTATTGGGTAATTATGAACTAGATGCTAAATTGACTTAAATTTTCAACTTAATTCGTACGAATACAAGTGATGACGCAGACGACTTCTTCCATGGTTTCGACTATATAACTATATTCTGATTCTAAATATTTTAATAAAGCAGCTTCTAGAGTAAAAGATTGTGAACTAATTATTCTTAAATTTTGGGTGTCTCGAATAAATTTTATACGGATAACCGGGTTAAATACATTAAATTACTGTATTATTACGCACTATGGAACGGCTTTCCATTTTAAATAAAGATATAATGTTTGTTAAATTAAATGGCGTCAGCATTTAGTAAATCAAATTATTGTTCATATCAACATAAACGGTTAAGCGGAAGCGTAATCGAACTAATCAATAAACGCTGTATAGACGGCATTTACAGATACACTAAATATAATACATTAGCCAAACTTGGCAACATTGCATGGACCTTACAGGGATAGCATTATGATTATATACACAAATTAGGGGGCTCATAACGATGGCGTGCATAAAAAATATACCGTTCTCATTTTGATAGAAATATATACGGACCTCACTTTGTACATATATACACATAAGAATAATTTTAAGTATAACCACTCTTTGAAGAATTTGAAGGCCACATTACGAGGTTTCTTGCGTATAAAGGAAATTCTTGTGCAAAATAAGTTTTCATTTATACTGTCGAGGGCTTTGAACCAAGATTCAGTAGAAAACTTTCTTGGCTACATTTGTAGTCATGGAGTCAGGAACCTATCTCCAGATGTGTCTCATTTTTTAACATCATTTAAAGCTTTAGTAGTATACAATTTTTCATCTACTCATTCGCCTGGCTTTGATTGTGAGGAAGATGATTACTGTGGTGCGCTAGACAGTTTACGCTGTTTTGTTACTGGAGAGGAATTTGCTGGTATACAATAATTAGGTAATGAAAATGAAGCGCCTATAAGTATTGATAATATTGTACATAAGAAAGCTTCAAGAGTTGCCAAATGTGTAACATATTATATAGCGGGTTATGTTGCCAAGAAACTTATTTCATTTACTAGAAGTTGTGAAACATGTAAATCAAATCTATTATCAAAATAGTCTTTCCCAATATAGTGATTTTGTTACTGCTAGGCCGTATAAAGATTCAGCATTAACTCGACCGGGGAATTTTGTATTTTATATAGTTAGTAGAGTGTTACCTCAACTTTTTTATTTAATTGCTAGGTTATGTAATAGAATTAATTTAATGTACATTTTAGAGGTCTATGTTTTAAGAGACTTAAATATTGGTCAGTCGTTGGATTTGCCCTCAGCATAAAAGATTATAGCCTTTGCAATTTCTAAATAGAACTGCGTCATTATCATTTGTGACGTCTAATTGTAGCGGCGTTGCCACTACCAACATCCTATTGCCACATGACTATAATAGCGCCACCGGTAAAATACAGAGATTGAAAATATTTAATAACAGATAACGAATGTGATTTGTTACTTTTTAAAAAGTATTTTTTAGGATAAATTTCTATCGACAATATTGCAGATTAAAGTGATTAATTAACAATATATTTTATTTATTTCTATATCTTTACCACTGAGCATATTTTAAATATAGTTGGGTTTTTCTAATGCTCCTATTTTTATGGCCATTAGTATATTATACCAGACACGGAATAGTAACCACAGTTATTCAAGAGGTTATGTTATGGGAATTATAATTTAAACGTTTTAATTACACAAATCGAAAAAGAAAAGGAACAAAATTACAATTCCATTTGTAAGTAAAATTCTCATTAACTTTGAATAATTAAGATATATTACTTCAAAATAATCTTTTAGTTTTCCCTGAAACCATCCACAAAGACTAAAGATATGTTACGTACAATGCTAACAAAGGATTTAACACTTTCAAATCACCCTAAAATTTGTGGTGATCATTTTACTTCTGATTATTAATATGCAACTGGATTGAATATGTCATGTTTTCAAAGCATTTCCAACAACTAAAACAATGTATAAGGAAAAAGACTTTAAATGAACCAACTTTGAATTCTGTTGTTGAAGTATGCCATTATTCAAGAAAAGAATAACTGTTAGAGGATTGTTAATGTTCCCAATAAAAATCCAAAATTGCAAGGTATCTCCACAGTCAGTGTTATAAGCTAAAAATGAAAACATAACCAAAAGGTTCAATGACTAATCATTTCGATAGATTTCTTAAAGATATAAACAGCAGTTTGTTAAATATACAAAAGCATGAAGAGGCAAAAATATTCCAAAAAATAGACATTTGCTTTATTACTCTTCGAGACCATATAATTATTGCAGGTAACGGAGTAGTTTGAAACAAATAATTCAATATACAATTTACCATTTTTTGTAGATTGGTGTAATATAATGACTTTGACCTTACCTGTATTTAGCACCTCCAAAGTTTAAGCTAGTGTAGTATTGACCAGTTCGTCACCAGTGTTTATTATATCCATCGAAATTGAAAGCTGTATAGCTGTTAGGATACCTAAAATCCAATATCCTAAAGATGAATTTGTAGCCCATGTTGTAAAGACACGTTGCTCAAGAATTTAACGAGTATTAAAGGCTTGTAATTAAACAATAAAATATATATGGTTGTACTTGTTTATTATACATAAAGTTTAAGATAGTTATAATTAAATTAGAACTACATCGTGTAAAAAGTTTTTTTTAATTCTAAGTAGCCATGCGTTTGGTTGAATAGTTTAATTTGATTGAAAATCTGAATCACTGTCATCACCTTCACCTATGTTAATAATTAGAGGTTGTGACGGATGGTGGGTGGTGTATTCCGTCGTTAAGGTTCTTTTAATGAGGTTAGAAGTAAAACATAGAGATTTATGCAATACGAATGACCAAACATTTAATAACAAACCCAAAATAAGCACGCAATTTAATGTAACAGGCTTAAGGTAATCACTGTTGGTAAACAATACATTATATCGGTTTCGATACAGGTTCGCGAGCGAGCTTTACGATGTAAACACAACGGCGCGCTATGGACAACTGATAGTGCCAGGAGGGCGTGATAACGAGACGAGACACACAACACTAAATAACGGCGTTACACACTCCCCCGCTGGTTCCACTGACGTCCCGACGAGGAACCAGCATAAACTTCACTCACACTAGTGTTTGCAACAACCAATTTCTTTTTTGGCCGACCTCTTCTTTTAATAGAAAGTTTTAGACTAACTTCCGAATTTCCTTTAAATGGTATAAGCGCAGATACATTATAAATTCCAGCGGATTCATTCAAATCATCACACTTCCCTATCTCATAACTGGTATGTGAAACTTTTCTTAAAATGACATAAGGGCCATCCATTCTTGGAATTAATTTGCTTGAAATTCCTTTCTTTGCGCTGCTAAGTGTATGCAAATTTACTTGTACCTTCTTGCCAACATTGGAACTGAGAGATTCTTTTCTGTGCAAATCGGCATACTTCTTGCTTTTTAATTTTTCCTTTTCATTATTATCCCAAGCCCGATTTAGATTAATTAACAATCTTTTTAAGTACGGCGTTATTTGTGGTACAAAATTTTCTGACTGAACTACATGTCGAAAATTATTCGTTACATCATCTAGTGTTCGTAATTTACAACCAAACACTAAATAAGCTGGTGTATAACCAGTTGATTCACAAAATGTAGTGTTCAATGCGAAACGAATAACAGGAAGTTTTTCACGCCATGTTTTATGTTTATCGGCAGCCAAAATTGCTAATCTAGGTTTCAAATCCCTGTTTTTCCTTTCGAACATATTTGCTTCCGGATGATATAAAGGATTTAAACATTGCTTAATACCCAAACAAAAGCATACTTTTTGTATGACAGCACTAATTAATTGCGTTCCATTATCACTAATAACTTTCCTAGGTATGCCATAACGCATACCAATTTCTTCTGTTAAAATTTTGCACAATTTTCTACAGAGGCCACTTTAAGTGGGAATAGTTCGACCCATTTAGTAGCGGCATCTTCTACAAAAAAAAATATCCGCTTTTCGCCACCAACCGACTCAGGTAGTGGACCAAATAAGTCTATAGCAATTGTTTCAAATCGCTGCGCATAAGCGGGTGTTGTAACTAACCCTGCAGGTTTCTGATTTAAAGCTTTATATCTTTAACAATCCAAACAACTTTTAACGTAATCAGTAATGAATTTTCTCATTCCAGGAAAATAATAACGTGTAGAGATTTTTAAAAATGTTCTTTCAGCACCATAGTGCCCTGCATACGATAATCATGGTACATTTGTAACACATTTTCTCTTAGATGAACCGGTACTACCTGCTGAGCTTCATCAGCATCATCTTCGTGTGGATAACGAAATAAAATTCCATCAGACATTACGTAGCCTTTGTCTGTCCAATTTGCAATATTATCATCAGCTAAATTTTCAAAATTATCAATAATTTTTTTAATATCTGGATCTTTCAATTGTTCGTTACGAATTTCACAAGCAGATTTTTTCGGAAAATCAACATGTATAGTGCAAAACTCACATTTAGTATTTGGAGCATCACTACACTGTGGACGAGATAACGTGTCTGCTACCACATTCTGTTTCCCTGGTAAGTATTCTATTTGTAGGTAAAAGCTCTGGACTTGTAAAGCCCATCTGGCTAAACGGCCTAATGGTATTTTCAGCGAAAACAACCACTTCAACGGTTGATGATCCGTCGAAAGAATAATCTTGGGCCCTTCTATATATCCACGAAACTTCTCTAAAGCAAAAACTACAGCTAACGCTTCACGTTCGGTAGTAGAATAATTAATTTCGGCGTGAAACAATAAACAAGTCGCATACTCAATTGGATGCTCGGTTTCCCGCTCACCCTGTAATAATACTGCACCCATTGCATAATTGTTTGCATCTATACGAATAAAGAAAGGTTGCGAAAGATCAGCTTGACCCAAAATTGGAGCGCTAACCAATAATTTCTTTAAAGTTTTAAAAGCATTATGTTCTTCATCACCCCATTTCCAAACAGATTTCTTTTTTGTTAAGTTGCTCAAAGGCCTGGAAATATCTGAAAAATTTGCTATAGACCTCCTGTACCAACATTGTAAAAAACTTTGCACATGCTTTACGTTACGAGGAGTAGAAATATCTGTAATCGCACTAGTTTTCTGAGGATTAACTTTTATTCCTGCCGGCGTTATTAAATGTCCTAAATATTTTACTTCAGAACAGGCAAAAAAGTACTTTTTTTTATTCGCCCGTAGTTTAAAATGTCTAAGACGCGAAAACACTTTTTTTAAGTTTTCGATGTGTTGCTCAAACGAATTTGAAATTACAATTAGATTATCAAGATATGCCAATAATGTGACTTCAGGAAGTCCCGAACGAAAATGATCCATTAAGCGTTGAAACGTCGCCGGTGCCGTTTTAAGACCGAATGGCATTCGTAAAAAACGATAAGTTCCGAATGGCGTGACATACGTAGTTTTATCGCAAGAAATACGCGAGAAATACGTACACGAATTTTCATATTTAGTAGCCCATAGATCATATCTATTTGTACGGTTGCATTTAGTGTATTTGGTGGTGGTTGAGCGATTAAAGCCCTAGTTCTACAAACAAAAATCTCCGTCGGCGTAACAAAATCTTGCTCATTAGCAAATAATTCCCGATATATTTTGTAAGGTGGTTTTTTCGTTCCAAAAGCACCACGCAATGATTGAACTAATTCATCCCATGATTCGATCGAATCTTTGACCCCTTGAAACCAGGTTGCGGCGAGTCCATCAAGCAACGTGGATAAGCCTTGAATTGCGTTAACATCAGAAATATTCATACAATCTTTAAAAATTTCTATTGCATCAATAAACGCATTTAAATACAAACGCATTTACAATTAGCGAAACTTCCCTCTTGCACCACCATTGATGTCTGAGAAATGTTTGCGTTTTGCAAGCTTGCTAATAATTCACAAAATTGCACTTCCGACAATGTAATTGATTGTGCCATTTTTTCTTTTTTTTTCGCAAATTATAAGTGCATTCACTTGCCGTGTTCACAACTTCTTTGTTCATGTGATAACAATTTGTAGATTGTAACAGTATTCCGATATCTTTAAAATGCACAAAAACGACTAAGCTTAGAAACAAAATGAAATCCACACGTGTTTTATCAATACACAATAATTAAAAGACTTCGTTTTTTTCTAACATTTGGTATAACAAATGTACTCGAAATATCACTGAACATACCGCGATTTAATGAATTTTAACGGTTATACCTACAAGATTCTAAAGTTTTCTTATTCGAAACAGATTGTTTTGCATAATTTTCAACAACGTATTTACTTAAAACAACATAACCACGTTGGGCGCCGCTGTGACGGATGGTGAGTGGTGTATTCCGTCGTTGAGGTTCTTTTAATGAGGTTAGAAGTAAAACATAGAGATTTATGCAATACAAATGAGCAAATATTTAATAACAATACCCAAATTAAGCACACAATTTAATGTAACAGGCTTAAGGTAATCACTGTTTGTTAACAATACATTATATCGGTTTCGATACAGGTTCGCGAGCTCTACGATGTAAACACAACGGCGCGCTATGGACAACTGATAGTGCCAGGAGAGCGTGATAACGAGACGAGGCACACAACACTGAATGACGGCGTTACACAGTGCATTATCTTCTTGATCAAATTTGATCTCACGTTCCCACCAATCTTTGATATTTTTTCTGCATGTTCAATTGAATGTGCCTAAATAACTGATGTTATTGTTTTAATGCTGCTTTCCACATCTGTAAACAGTTTTCAATAGACCTCCCATTTCTTTCAGCGGGTCGGTTATAGTAGCTCTTAGTAACACCCCATACATTTTGAATTGCATTGAATATGTAGTGATACGCAGGCAATCCTAACATCTTATATCCATATTATTCGACCAGCAAATCTGCTTTAAAAATCTTTGGCGGTTTATGCCTAAAATTTTCAATAAATACTGATATGTTATAAAGCACATAATTTTGACTTACTTAAGCTTTGCTTAAAATTATCAATTCCATAAAAAATTGCTTATTTAGTAATTCGCTCTGCAATGTTACTCTTTCTCTACAAACTGTTAGATGTTTTATTTAAAAATTATAATAATACATGTTGTCTAAAATTATTGTAAATGATTTTTCCAAATTCTTTAATAATTAATTTTCAAATTTTGCTCACTCACTTCTCTGTAGTAATATATGTTTTTTTGTGAAAGAAGAGAAAAATCAATTTCAGCCCCATTTAGTAATTCATTTACATTTCGGGCATGTAATACTATGTACCTAAGAAACTAATTACATTATACTGTATTAAGGATAAGTAGATATGATACCAACTTTTATCGATCAATTTGTGTGCTCTAACTGTTCTTATTTCACGCTTTGCTAGGTACGGCTTACGGCACTAATCTGAAAAAATCCTTTTTCGTCTAAAAACACAAAAATGCTACAGGTTCTTTTCTTTTATTTTCATATATCTTCCAGAGTCGAATTCCATTTATTCGTAATATTTAGCAGTTCCATTAAATCTCTTCTTGGATTTTCTTTCAGCCATTTAAATCCAAGACTGTATTCAGGGATCGTTCACTACCATTAAAAAACTCATCATGTTTTAAATTCAACCATCAAGTATCAACAGAAACGTGTTAAACCTAAAATAATTACATGGTGCACTATAAATTTAACTGGAAAACGAATACTAACGGTTTTCACACAGCCTATAGAGATGATCAAACTAGCAACAAGTAGCTTAGTTCTGGGTATAAATGAATCTCGTTCATCGTCTTTGGTTATTAGAGTTCAGTACTAATATGAGTTCTGAATAGCACTGTTTGAAGCAAAAACCAGCCAGATATCAATACATAAAAACGAAAAAATTCACGAGGTCGTTGACACCAAGTAAACAAGGAATTGCATATAACCTAAAATTTAAACATCAGCATTAAATATTTGACTTTAAAATTATTGGCAACGTCGTAACTTGCTATTATTCAAACCAAAATTATAACATAAATATTGTACGGTATTAAGTTTGCAAACATATACATAAATAGTTAGTACTTGTGTGACGTCGCAGATGACGAGGTCTATTTAGAAATTGCGAGTACTATAGACAAACATATTATTCAAATTATAGTTAAAAGTGTCATCTATTATTGGACGAAACGAATAGATTTAATTGCTACGGGAAAAGATATCAAGTTTACCAAATTTATGACATCTAAGACCAAACGCCAATTTAATAGATCCCATGAAATTATCTGCGCATAAGAAGTACATAAATAAAGTACGTGGAAAAAACGTAGGTGTTTAGCAGGGAGTGTTCTAGCAAATGTTTTTCCATGGCGGGTTAAGTTTCAAACTTACAATAATGCATAAATAATAATTTTATGTAACCAGCTTATATCTTGCACCACAGAGTATTGTACTTTGGCATCTCCTAAATAGAAAGAGATACAGGGTTGGTAAAATTGAAAAAATTCGCTATTTTATGCCTAGCAATATTCCGTTTTATCAATTAATCAAAACATTTTATGTCATAATAACTGTCTGTACAAATGCAACATAAATGTTCAAACAAATCGTCAATTCGGAAGAAGAGTGGCACAACTCAAAAATGTGCATTTTTAAAATTTTTTACTGTATCAACTCATCATCATCATTAGGTCTTCAGTCCTGGAACTGGTTAGACGCATACCATCATTGTTTCCTATTCTAAACTAACCTACAGATTTCCCTGAAATTTGCACAGTCTGCATCTATCACTATCTGATCTAGGTCTACATCTACCTCTTTTTTCCTATCTCTGCTTGTAATATATCCCATACTATTCCCCAAAATGCTTTAGAACGTATTCCGCCCTTCTATTTCTCTTTTTCCCCAGATATCCTTGTTCCCCTACTATTTCTATAACCTATTTGTTATTATCTTTGTTTGTCCATGCTATCGTCCTCATACATCTGAAGCACAGCATTTCAAAAGGCTGCTACCGTTTTTCTGTCTGCGTTTCAGACTGCCCGTATTACATAGGCATACTGTGCTGTGCTCCACACATATGCTTTCAACAATTTTCTTCTTGTTCTATGTTTGTTGTCTTTTCTCATAGGTGCTATTCTTTCTTGTTAGATGCAGTTCAGTCACCATCTATTGTTTTACAGTTATATACCCTATTTTTCCTACCTTCAGTGGTTGTGACGGGAGGTAAGCAGCCTGTGGCTTCCAAGTTCCCCCAACACTTAACCATTTACCGATTTAATATATTTTCCAATATATCTTTTCGCACAGTCAACATTAGTTGCAGATATTTCGCAACCAATAACTAGTTGTTTATACTAATCGTCAGATTTATCTGTGCTTATTTTTTCATCATTAGGTTTTCCGTCTCAAAACTGGTTGGACACGTACCTGCACTTATTTATATTCTGAGCTAGCCTACATAGTTCCCTGAAATTCTCACACAGCATATGTATACAGCTCGTTCCCCTTCTATTGTTTTCTAATTTTATGTCCTATTTCACAGAGATTCAGTGAAGGGGGTTAAGCAACCTGTGGCTACCAAGATCCCCCAACACTTAGACGTTTGCCGAATTAATGGTTTTCCTGGTTGGACACGTACCTGCAATTATTTATATTCTGAGCTAGCCTACATAGTTCCCTGAAATTCTCACCCAGCATGTGTATACAGCTCGTTCCCCTTCTATTGTTTTCTAATTTTATGCCCTATTTCACCAAGATTTAGTGAAGGGGGTTAAGCAACCTGTGGTTACCAAGATCCCCCAACACTTAGACGTTTGCCGAAATAATGGTTTTCCAGTAAATCCTTTCACACTTAACATTATTCGAGAATATTGCCCAACCAATTCTTGTAGTTACTTATAATAATCATCATGTTTAAGCACAGTTATTTTTTTCGTCATTAGTTTATCCATCTTGGGATTGGTTGGATGCGTACCTCCATTGATTTCTATTCTGGGCTAGCCTACACATCTCCCTGAAACCCCTACAGCCTACATCTTTTACTATCTGTGTGCAGTAGTCTAACCTAGGTCTGCCTCTTCTTCTTTTTTTTCCGATCTCTGCTTCTAATATATTCCGCACTATTCCCTCATGCCGTAGTATGTGGCCTATCATCCTATCTCTCCTATTTTTTACTGTTTTCCACATATTTCTTTCTTCCCCTACAATTTTTAGTACCTCTTCGTTCTTAACTTTGTCTGTCCATGATATCTTCATCATACGTCTGTAGCACCACATTTCAAAGGCTTCTACCTTTTTCTTGTCCGCTTCTCCTACTGTCCAAGCTTCACATCCGTAAAGTGCTGTGCTCCACACATATGTTTTAAGCAATCTTTTCCTCGTTTCTATGTTTGTGGTCTTTGAGCACAGTAGTTGCTTTTTCTTGTTAAATGTAGCACGACCTTGTGCTAATCTTTGTTTTATATCTTTTGTGCTTTTCCCATCTTGCGTTATTTGGCTTCCTAGGTAGCAGAAATCCTTAACCTCTTGTAAGTTCGTGTTACATACTTGTATTCTTGTTTTTGATTTATTTTCCCCACCTTTGCATACTAGAACTTTAGTTTTAGTTTTGTTAATTTTCATACCGTATCTCTCTGTTAGAACCGTTTCCATTTCATTAAGAGCAGCTTCTAACTCTTCTTTGCTAGACGCTAATACCACTATATCATCTGCAAATCTAAGCATATCAATTTTTTGTCCTTGCATAGTAATTCCAAATGTCTTCCTGCATTTGACAGTATTCATTGCGTCTTCTATGTACAAGTTAAAATCAATGGGGATAGGGCACATCCCTGTCTCACCCTTTCCTAATGTTTACTTCTCTACGTTCCTGCTCTAATTCTATTACTGCTGTTTGCTCTTTGTATAAGCTATGTACTATTCGTCTATCCTATAACTCATTCCAATCTTTTGAGTATTTCAAACATTTTTTCCATTTTACATTGTCGAATGCTTTTTCCAGATCTACAAACCCTATATACACGCTTTCCCCTTTTTCTATTGTTTTCTCCATTATCACTCTCAGAGCTAAAATAGCCTCCCGTGTTCCCCTGTTTCGCCTAAACCCAAATTGGTCTTCTCCTAGTATTTCTTCCGCCCGTTTTTCCATTCGTCTTTGCACAATTCTAGTTAAAATTTTTGACACGTGTGCTGTCAAACTTATTGTTCGAAAATTTTCACATCTATCCGCACCTTTCTTTTTTGGTATAGTTACTATGATGCTACGTTTGAAATCTTTGGGTATCTCGCCTGTCTCATACATATAGCTTACAAGTTGGAAGAGACGTTCTGTTACTGCTTGTATCAACTATGAATAGCGTAATTTTTATTATGGAAGAGTGTTGTAAGTGTAGTTGTTATACAAACCGCTGCAGTACTGTGGGATAAGTTGTGACATCTTGGTTTGATTTATTGAAATGTGTGGAATACTGTCACAACCAGAGACAACTAAATTGTTTCTCTATCCCTTATAATCACACAATACAGAAACTTTATTGCATCTTTATTAGAATCTATAATCTATACAGTTTATTTTTAGTGTGCAGGTATAAAATAGTTAGATATAGCATACCTATTGAATACATATGGTTATGTTTAGTATGTAGACATAATGGATATATTCTATACGCTATAGTAAAGATTGGGTATCGTCGTTATAAAGATGTAATGCACTTTTTAAATCTAAACTGTATGTAAACGGTATCCAACTAGTAAAGTTATTGAAAAGATATTATAAAGATCCTGTCTAACTGTCAGTATCGGCGGAGTTTAGATGCTATACAGTGTAAAATTTCATTTTTCATAAAACAAAAATTACGTTTTGTAATTTTTTTATTTCGCAATGACATTTTATATATATTATGTTACCACTTTAACAACTCTGTGATTTGTAATCTATAGGATTTTCAAAGTAAACACAAACACGGGGTTCAAACCACTGACCTCTGGATTGGTAGACCTGCATCTTGCCAGTGATCTGTTCTGCCGTTGAATACATGTTACGTTGTAAAGCTTTATTTTTAAATGTACATATCTATGATATACATCGTATGAAATTGAGCACATTTGTTATATAACCTAATTTTTCTAATTAGGCACTATTACCTATATTATTATTGAATAATTTTACAATTGGAAAAGATCAAAATGCCCAAACGAAAAAAAATCAACGGTTTCGTCGCCATAAAGGTAATGATATTTTGGGTTACTACTATAATAGAAGACGACAACATATTATTAATAGGACTAAAAATGAGAGTCCTATAGAACTAGCACCTTTACCTAGTTCTATACATGCAATGGACGAAAGTATGTCAAATTTTAGTTTATAATAAATTCTGTGAAATTTGTAACTTGCAGCTTACTCAACACAACCTTCTAATAACAATGCATACAAATCTATCGAAACCAATATAGTCTACTCAGCATCTAATAAACATCACTTCAGTAATTCTGATAGTGAAAATATAAGCTGTTTGCAAGTTAATAACACAATATTTACGAACACAAGTTTTATAGAAACGCTTTGAAAATGGGATATCCAGGGTAATATTGAATTAACACGACTGTCTAAGTTATTAAAAATTTTGGTTCACATCATTCGGAACTCCCCACGGATGCCAGAACTCTTTTGCAAACACTACGCAAAGTAAATGTTGTGCAAGTAAGTAATGGTTACTATGTTCATTTGGGCACCAAACATTTTCTAAACACATATTTTAATAAAAAGCGACTGGACATTTTATAATTTTACAACAGGTCTTCTATTTCGTTTTATATTTAGAATCAAATTTGACTGATTTATATTCTCAACATCGGTTGAATCTAAATCAGTTTTATCCAAGAATATGGACTCAGCTAGGTATGTCTTAGTATAAGAATCAAATACCTTTTCACATGGTGGTCAAACTTCATAAGTGGGCCACTTTTTATATCGCATTTTACCGTGTCGAGTATAGTCCGGACTGCCGTAACGTTGGGAATTGGAGACAAACTAATTAATCATCAGGTGTTGGTAGCTGAAATCACAGAAGAAGTGATCTTGGGAATGGATCTCATGAGAGAATATGGGTTTCATGTGAACATGAAAGAAAATGTGCTACGGATAGATGATGATGAGATTCCATTTCAAGGGACGAGTAACCAGACGATGCAAGTGCGAATGATTTGTGATATGAAAATACCCGAGAAGGCAGAAATGATAGTATTAGGACGCCCGGATGGTACGCTCCGGAACGGACAAGTATGCATGATGGAAGCAACTGAATCGGGAATGGGTCAGGAGGGATTACTGATTGGAAGAACGCTGGTAAAATTTCGAAGTATGATACCAGTAAGGGTGCTAAACATTAATCCCCATACGGTGACCCTGAAGAAAGACATGATTGTGGGAAGTTGCATTCCAGTATGCCATATTAAACGTTGTGTGGACGACACGAAAGAGAAACCAGCCAACGGTTGCTCACAGAAATTGCTGGATATGTTGATACCTTCGTGTCAAGGATTAAACGGCGACCAACTGGGCAAGGTAAAAGAACTGGTCGGACGATATCGAGATGTGTTTGCACTGGATGATAGTGAGAAAGGAAGGACGAATGTTGTGCAACACAAGATCAATACTGGAGATGCGCAACCGATACGACAACACCCCAGGCGGCTTCCTTTGGCAAAACGTACGGAAGCCGAGCAAATTATCACCGATATGGAAGAACAGGGAGTAATTGAACCCTCGAATAGTCCATGGGCATCCCCGGTAGTGCTTGTCAAGAAAAAGGACGGGTCGACATGGTTTTGTGTAGACTACCGGCGGCTTAACAATGTGACAAAGAAAGACAGTTATCCTTTGCCCAGAATTGATAACACCTTAAATACTCTATCCGGGTCTAAATGGTTTTCGACATTGGACTTGAAAAGCGGATACTAGCAGGTAGGCTTGAAGCCAAACGATAAAGAAAAAACTGCGTTTACAATTGGAACTGAATTATGGCAGTTCAAGGTCATGCCATTTGGATTATGCAATGCCCCTGCTACTTTTGAACGATTGATGGTGTCGATACTGCGCGGACTGTCCTGGAAAACATGTCTGGTGTACCTAGACGACGTGATAGCGTTGGTCGGTCTTTTGAAGAGCATCTTGAGAACCTAGAGGAGATATTTCAAAGATTATGCGGGACAAACCTTACATTGAGCCCCAAGAAGTGCCACCTATTTGGAAAAGAGGTGAAATACTTAGGACATGTCGTTTCGGAGACCGGAATAAGAGTTGACCCTGACAAAATAAAAACGGTACAAGAGTGGCCTACACTAGCAGATATACAACAACTACGCAGTTTTCTTGGATTGTGCACATATTACCGACGTTTTATACTTGGGTTTGCAAACATTGCCAAACCGTTAATAAAATTAACGGAAGATGGACAAGAATATGATTGGAATAACGACTGCCACAGCGCATTTGAACAACTGAAACGGTTACTAGTTACGCAGCAATTTTGAGTTATCCACGGATGGAGGGGAAATTTGTGTTGGATACTGATGCCAGTAACACAGCTATAGGAAGCGTTCTTTCTCAAGTGCAGGACGGACAAGAAAAAGTTATTAGGTATTTCAGCAAGGTCTTGTCGCGGCCAGAAAAATTCCTATTCAGAACAGACTATGCTGCACTAATATGGTTACTGCAATTTCGAAATCCTGAAGGGCAAGTTGCAAGGTGGATAGAGCGGCTGCAGGAATATGACTTTGACACAGAACATCGTGTAGGACCTAGCCATCGGAATGCAGACGCTATATCAAGGAGACCTTGTACGGTAGACTGCAATCATTGTTCCAAGATGGAAGATAAAATAAGTGTCATCCATAGAATGACGGTAACCGATGATATTTGGCAACCCGAAAGAATACGAGAAGACCAGGGGAATGACGCCGAATTGGGACGTATTATTGAGTAGAAAAGTAGAGGACAACGACCAGCTTGGAAAGAAATTAGTATTTCAAGTGGGAGCCTGAAGGCATACAGGGCACAGCGGGACTCATTGGTGATTGAAAATAGAATCTTGGAACGACGCCTGGAATGTGAAGATGGCACTGATAGACTTCAAGTGATAGTGCCGAGAAGCAGAGTGCCGGAAGTGTTGCAGCACTTGCACGATGGTATTTCTGGAGGGCACTTTGGCGTGAAAAGAACTCTCAAAAGAGTGAGAGAAAGATTCTATTGGGTGAACTGCAAAGAAGATGTGAAGGAGTGGTGCCGGAAATGTGAGTTGTGTGCCTCTGCAAATGGCCCGGTCACAAAACGGAAAGCCCCAATGAGATAGTATAACGTGGGGAATCCTTTTGAGAGGGTAGCCATTGATATAGCTGGTCCGTTTCCTAAATCAGAGAAAGGAAATATTATTTTACCAAATGGCCGGAGGCATATGCTATACCTAACCAAAAAGCCGAGACGGTTGCAGATGTACTAGTGAGGGAGTTGTTTTGTCGCTTTGGAGTTCCGTTGGAATTACACTCCGATCAAGGTCGGAACTTCGAATCAGCGTTGTTTCAAAACGTCTGCAAGCATCTTGAAATCAGGAAGACTAGAACCACGCCACTTCATCCTCAATCAGATGGAATGGTTGAAAGTATGAACAGGACGTTAGGAAAGTACCTAGCCAAAGTTGTCTCTGAACATCAACGAGACTGAGATCAATATTTACATTTGTTCCTACTGGCGTACCGATCTTCGGTACATGATAGCACAGGATACTCTCCCGCTTGCGTGATGTTAGGACGTGAATTGTGGCTACCATGTGATCGTCAGTTTGGATTTAAACCTGGAGAAGAGATTGCAGGTGAAGATTACGTTAGTAAGCTTCGTGAGAGATCAAATAGCATTCACGAAAACGTCCGAAAGAATATCCAGGCAGCAAGCGATCGAATGAAATCACAATATGACACGAGAGCACAAGAAGGTGGTTATCAACCTGGAGATTTAGTGTGGTTGTATAATCCACAAAGAAAACGTGAGTTGTCGCCAAAATTACAAAGACAATGGGAAGGCCCTTACGAAGTGATGACAAAAATTAATGATGTAGTGTACCGGATCAGAAGATCTCCTCGTGGTAAACCGAAAGTGGTACACTTTGACCGTTTAACATCCTACGCTGGCAACAACCAGGAAGGCTCGAATAATAAGAATGGTGTTCGACAAATTATTAATCATGAGCCAAATGTAGATTTTGAGATTTCAATGGCGGAGTACGGTGGATCCGTTTAGGCGAGGTTTGGCGTTGTTGTTGAAAAACAGCAAGATTTGTTTAGAGCACCAGAAGAGTATTCCTTTGCACATTGCGTAGCTCAAGCTTTGGAAATGTCAAGGGGAATAGCTGTTGTTTTCAAGAAAAAGTTTGGATGTGTGGATAAATTAGTACAACAGCAGCCAACTGTAGGAAAAGCTTTGGTTCTTCAGGATAAAAATCGTTGTGTTTACTATTTGGTAACCAAATAATTCTTCATGGCAGATACCTAGTTATGGACATCTATGGGCGTCTTTGCTAAATCTTAAGGCTCAGATGATGGAAAATGGAGTTACAAAACTAGCGGTGCCCAAGCTAGGCTGTGAACTGGACCGCTTAGATTGGAGGATAGTCCAAAATATGCTAGAAGTAGTTTTCCAGGGAACCAACGTCCAGGTCCTTGTTTGTTGCTATCAACCGGTTGCCTACCAAGACCAAGAAAAGAGTGTTGACTGTTATTTCCAACGACGTGGCGGATGCATCAGAGAAGTTAACTGCCGATACCGTCATCAGTCATCGAATTGGCGTCAAAAAATATTTACAGTTACGAGACGTAACGGTTTTAAAGAGGGAGCAGTGTTGCGAGCTACTATTAGGCAACCCGTCAAACGCACAAGCGCCGCAGGCACTGTATATTCTCCATGGACCGAGAAGCTTCTGGCAATTACTGGAGGATGAGTCATCCTTTTTAATTCACGGTATAAACAAGATGGATGATGAAGTACAGAGTTAGTCTATATCAGAATGTCGAATATAAATTATATCGTGTAACGTGAAATAGTAGAGCTTTTGGAAGTCCAAGCGTATACATAAATGTTATATTATGTGTCTAATGTACATGCAGCTTGTAGAATACATAAATAGACAAAAGTGTAATAAGTTATAGTTGTGTTAGTGTTGTTCATGGACCTATTTTTAAGAAGTTAGTTTAAGGCGGTATTATTGCTTGTAAATTCATTAGTGTGATACTGCTTCATTGTTAATTGGACTGAAAACATCTACAAATAAGGCATATACTGTTAATTAGACTTGTGTCCAGTGAGTAATAAAGACTCTTGTTATTACTTGTTTTAAATTGGTGAAACGCGGTAGTAGTAGCCCGCTACAATTGAAATAATATCAATATATAGTTTAAAAGTTATATTTTATATTATTTATAGTGTTGGGTAGAATGGTCAACCGTGTTTGTTTGGGGAGACACCCCACTCCCTTCCTAAGTAGCACAGCTTGTGAACTTTTAGTAAACTTGACCTGACTAAGAAAATTATTCATTATTTTCACCTGTTTTTAACCTGCAAGTAAACTTTGGTAAATTTTCAGCTACATATAACTTTGAAGGTAGATCTGCGACTAGGTAATTGCAGTTAGTAAAAAATAAGTCAATTTGTTGCTTTGAAATTGACATGAAGGTTAATTTTACTTCTAGGTTAATATTGGTCAATATTTTAGTGGCAATTTACCAAATATTAAACCTAGAATTGACTATAGATCATTTTCAAATGACGTCACATTGGCGGCGGCCATTTTTGCTGAAGGACATACGCAATTAAAGAAGGTTATGTGGTATAGTGTTATTTTTTAAGTGTTTACTTCGTGTTAACGTCTTTTTTATAATTATTGTTATTTTGTGCAGTAATAATATAAAATGCCTTCTTTTTGTGCTGTGGTGAATTGTGGGATGCGAAGAGATACAGACAATGTAAGGTTTTTTAGGATTCCTGCAGCTCTAAAAACCTCTGGCAATTACAATAATGCATTGTCAAAACAAAGGCAGGAAATGTGGATAAAAGCATTAAAACGAAAACCTTTAAGTGAATTACAAATAAAATATGGACGTGTGTGTTCTCGACATTTTATAAGTGGTAAATATTATTAAATTAAAATTGACAATTTTGTGTTTTTAACAAAAGCATTTTCTAGGAGGTTCAGCATGCCTATTGGTTAAGGATAATCCGAATTGGATCCCAAATCAAAATTTGGGATATATTAATCCAAATGCAGTAAATCAAACCCAACTCTGCAGATTTCAGCGATCAGTCAAACGACGAAAACAATTACAAGAGGTAGATCAGTTTTAATTTTGGTTATTCACCTAAAACTTCAAGCAAGATTGTTTCAAGCACATATATTATTGTTTCTAGGAGGAAACGCATATTGAAGTGCCTGATGTGGAATTGCCAAGCACTAGTAAATGCTCAAATGATGTATCGACAATAGATAAATATTCTGTCGCCGCCCAAACTGATGTAACAGTGGTAGATTTATCTAGAAATTAAATGATTTTAATTTTTTAAATGAAAGAATTTATTCTTTGGAACGAAGGTTGAAGCATCTAGAAATCAATAAAGGATCTTTTGAAAATGATATGTAAATGTTATATTTTACCGGACTTCCAAAGGCTGATATGTTATTTATATTTATTGTTGATGATGTTAAAGATTATTTACCTGTTCATCATAACAATTTACTTTCCTCTTTTCAACAGTTACTGCTAACCCTAATGAGGTTACGTTTAAGTTTGCCTTTCAAATTTTAGCGTATCAATTTAATATAGCTCCGAGTACGTCATCAAGAATATTTTATGAGTGTATCGATGTACTATATAAGAGATATAAAAGTTTCGTATTTTGGTCAGCTCGAAAATCTTTGAAAAAGTGTACCTACATGCTTTAAATAATGTTTTGGGGGATAAAGTTGCAGTTATTATAGATTGTTTTGAAGTTAATATCGAAACACCATCAAAACTTGTAAATGCTGCGCAGTGTCGTTCCAATTACAAGCATCATGCAACTATGAAGTTTCTTATTGGTATCACACCGCAAGGCACAATCTCGTACATATCACAAGCATATGGCGGTAGAGTCAGTGAGAAATATATATCGGAAGACTGTGGGTTTCTGAACTTAATTTTACCAAACGATATTGTACTAGCCGATAGGGGTTTTTTAATAAAAGAATCTGTTGAAATATTAGGAGCTACTTGCTACTTTACAAATTCCAGCATTTACAAAGGGACAAAATCAGCTACATCCTTTTGATATTGAAAATACTCACAATATAGCTACAGTAAATTCATGTAGAAAGAATTATAGGACTTCTCAAGAGAAAATATAAAATTTTTCTAGGCCCTATACTGATGAGTACACTGTCTAATATGATAAATAATAAAAGTGCTTTTGATAAAATTATTGTAGTATGTAGTGCTTTAATAAATATGTGCCCATCACAGATTCCATTGCATTAACAAATTTATCAAAAATCTTTGCTACCTCGAATATTGCTTTTATAGACTTTTATGTGCATATTCCGTTAGTAAGGTAAAATTGACAATCCTGGAACCACATTTGCTCCAGCATCTACAATTGCTCCCTCATTTTGGACCAAATAGTTTTCTTCGACTAGCCGTTGCATCTTTCGAGATAAATGTACCTTGTTTGGTATCAATTAATATTAGATTTTTCTCAGCTACCTGAAAGCTACCCTCATTTCAAGAATTTTTACCGGTAACATTCTGAACCAAATAGCTTTCTTCGACTAGCCATTTCATCTTTTGCGATAAATGTACCTTGTTTGGTGTCAATTAATATTAGATTTTTCTAAGCTACCTGAATTTATAGGAGTTTTTTAGATAGCATCATCCCCCAGGGTGCTACCCTCATTTTAAAAATTTTTACTGTCTTTATAAATTTTTTTAGCCATGCGATACATCAAATTAGTCTAGCATTTTACGCAAAATCCGAATCTGCAAACAGATTTAAAATCGGAGCAACCCTTACCGTTTTACACATATACCCTCTAGCGAACATATAAAAGATGATTTATGTTTCTCTTAAGATAAATGTATCTTGTTTAGTATGAATTAATATTAGATTTTTCCAGCTATCCCAATTTCTAGCAATTTTTCAGATTGCATCATCCCCCAGGGAGCTACTCCAATTTTAAGATTGCGCACCCCTCTCTGCGTGACTGCTATTTCGTGGTGACGTCATAGCATTTTGTAAATAAAGAGCAATGAAATACTATTCTAAAATTTTTATTCTGACATTATACATAGTAGTTGCATAGCAGGAAAGATTGATAGGTTAGGTCAGAGCTGACTTAACCTATCAATTTTTCCTGCTATCTAACCTAAGTCCGCACAAGTCCAACTAACCTAACGTAACTCCAGAGAACACTAGCTAACCTATCTCCTGACAAGTCCAAATAACCTAACCTAACTCCGCACAGTTTTATACCAAGGATGACACAAACCTTCGCCATATCTTTCTTGATCATATAAGTGGTGACATGTCATACCTTAAATTTAAAAAAATGTGCTTGCAGTGTTGGGGTGCGGGTGACTCAAAACATAGTTTTATTACTATTGTAGAAGATTTTGATTTGGATAAGGGGCGATATAGGAAAAATTTCGACGAAAATATAAATATAGAAGAAGACGTTCAATGGTTAACCCCAATCCGAAGTTTCATGATGACGGACGTTAAAGATTTTATTGCAAATAAACGTAAGCTTCATTTTATGCAGGAATCCGCACGAAAGAAGTTTGTGGAATGCAAAAAGTAGACATTAAATCTCTGCAAAAATTCAAAGAGGTGCACAAACAATTGATCGGTCTCTTGCAAATCACCGCTTTCTAGTCACAAGGAATAGCGGGAAAAATGCCGAAACCTATAAAGGAGATTAAAGTTGAAAACAGAGGCAAACTTTTAAAAAAGATTAAGTTACCAGTTGATGACGAACCTGAACATCTTTATTATACGGACGTGTTGGTCAGAAAATGAAAACTAAAATATATACAAGGCGGTTTATGGAGTAAAGTATAATCCCCAATCTGATACGCATAGTTTGGGAAAAAGTGTGTAGGAAATTGATCCAGAAAACAGTGCCATAACCTTAAATAATAGCGTTTATCCGGGTACTAGAGGTCTAACAAGAGTTATAATTATTTTTAAAGTCCTTAGCATTTTCCTAAAGAATGTAATGAATTAGTTCATAGGATACATTCCCTACCTGTTGTTTCATGTATGCACACAAATCGGGTACAATCGGAGTATATCCAAACAAAAGTAGCTAATATAAAAGGACTGTTTGCGTAGAAGTTATAATTTGTGATTATACAGTTTAAAGTGACGATGAAACAAATATGTGTAAAGACTTTGGGGAGGTTATTCGAAGATTTCGCAATGCTCTACAAGTAAAAATGCAGAATGTGAGCAACGCATTTCGATAGGAGAAAATGTCTTATGTGTCAGTGATACAAGGAAGCAACACAGCACTGTACTGCGGTGTCAGTAATGCCCGAGGATTTGGATGATTTTATGGAAATAATCGAAGAGATGGGGTTTATAAAACTGTTGGCAGATATTCAGATGGAATATATACTAAATTGTAAGTTTTAAAGTAAAAATTTTATCACCTCAACTGCTATCATAAGAAATGAATGATGAGAATTTAGAAATTATTTTTGTGTACATTAGTTTGTTTATGTTATAAAAGATAAAGTATACATTGGTATTGTCTAATTCAAATTTCCACATAACTGAAATGGGCATCTAAGTTTTTATAAAAAGAATTATAACAAAAATGTGTATTTTTTAAAACGATGCTATAAACGTTTTACAAAATTATTAATCAGAATCGTTTTATTTAAAACTATAACATAATTTTATTTACAGTTATTAATATCTGTAGCTGAAATACAACAGTTTAGAAACGTATAAAAGAATAAATTCTACAATTCCAAAAGAAATAGTCATTTCGAAATTGGAGTTGATAGATACGCCTAACGTTCGTCTCGAGGTTGTACGACAACGCGAGTTAAGGTTAGTGGCTGGGAGCGGTTCTTTTTAAAAAGACATTTCCAACTTCTTAACACATTTATTTATTTGTTATACAGAAATTAATTGGAATTTTGACAATCTTGAAATATTATTCTAAGTCCGAAATTAATTAATTAATTGTACAAAATGAGTAATCTACGAACTGCACGGTAAAAGCTGAACGATGGATTAACTGTCGTCGAGTGGGGCTCCCGGGCCTTTTAGAATATCCCAACCCCCTCACATGGCTGTGGGAACTTGCAGACCTAATGTCTGCTTACACTTGACTCTATTTATAATACAATGTTGCTATCTTAATGCTATTCATAATTACTTTGTTGCGAGCTTCCTTTCCAGGTAATCTCGGTACGTGACTATCTGTGACCGCCTGTGACCTGACATCTGCAGTGTCACTTATCTCTGTGCTACAAAGTAGCGCTTCCGTTCCCATAAAGGTTAATAAACTGAAATGAATTGTCCTTAATTTACATTGTTGCACATCACTTAGCGCATTTTCTTATATTTCTAATAATTTCCTAATTATTAGTTTCTTTATACATATATATATATATATATATATATATATATATATAACAATTGGGGGATTACATAACTCCTCCCGACGTACATTAAAAATTAAGGGTTTTTTCCTTTCTTGATTTTTAATTTAAAATTCATTTAATCTCATTTCTTAAAACTCATATTTTCTAAGGGTACATTTGTTTCTTTGGTTGCCTTAAATCTAAAACTGTTTCCTTTATTTTTATATCTAATATACATTTTGTAAGTTACATAAATGATTAAAATCGTCAAAATAATTAATATAATTGTCCATACACTAATATTATCGTACTGCACTTTGGGTGTTTTGAATTCGTTTAGGTGTTCTTTGTAGTCTTCCATAAATTTCATGGCGTGGTTGAGGTTGTCTAATTCCAGGTGTTCCAGTTGCATGGGTTTTTGAAGTATTTCTTCGTTTTCGTCTTGAGTAATCTTGATTTGAAGTTCGGGTAGATTTGCTAATTTCTTGGTTTGTACGGGATCTTGGTAAACTCTAATTATTTCATTTTTCAATTTTAAATAACAATTTTCCTTAAGGGTGATTAATTTACTTCCGGTTAATGTTAGGTTACTTTCGTCTTGATTGCAGTATATTGTTGCGATTACTTCTGTAGGGAAAATGGCTATCCATTTATTTTCTGTTACTTTCTGAATTTTCATGTTGGTGATTTGTACAGGTTTGGCTTCACAATTTTCGCAATGATTGGAAAATTTTAGTAGTTGTACTTCGCAAGGGCTGTCTTCTTGAATTGTTGTCGTTGTCAATGATTGGCAAAAGTATTGATTTGGTGTGACTTCATCACATTTTTCGTTTGTATAACCATATCTTAGTTCATTTAAGGATAGGAATTTGGTTTTTGGAATAATAACTTGGTATGCGCTAGTCATTTTCATTGGAAAAGCAAATAAGTGATAATAATAGTAACTGTTAATCTCTACTATTGGTATTTCTATTAAAAATGTTATATCGTTATTTTCTACATAGCCTTTAACTATAGCTATTTTTACAAATATTAAAATGTTTGATTCTATTACATCGAAAGGTAATTTACTGTTGGTTATAAAAGATCTTATTCTTAATAATTCTTTTAATAAATCAATTGGTTCTATGATACTTGAATGTAGGGTATTTAATTTTGCAAAGGATACTGCGTTCTCTAATGTTGCTAAAATTTGTTGAATTAAGGTAAGGGTTGATATTATTTGGTTGTGAATCGTCTTAAATCTGATTAAATCTCGCATGCCTAACATGGTAGTTTGCATGTTATTTTCTAAGGTTTTTCGATTGGCTATACTATCTTGATTTCTAACTAATTTTCTTAAGGTTTCATTAAATTTTATGATCGTTGATTGAGTTAACGATATTTGATTACTAATTATGGTTTTGATGTCGTTTTGGTTTTCTATTAATTGTTGTATCGCGTTGTCATAGCGTTCTGCATCTTGATTGTCTAAATTGCCGGTAATTGCTTTTATTATGTTTCCTAATCCGTTTTTCTTCTCGTCGTTTGTTCTGTGGGTATTAGTCGATTAAATTTGTCTTCTATGTTTCTCGAAATACTTTCTGTTATGCTGTCATAGTTCATCATTTCTATTGCGTATTCTTTTCCATTTTGTTGTGTCCATCGATTGTTTTAGTCGATAATAATTATTTTTGATTATTTGAAATTCTTGTTTCAGTTCAGTTAAATCAAATTTTTGTGCAAAGGTCCAATAGTCTATGGTGTTCTGCATACTGCCTAATTTTATTGGTAGTATACCGGGGTTATTCTTTATGTCTTCAATTATGATTTCGGTGTCCGTTCTACCTGGGTGGAGGTTAACGGTAAGGGTGATGATTGTCCATCTGAAAGTACAGGGTGTCTTAAATTCTTGAGGTGAATATATTTTGTTATTTTGCCGTTGTCTGCTACGGCTACGTTTTTATCGGATATTCGTTTGATTTTAAAGGAGCCTAAATTTCTCGGTGCCGTTTTGTGTCTTTTGCTTTGGAAATTTTTCTCGTATATGGTTTGTCCTATAGAAAATTTATTTATGTCTGTGTTTTTATTACGGGTCGCGGTAATGCGTTCTTTGTCGTTATCTAACTTATCTTTTACTTTGTCATAAGTTGTTTTTAGTTTCTCTTTGTAATCCTTGGCGTATTGCTGATATATTTCTTTGTTATAATGTATATCATAAGGGTTGCGTGAATCTGAATGTCCTAGGGTTAATTCTAAGGGTGTAAAATTGGTAGATGAATGAATTGTGTTATTATAGGCGATTAATGCGTATGACATTAAGTTAGTTATAGGTTCTTTCTTGTAATTGATTCTTAATAATTTGATCTGTTCTAATAGGGTTGAATCTAATCTCTCAATTAGTCCGTTGGATTCAGGGTGGTTTTCCGTTATGAAATGAATTTTTATCTTGTGTAATTCCAAAGTGTTTTGTAGTGTTTCGTTTTTGAATTCGCTTCCGTTATCTAACGTTATGGTTTCGGGCGTTCCATAAAATGTAAAATAATGTAGAAATCCTTGAGTTACGTATATACTATTTTTAGAAGTGATTGATATTGCTTGGCCTATTTTTGTAAATGCGTCCACAATTGTTAAGTAACTTTGTGCTTCTATTACTAGGGTATCGGCATGTAATTTCTGAAAAGGTTTCTCTGGTGTTTTAGTTAACATTAAGGGTATCTTTGAGGGTTTCCTGTCATGTTTTGCTTTGTCACATAGTTCACATTGGTTGATATAGTCTGTAGTTAATTTTTTCATGTCCTTGAAATAGTAACGTCTCATGATTTGTTTTAGGGTTTCATTTATTCCACGATGGTTGGTTTTTCCTTCGTGTTGGTTTCTGATCACATCATTTATTTCGTCAGCGTCGTCTAATGTTATTAATTTTCTTGTGCATCTTATAAGTTCAGGGCCAGAATTGTTGAATAGTTTAACATATATTTCCGAAAATCGTTTATACAAGTTTTCCGTGTTAAAGTAAAACTAAAATCGTTTTTTCTCGGGGGTGTATTTTTTTAGAATTTTAATTATTTGTGATTCATTGTCGTCTTTGGTTATTTGTTATCTACCTTTGTGTATTTTACAGGATTGGGGTTGTTTAAAACTTCTGTGATTATAAACTGATTGGGCTTCATGTCTATAGCTTCCTTTAAAATTTTAATTGCGGTTTTTGGTTCGTCATTTTGTGTCGAATGTATGGTTTCCATTTCGTCTGGATCTTCTCTAATTTCTGTGTCGTCTACGTTTCCTATTACTGATTCTGTTTCTAGTGCGTTAAGTTGGATTCTACTTAAAGCGTCTGCGTTATTGTTGTAAATTCCCTTTTTGTATATGATCTCGTAGTCATATTCTTCTAATCGGATTCTCCATCGTTGTAGTTTTGAGTTGGGTTCTTTGAGTTTGCATAGCCATACTAATGGTCTATGAGCGGTGTATATATAAAATTTTCGTCCGTATAGGTATGGTCTAAAATACTTTGTTGCCCAAATTATGGCTAACAATTCTTTCTCTATTGTACTGTATCGTTGCTCTGTTTCGTTGAGGGTTCTGGATGCGTAACTGATGGGTTTATCGTTGCCTACTGTTCCTTGGCTTAATACTGCGCCTAAGGCTACACTTGATGCGTCTGTTGTTAATATGAATGGTTTCGAAAAATCGGGGTATTCTAATACGGGGTGATTTGTTAATATGCTTTTGATTTTGTCTACAGCTTTAATAAATTCTGGGGTATGTACAATTTTGTTTCCCTTTTTTAAACAATTGGTTAGAGGCTTGGTTATTTGAGCATAACCGTTAATGAATTTACGGTAATAACCGCTAAGGCCTAAAAATCCTTTTATCTCTTTATTTGTTTTGGGTATGGGGTAATTTAATACAGCGTTTGTTTTGTCGGGGTTCGGCATCACTCCTTGGGGTGTTATTATGTGTCCTAAAAATGCTACTTCCTTTTGTAGAAATTCGCTCTTATCTAACTGTACCTTAAATTGTGCGGTTCTTAATCTTTCGAACACTTCTCGTAATCTTTCAATATGCTCCACTAATGATGTTGAATACACTATTATATCATCTAAGTACACAAGACATTTTTCGTTGTGTATCCCTCGTAGTATGTTATCCATTACTCGTTGAAAAGTTGCGGGTGCGTTCTTTAGTCCAAATGGCATCCGTTTATATTCGTAATGTCCTCTAGGTGTGCTAAAGGCTGTTTTTTGTGTATCTCCTTCCATTTCCACTTGATGGTATCCTGATGCTAAGTCTAGCGTCGAAAAATATTGCCACTTGCCTAATTTGTCTAAAATTTCAGTTATATTCGGTAACGAATATTTATCGTCTACCGTTTTTTCGTTTAATTTGCGGTAATCTATTACCATTCTGTATTTAGTTTTCCTGATGCGTCCAGTTTTTTTGATACTATTAATACGGGGCTGCTCCATGGTGAATTGGAGTGTTGTATAATGTCTTGATCTAATAGATCGGCTACTTGTCTGTCAGCTTCTTCCTGACTTGCCTGGGGTAATCTGTATGCTTTTGTAAATATGGGTTTGTTGTCTGTTCATTCAATGTTGTGCTTGACTGTATTGGTAAAGGTTAGGGGTATTCCTTCGCAATGGAATATGTCGCGGTATTCGAAACATAATTTTTGTATTGCTCTTTGTTCCTCTTGATTTATGTCGCGGTTAAATCGGATATTATTTAAATTTTCTCTCAACATTTCGTCGTTTTCTACGGCGTTATAATTTTTGTTTAAGTTTTCGTCTATTTCCATCGTGTTAAAATTTAATTCTTCTACGTTAATCGGGTTTGTTAAAGATAGTTCTACGGGGTAATCGTTTGAGTTTAATATTGTGGTTGTGGCATAATTATCTTTAATTTGTACTAATGCGGTTGGGGTCTCTACTCCTTGTTGAAAAGTTATGTGATTTATTATTCCTAATTTATTATTTGAATTTACGGGGATTTTTATCTTTTTTCTGTTCGAGGTTCTATTGTGTATTTTTCGTCAACTTGGGTGTTTTGAAGTTTAATGGGGATTCGTTCATATTTGGTTCTTAATAAACGGTTTTTTATATCTATGTTGGCTCCTAATTTTTTTAGAAGGTCCATTCCTAATAGTCCGTCATATTTGTCATTGAATTCAAATATGCAGAATTTATGCTTCATCTTTACGTTAAATGTTTTTGGTAAAGGTATGTTTGCTACGAATTGGTGTAGGGTTGTTTGATGGGCGGTTTTAATTTTAAACGGTTCTCTTTCTACATAGTTTAGGTAATGTTTCTTTACAGTTCGCGGGCTTATGAATGTTTTTGAAGATCCGGTATCGATTAGTAGTTTAAACTCTGCGTTGGATATTTCTATATAGGGTAGTACAAGGCGATTCATATTATTTAAGTTTATTACGTTTGGTCGGTTATAAATCGATCTATCTGAAAATTTGAGCACGCGTTTTCTTCGTCGTCCTCTTCGTAAGTTTCGTATGATTCTTCGTGTTCATAATGGTTTGATTGGTTTTGTTCGTTGTTTGTACATGGTCGATTGCAATTATTCTGGTCATCTTCATATTTCTCTACTTCTTGATGAAATAGCCCTTGTGAAGTAAAGGTGCGTTTTTGATTAGGGTTTGGTCTTATGTGCGTTATTTTTGTGTTGGGTCTGGTGTTACCAGATGAGGTATCCATTGGCGTGGGTTTATAATAGTTATTGGGATTATTATTGTTTGCCATTGGTGAGTTTCTGATAGGATTCGCGTTGAATACTGGTCTTTGCTGATTTACATTTGGGTTAAATCTCGGTTGAAATGCGGGTTTTGAAAAGTTTGAGTTGAATGTTGGTTGAAATGCGGGTTTTGAAAAGTATGGGTTGATCGTTGGTTTTGAGAATTGTTTATATTGATTGTTAAAGTTCGTATTATTAAACTGTGGATTATTGGTTCGTGTTTGGTTTGTTTGTGCATTGAATGGGGTGAACTTTTGTTGTAGATTTGTTTGTCTCGCGGGTTGTATGGTTTTTATTGGTGTGTAGCTTTTATTCGCGTTGGGGTTGTATAGTCTGTTTCTGTAGTACATTACGTTTTCTTCTTTGATTATCATGTTCATTGCTTCTTCTAAGTCTTGGGGGTGTTGAAATCTAATTTTGTCTGCCATCTCGTCGTACATTTTGTCTTTAAAAGTCTGAAATTTGGGTCGGTTTCCTCAATTTTGAGTTTTGTCAAGATTAAGCTTCTTACATCTTGGCATTTCATTCCAAATTGATATAGAGATTGGTTGTGTTCCATTCTAAGGTTTATCAAACCTCTTACTAGACATTTTAGGTTTCTCTGATCGCCGAAATATGCTACTAATACGCGTTTGAATTCGTCCCATTGGTCTAAGTCGTCTCGACTCGCGATTACCGTTAGTGCCCTTTTGGTTAGTTTACATATTATAAGGCGGATAAGCAAAATGTTCCTTTCGTCATCTCCGGGCTTATAGAATGTTTTTAGGAATATTTCGCTGGCTGAAATGAAGTTACTTAATAAACATTGATCACTGTTAAATTGGGGCATCATCTCCATGTAGAGCTTCATTTCACTACTCATTTTGGCTGGGGGAATGTTCTAGTAATTAAATTTTTAATTTGACTTTGATTATTTTCCAATTTCGTAAAAATTTTGGTTTATTTCGTAGTTTGTGGTGTTACTTCTCGCCTGCATTTATTACTTTTCCGTTTGGATTGCGTCGGGTTACTTGCTACTTTTAGCTTGGGTCGTTTCGGATTATTTAAAAAATCGATTTGCTTAATTTGTATTTACTTGCACGGTTGTGTTGAAGTTATTTTGTGGGTTTTACGCTTGGTATTGGTTTGGTTACGTTTATTTTTAATTTGCCGATGTTAGTTTTAATTTCTGAAGTTTCATAAGACAGTGATTTTGTGGTAATTTATCTTACTTGAATGCTTTGCGTCAGTTAAAGCTTTTCTATTTTAATTCCGCTGATTTTAATTATGTCTGTAATAGTTATGTCTTCCCGTGGGTTTATGTGATTTGTAAGGTGTCTGCGATGCTTACAATGTTGTAATCTTGTGCAGGATATTGCCAGTTAATTAGTTGCAGGTTAATTTTAAATATACTGTGGTGTTATTCAGTAATTGTGGTGATTTAATACAATTTGATCTTTCTTGAAAGCTTTGGTTTGAATAGGTTGCGTCTTTTATATAATTAACTACTTCGTCAATGAAATACTCAATTATATAATGTCGTGTTTGGGAATAATAAAATTTGTGCGTTGTTAATTTTACTGAAGTATTTAATTAAAATTGTCAAGTCTGAATGAGGTTGCAATATGCGTTTTTTTAGTAGTAATTATTTATAGCTTTCTGAGTTGGTTTTATAGTTGAACGTAATTTAAATTGATATTTTATAAAAGTTTCCGGTCGTAATTTTATTCTGAAAGGTTTTCGTGATGTATTAAATAGCTTTGTTCAGTAATTATAATTAGATATATGCGTGGTTATTCAAGGTGATAATTTTATTCACTTTTTAAGATGAGACGGTGTTGGTTTTGCGTTTGAAATCGCGCTTTGTTATTTCTCGTACTAAAGATGTGGTTTTAATAATAGATTGCAAATTGTCTATTTATAGAATACGATGAGTTTACGTCTGGATAGTTGCGTTATTATAAGATTTCGTGATTTAATTCGTGATTTTAATCTTCTTTATTCTCGGAGTATTGCGTTAGTTAATGCCGGGTTGTTGAATTAGAAATTTGATTTTGTTTCTAAAAAATTTCTTGCGTTAGTTAAAACGTAAATATAGTCTCAAGTGCGCTTAAATTTGCAACTTTTTAATTGTCTCTAGTTTTTGTGTCTCAGAAATAATTTTTCTCAAGCTCCTATTTATCTTTTTCATATACAGAGTAAATTAATAATAAAATTTCAATAACAGCTTGAAGATAATCTCTTGCAATAGCTAAGTAAATTATTTTCAAAAAATTGCATAAAATAATTGTAACAATAGTCAATATACGTATATAAATCATAAACTAGCAAATATCAAATATGTTTGTTAAAAATAAAAATAAAATTCAATTGGTTTAAGGAAAATGAACTTACACTAGTTGCTTTGTTGATTTCATTGAGTTTTTTCTTTTTCGGTTTTCTTTTGGATTTGATCTATTCTCGTATCGCCTCCAAATTTTCTTTTGTTGAATTTGAACGATTTTTGTTTCACCTTCAACTTCTTTGTTTGCTGGGATTGAACAATTCTTGTTTCGCCTCCAACTTCTGTTTTGTTCTGCCAAATTCGGAATTGAAATTCCAGACCACCAGTTCCTCGATTTTGGATTTGCTAGTGCCCTTTTGACATCTGTTACGACTGCGCCAGTTAAGGTTTGTGGCTGGGAGCGGTTCTTTTTAAAAAGACATTTCCAACTTCTTAACACATTTATTTATTTGTTATACAGAAATTAATTGGAATTTTGGCAATCTTGAAATATTATTCTAAGTCCGAAATTAATTAATTAACTGTACAAAATAAGTAATCTACAAACTGCAAGGTAAAAGCTGAACGATGGATTAACTGTCGTCGAGTGGGGCTCCCGGGCCTTTTATAATATCCCTACCCCCTCACATGGCTGTGGGAACTTGCAGACCTAATGTCTGCTTACACTTGACTCTATTCATAATGCAATTTTGCTATCTTAATGCTATTCATAAATATTTTGTTGCGAACTTCCTTTCCAGGTAATATCGGTACGTGACTGTCTGTGACCGCCTGTGACCTGACATCTGCAGTGTCACTTATCTCTGTGCTACAAAGTAGCGCTTCCGTACCCATGAACGTTAATAAACTGAAATGAATTGTCCTTCATTTACATTGTTGCACATCACTTAGCGCATTTTCTTATATTTCTAATACTTTCCTAATTATTAGTTTCTTTATATGTATATATATATATATATATATATATATATATATATGTAACAATTGGGGGTTTACATAACTCGCGTAAATATTGACAGTAATCTCTATCCGTTTACGCTAAAGGAAATTGCCCCATTATGCACGCCATACGCTGTAAGTGGAAGAAAAAGACTGCTGCAATTAGAAGAAATGGATGCAAAAAGGCGAAAGTTAGACTACATGGAAAGCACTGCGACAATACGCGAACAATACAAAAATGTGTTGGACAAAGAACATCTTATTAGAAAAAATGAGGAAGAATTAAAAGATCATTTTTGGTGCCGATAGACTGTAAGCATTTGTGGTTAGTAAAAAAGACTCTTTTAGTTATGTAAGCGTCCTTGTGGAAAAAATGGTACTAAATCCGTATACTTTTTAAAAGGTTATTCTAAAAACGTAGTTATCAAACTGGCAGATAACAAAGACGAACTAAGGAATGCGGGTTTCGTAACCTTGGCGTATAACGCACGCAAAGGGGTTCCGCTAAACATTGTATATTTGCCTAGTAAAGAACCCTTCGGATCATTTAAAACCGAGGGTCCTACAACCTATAACGACCATATATTCCCAAAAGTGGTGGATATGCAACTACGCAACAGTGAGTGGGAGAATAAAGATTCCTTCCAATACCGAGAAGAAGACGTCGATCAAGGTAACAAGATACGTATGCAGTATATAGTGGGAGAGCCGCGATTAAAAGATTGTCACAAGCTGCAAGAATTACACGAAAGAATGGATCTGGTTGTCGATGGAATCAAAGATTTTATATATAGAGACAAACTTTGGTACGTTTTACAATTCGAAAACCTAGACGGTCTTTATGTATCAAACTATTGGTTAGAAAAAGATATAGAGTACTTGGGTGTCGATTTAAATTTTAAGCTGCGAATAAAATTAGATAAAATTAAAACCACTCCAAACAAACATAAAGAAAGGACTGTCTTCTGTGTATAACTTTGCATTAAAATTAAGTTTAAATGGGTCCATGCTTGGTATTAAATATTTTTAAATTTTGTTATGTATGTCAGAATAAAAAAATTAATAGTATCACATTGCTCTTTATTTACAAAAGGCTATGACGTCACCACGAAATAGCAGTCACACAGAGAGGAGTGCGCATGGGCAGGGGTGCGCATGGACAGGCGTACACGAGGGAAGCGGAAGTTAAAAGTCACCAAGCATCTAATTCTTTATTTGGGTGGTATCGAGTATTTGCCGGCGTATGTATCCGGAGTAAAAAACACGATTTGTACACGAAGCTTATTAATAAAATTAGTTTATCGAGCGAAGATGACAAGCGTACGTCATCCCTGGATGTGTATTAACCTATGCATGGAGGTATAAAGATATAGGTCTAAGATAGTTGTTTATATTTGTATAGATTTTGTAAATCTATTGTATATATTAGTTTTAAGATCTTCTCCCACCTTCCCTTCTTCCAAATCCTTCCTGCTTCTATCCTGGTGGACAGAGTGTACGTGTTACCTCCACGTGGTGTTCGCTGAACAACCAATATCTTGTTGTCTTTATAATCTGCAAAATGTTGGTTTGCTAACAACGCGTACCAGTTGTAATTATTACACACCGGCTTTATACACAGTTGATAAAAAATTAGTCTTTCGGGCAAAGATGACAAGCGTTACGTCATCTCCGGAGGCATATTAACTTGCGCATGAGGTTATAATCATATAGGATAGTTACTTATATATGTATATATTTTATTGTGTATGTATATAGTAGCATGCGAGTTAATAATCCCCTCGCTCCCGGCGACGTATGTTTACCTCCATGCGGTGTCGCTGAACGGTAAAACATATTGTTTGATTAACGACAATATGTCTTATTGACCAAAAATACAGTTCCTCTCTTTTTAAACAACACATTAATCTCTTTTTTGTTACAGGTTACCTTTAGCTGCTTGGATTCGACTACACGAAGAAAATAAAATAATGTTATACTTTGCATTGTAAAAATTGTATTCTATTAGTTTATTAAACTGTAAATCGGATGAACTAAATTATTCAATTTTTGTGAGCTTAATTTCTTTGTGTTACTACCTCTAAGTGTTTGGTTAAAGGATTCTAGATGTTATAAAGGAGAGGTGATTAGAAATCGCTGCTGGTAAAAAAATCTTAAAATTGAGGTATCTCCCTAGGGGATGATGCTATCTCAAAAATTCCTAGAAATTCAGGTAGCTGAGAAAAATCTAATATTGATTAACATCAAGCAAGAAATATTTATTTCGAAAGAAACAAAAAATTATCTTTTATATGTTCGCTAGAGGGTATGTGTGTAACACGGTAAGGGGTGATCGGATTTTAAATATATTTACAGATTTGGATTTTGTGTAAAATTCTAGACTAATGTAATGCGTCATATGGCTAAAAAATTTATAAGGACGGTCAGAAATCGCTGCTGGTAAAAAATCTTGAAATGAGAGTAGTTCCCTGGGGAATGATGCTATCTAAAAAATTTCTAAAAATTCAGCTAGCTGAGAAAAATCTAATATTAATTGATACCAAACAAGGTACATTTATCTCGAAAGATGAAGTCGCTAGTCGAAGAAAACTATTTGGTCCAAAATGAGGGAGCAATTGAGGATGCTGTAGCAAATGATGTTCTAGAACCGGCTTAAGTATTCTACTCGTGTGACACTCATGAATTGCCCACGCGTAGCCATTTCAACTGCCATAACCTCTTTGGGCGTAACGTGCAGATTTATATGTTGAAACAATAGAAATAAAGTTTGGTAAACTTTGTTTAAATTGTTTTCGTCCAACAATGATTGTAGAGTCACAGGCAAATTAGTTACATCGTTTTTGTCAATATATGAGGCCAAGCGCTCGATCAACCTTGTAACAGCTGATGACACCCCAATACTTTCAAATTTCTCCAACTGTTCCACCATCTCTACTTTCTGCAATGTTGGTACAGTTGAATTGGTTTTTTTTGTTTTATTTTTTACGAATCCATATCCTTAATATGGCCCATTTCAAATTTCGCTAATGGCGGTACAGGCCATTGTGCCAATCTAGATGTGCATGCTATCTGCTCGTCAGCCTGAGCCCGACTATATAGAAAAAAAGAATGGCTTCAATATGACTGCATACCTCTCCCAAACCTGCCATACATGTGCAGTGCCCAGATGATATGCTACCATCTTTTAAAATGATTATCCATACGTTTAGTGGATTTTCCCCTAAATTTTTGAAAATGTTTTACCTGTAAAAAACAACTGTTCAAAATTGGGTTAGAACGCCACTCTTAATTTTGATTTTATTCATTTTAAAGAGTCAAGGTTTTCTTTTGCAATAAACTAGGCGGTATTATCTATCACTGGTTTTGCACGGACTACATAATTCCGTCGGCGGAGATGTTCTGGTTTGGATGCTGCCAACCACTTCTGTAGAAGCCAACAGTATGAACATTAAGGTAAGTGCATGATCGTTGTTGGATTTACCGCTAATAGTATTTTATCGCAACACCACCCCCAAGTCACAGTCCACTTACTCTAAGGAAATAATCTGGGGTTTCACGCATTGTGTAAATTTTCCCATTATTTCTGCTACAACAATATTACTACACTTTCTATTTATAATATACTTATTAAGGTTTATGAATTACTCCGATATGCTATGAAACTTTTGGGTACCGCTTATACGTTTAGCTCCTCACCTTACTAGTTTTGTACGTTGTATAACTGGGGTTGCTCGCTCTCTAGCTTCCTGACCAACAACCTGCAAAGATGCTCTGAAATGTACAGTGCTTAATAAAAATCAATATTTATTTTAACTAGTGTTTAGTTTTGTGTGTTATAAAAGAGCATGAAGAAAAGTCACAGGTAACGAGCATTTTAATTCACTAAAACAATTCGCCTTTCTACAAATAGCAAGCTAAACAAAGGTGCGTGAAGTTAGCCGTGCATTTATATTTCCAATGCTCCACCAGAAGGTACTACATTGGCCAGGAGGCGAGTTTTTTGTTGCCTGGAAATTTAGAATTTTGCCAAATCCTTGCCGTTGCAGGCAAGGTAGGGATCTTTAACGTGCGTGACAACACCCACACACGGGACCTCCATTTAACCTCTCATCCGAACGAGGGCGTAATTTTTGTGAAAATGCTCACCTGTCATTTTTCAAGCAGTCGGCCGTGTCGGGATTTGAACCCAGGACCTTGGGATCCGTAGTCTTACGCTTACTACATTGATCCACGGCGACGCCTGCGTGAAGTTAGCCGCAACATTTTGAAATTTTTTAAAAATATTTATGTCATAATTAGGCGCCATTTTGCGCCGCTAAAACTAAATTTTGCGCCGTCTTGGCCAACAAGTTATTGATAAAATAAGATTTTTCCGGCCAAGTTCACGAAACCGCACTTTTTTTCAATTTTCAGAAAATCTTTATTCCATAATTTAGCACCAATTAGGCGCCATTTTGCGCCGTTGAAACGAAATTTTGCGCCCTCCGGTGTATCAAGTTATTCGCAATAAACTATTTTTCTGAACTCCAAAAACGTGAAGTTGGCTGCGACTTTTTTGAATCTTGAAAAAAATTTTGTACCAAATTTAAGCGGTAATTAGGCGCCATTTTGCGCCGTTAAAACGAAATTTTGCGCCCTCCTGTGTATCAAGTTATTCGAAAAAAAAACTTTCTCCAAACTAGCCCAAAATCGTGAAGTTGGTCGCGACTTTTTCGAATTTTGAAAAAAGTTTTATACCAAATTTAAGCGGTAATTAGGCGCCATTTTGCGCCGTTGAAACAAAATTTTGCGCCCTCCTGTGTAACAAGTTATTGGAAAAAAACCATTTCTCCAAACTAGCCCAAAATCGTGAAGTTGGCCGCGACTTTTTTGAATTTTGAAAAAAATTTTGTACCACAATTAAGCGGTAATTAGGCGCCATTTTGCGCCGTTAAAACGAAATTTTGCGCCCTCCTGTGTAACAAGTTATTTGAAAAAACTATTTCTCCATACTACCCAAAATCGTGAAGTTGGCCGCGACTTTTTCGAATTTTGAAAAAAATTTTGTACCAAATTTAAGCGGTAATTAGGCGCCTATTTGCGCCGTTTTTCAAAAAACTTTTAGACAGTTAGGATAAATATATTTTTCAAATAACTTGTTACACAGGAAGGCGCAAAATTTCTTTTAACGGCGCAAAATGGCGCATAATTACCGCTTAATTTGGTACAAAATTTTTTCAAAATTCAAAAAGTCGCGGCCAACTTCACGCATTTTAGGTCGCTTAGAAAAAAGTTTTTTCGAATAACTTGTTACACAGGAAGGCGCAAAATTTCTTTTAACGGCGCAAAATGGCGCATAATTACCGCTTAATTGTGTACAAAATTTTTTCAAAATTCAAAAAAGTCGCGGCCAACTTCACGATTTTGGGCTAGTTTGGAGAAATGTTTTTTTTCGAATAACTTATTACACAGAAGGGCGCAAAATTTCGTTTTAACGGCGCAAAATGGCGCCTAATTACCGCTTAAATTTGGTACAAAAATTTTTTCAAAATTCGAAAAAGTCGCGGCCAACTTCACGATTTTAGGTCGCTTAGAAAAATAGTTTATTTCGAATAACTTGTTACACAGGAAGGCGCAAAATTTCTTTTTAACGGCGCAAAATGGCGCATAATTACCGCTTAATTGTGGTACAAAAATTTTTTCAAGATTTGAAAAAGTCGCGGCCAACTTCACGATTTTAGGTCGCTTAAAAAAAGTTTATTTCGAATAACTTATTACACAGGAAGGCGCAAAATTTCTTTTAACGGCGCAAATGCGCTAATTACCGCTTATTGGTACAAATTTTTCAAAATAAAAAGTCGCGGCCAACTTCACGATTTTGGTGTTGAAAATGTTTTTTCGAATAACTTTTACACAGAAGCGCAAAATTTCTTTAACGGCGCAAATGGCGCTAATTACCGCTTAAATTTGGTACAAATTTTTTCAAAATTCGAAAAGTCGCGGCCAACTTCACGATTTTAGGTCGCTTAAAAAAGTTTATTTCGAATAACTTTTACACAGGAAGGCGCAAAATTTCTTTAACGGCGCAAATGGCGCATAATTACCGCTTAATTGTGTACAAATTTTTTCAATAAAAGTCGCGCCAACTTCACGATTTTGTTTGAAAATGTTTTTCGAATAACTTTTACACAGAAGCGCAAAATTTCTTTAACGGCGCAAAATGGCGCCTAATTACCGCTTAAATTTGGTACAAAATTTTTTCAAAATTGAAAAGTCGCGGCCAACTTCACGATTTTAGGTCGCTTAGAAAAATAGTTTATTTCGAATAACTTGTTACACAGGAAGGCGCAAAATTTCTTTAACGGCGAAAATGGCGCATAATTACCGCTTAATTGTGGTACAAAATTTTTCAAATTTGAAAAGTCGCGGCCAACTTCACGATTTTGTCGCTTAGAAAATAGTTTATTTCGAATAACTTTTACACAGAAGGCGCAAAATTTCTTTTAACGGCGCAAAATGGCGCCTAATTACCGCTTAAATTTGGTACAAAATTTTCAAAATTTGAAAAGTCGCACCAACTTCACGATTTTAGGTCGCTTAGAAAAATAGTTTATTTCGAATAACTTGTTACACAGGAAGGCGCAAAATTTCTTTTTAACGGCGCAAAATGGCGCATAATTACCGCTTAATTGTGGTACAAAAATTTTTTCAAAATTTGAAAAAGTCGCGTCCAACTTCACGATTTTAGGTCGCTTAAAAAATAGTTTATTTCGAATAACTTTTACACAGGAAGGCGCAAAATTTCTTTTAACGGCGCAAAATGCGCCTAATTACCGCTTAAATTTGGTACAAAATGTTTTCAAAATTTTAAAAGTCGCGGCCAACTTCACGATTTTAGGTGTTGAAAATGTTTATTTCGAATAACTTTTACACAGAAGGCGCAAAATTTCGTTTTAACGGCGCAAAATGGCGCATAATTACCGCTTAAATTTGGTACAAAATTTTTTCAAAATTCGAAAAGTCGCGGACCAACTTCACGATTTTAGGTCGCTTATAAAAAAGTTTATTTCGAATAACTTTTACACAGGAAGGCGCAAAATTTCCTTTTAACGGCGCAAAATGGCGCATAATTACCGCTTAATTGTGTACAAAATTTTTTCAAGATTTTAAAAAGTCGCGGACCAACTTCACGATTTTGGAATCGTTTAGAAATAGTTTTTTCGAATAACTTTTACACAGAAAGGCGCAAAATTTCTTTTAACGGCGCAAAATGGCGCCTAATTACCGCTTAAATTTGGTACAAAATTTTTTTCAAAATTTGAAAAAGTCGCGGCCAACTTCACGATTTTAGGTCGCTTAGAAAAATAGTTTATTTCGAATAACTTGTTACACAGGAAGGCGCAAAATTTCTTTTTAACGGCGCAAAATGGCGCATAATTACCGCTTAATTGTGGTACAAAAATTTTTTCAAGATTTGAAAAAGTCGCGGCCAACTTCACGATTTTAGATCGCTTAGAAAAATAGTTTATTTCGAATAACTTGTTACACAGGAAGGCGCAAAATTTCTTTTTAACGGCGCAAAATGGCGCCTAATTACCGCTTAAATTTGGTACAAAATTTTTCAAAATTTGAAAAAGTCGCAACCAACTTCACGATTTTAGGTCGCTTAGAAAAATAGTTTATTTCGAATAACTTGTTACACAGGAAGGCGCAAAATTTCTTTTTAACGGCGCAAAATGGCGCATAATTACCGCTTAATTGTGGTACAAAATTTTTTTCAAAATTCGAAAAAGTCGCGGCCAACTTCACGATTTTAGGTCGCTTAAAAAAACAGTTTATTTCGAATAACTTATTACACAGGAAGGCGCAAAATTTCCTTTTAACGGCGCAAAATGGCGCATAATTACCGCTTAATTGTGGTACAAAATTTTTTTCAAAATTCAAAAAAGTCGCGGCCAACTTCACGATTTTGGGCTAGTTTGGAGAAATGTTTTTTCGAATAACTTGTTACACAGAAGGGCGCAAAATTTCGTTTTAACGGCGCAAAGTGACGCCCAATTACCGCTTAAATTTGGTACAAAATTTTTTTCAAAATTCAAAAAAGTCGCGGCCAACTTCACGATTTTAGGTCGCTTAGAAAAATAGTTTATTTCGAATAACTTGTTACACAGGAAGGCGCAAAATTTCGTTTTAACGGCGCAAAATGGCGCATAATTACCGCTTAATTGTGGTACAAAATTTTTTTCAAAATTCAAAAAAGTCGCGGCCAACTTCACGATTTTGGGCTAGTTTGGAGAATGGTTTTTTTCGAATAACTTGTTACACAGAAGGGCGCAAAATTTCGTTTTAACGGCGCAAAATGGCGCCTAATTATCGCTTAATTGTGGTGCAAAATTTTGTTCAAAATTCGGAAAAGTCGCGGCCAACTTCACGTTTTTGGAGTTCAGAAAAATAATTTATTGCGAATAACTTGATACACAGGAGGGCGCAAAATTTCGTTTCAACGGCGCAAAATGGCGCCTAATTGGCGCTAAATTATGGAATAAAGATTTACTGAAAATTGAAAAAAAGTGCGGCTTCGTGAACTTTTCCGGAAAAATTCTATTTTATCAATAACTTGTTTGCCAAGACGGCGTAAAATTTAGTTTTAGCGGCGCAAAATGGCGCCTAATTGGCGCCTAATTATGACATAAATATTTTAAAAAAATTCAAAAATGTTGCGGCTAACTTCACGCACCTGCTAAACAAGGGTATAGAAAACAATTTCTACTACCATTTACAAGAGGGCCTCTCGGCTCCCATCACGTTCCTTCGAGTCCAAATGTTTAATTGACGATATCAACCGTTAAACTGCACCACGCTATAAAAATACACTTCGTTATTAAATTAGTTTTAAGGTTACGATTGCATTTAACACAAGTTTAAACGCAACGAAGCAATTTATACTTCAGTCATACGCAAGTTTGTAACAATTTTATTTTCGCATTAAAAATCTCTTCATTAAAGGTACAACGAATGTTAAAACACCTTTATTAACCAAAGTAATAATACGTGTAACAATCAAATTTTTGCATTAATACAGTATCTAGAGTCGTTAGTCTATTTGTTTCGGAGGTCGGTGTATTCCACAGCCACAGGCACGCGCGTGAGAGGATTGACAACCCCCTCGGGACTCTCCCACCATGCAAGAACGCGGCAGGGGCACTCGTCGATAGGAAAAAGCAGCGACAGCATGCATTCGAAGAGAATGGCGAGTGACCTCCGGGTCGCATTAATTGTGTGACACACTTCCTGAGTAACGCGCAACTACGACTTACAAACTGCGACTTACAAACTACGCAACGAAAATTATATTTATAACTAAGATTAGACCATGGAAGATGACGCTACAAAATTTATGCAACTTTGAATCAATGTAAGAAACCCACTTCGCTTCAACACCTGTATTTAAAGCATGGAAAGCAGGAATAATTAGCTGCAGACTCCGCACGGCGATGCAGTTCCCAATCTGGCCAAGGACAGCAGCCCGGGGTTTGGTTCGTAATAGCTTTAAGATTTCCTCAGTGCTTCCTTCTAAAAGCACGTTATTTCGTTTTGTTTTATAGAAGCACAAATTTGTTATTCAGTTTATCTGTAGCTAAGCTGGTTTTCTCCAGTATCAAATTTAAATTTCACTTAGTTTCGTAGATATGTGACTACACGTGGCTTCAGCATAAATTAACAGCTGCGGCTACGTCACTTGTTTGTTTGAAATAAGCCGTCAACAATTGCACAATTGCAAGCAGATGTTTAGTATTACATTACTACCACCTTTGATAAAATTAGAGAATATCTTTGTGAATATTTTGACTTCAAATCGATTTTAATACTGTTAACTTAAAAGAAAGTTTTGTATATTAATTTGTAAATGACCTACACAGATCTGATTGGGTTAGAAAACCTTAGTATAACCAGTCACACTGGGTTGTAATATATTTGAGTAAGAATCAAGTTGATAAACTTTACGTTAATTTTTCAAGTAATTCAATTATTCATTTTATTTTATTGCATTAAATTTTATTTACAGAAACAGAAAAATTCTTTCTAGTAAATTTATAATCCACGCTTAAAGTCTTTTTATTCTGATCTAGTTTGATCAGACCTGATAAACAAAAACAATAAGAGTTAAATTTTATGGTACCCTTATGTAGGAAACATTCTTTTGCATTTTTAGATATATTTGAGGGACACAAATAGTGTTCCCATTTTTATGTGACTTAATTATTATTTTTCCTTACAGGAACAGCGTCTTATTCTGTTAAGACAGGTTTTTGTCAGCGAAGGCGATCTTTTTCTTTGGGTCTCCACGTCCGCCCTTAGAAATTAGCCATGCCATTTACATGAATCAATCTGGACTTGGTGGCGCCTGTTTGTTTTAGTTTGAGTGTGACCCCCCACAGATTTCGACTTACCCCCATTGCTCATAGCTCTACCCAAGGAATAGACCCTAGTTACGTCGGAAGACTTTGTTTTGCAGACACCTAACTTGGAGCATGGTGATTATAAAGTAGTGTCGGCCAGAAGTTTAGAAAAACGTTTCACTAGCGCCCATGCGTGAGGCTAGCGGAGCCAATTAGAGAGAAAAATCGTTACACTGGCGCCGGCAACGTTTGGGGCCTCGAAATTTGTTTGTTCATAATTTGATTTACCTCGAAATTTGTTATTCAAAATGTAATTTGCTTCGAAATTTGTTAGCTCAAAATTTATTTTGCTTTGAAATCTATTTGTCCAAAAATTATTTTGCGTCGAAATTTGTTTGCTTAAAGTCGATTTGACATTTAGATTTGTTTGTTTGCTTTTGATAAAAGATTGGTTGTAACATTAACCTCATACAGTCAATTGATTAACTTGGTCAAATTTATTTTGACTTTCGTTCTATTTTGACCCCATATAATTTTTTGATATTGTTTTGGCAAAATTATTTCACCAAAAACACCTTTTGATTTTTACCTTTAGTAGTACGAATTTGTTTTGATCACTTTTGTAAGGTTCAGATCAGTTAGATTTATCGGTTTGATTCAATTAGGCTTTTGTAATCATGTCGGAAACGTTCCGAATTGTTTGTTTACTCAAAGAAGAATTGGAGTATGAACTGAAAATCAGAGGAGTGGTGAGTGAGAGACCAGTGTTGGAGAAATGGAACAATTTTAGGAAGACTGTCAGCTAAAGAAGCTGATAAGCCTGTTGTTTGATTTGTTTGAGTCAATAAAGAACATCTTTGTCGAAATTTGATTATAAGGCTAGAGATTCTATCTTGAAGGTACATTGGAGTGAGCTGTCGTTATGTCATTTGAGAATTGCTCTTTGTGCATAAGCACGTTTTTGATTTTGTTAGCAGATTTTGTTTAGATCGGCATTGCAACGCAATTTAGTCTAGGCGGAACTTGTCGTCGTGGTTGGTCGCTCAGCAGTATGTCAGTCCAGACGAGACTCAGGAAGAGTTGGTTGCTCGGCATTGCGTAAGTCTAGACGAGACTCGAGGTGAGTTAGGCGCTCTAGAATTTTTTTTTTGCATCTTTTTTTTGATTTGATGTAAATTTTGGTATTGTTAGTCTAGGTGAGACTCGTAGAGGGTTTGTCACTCTAGCATATTTAGGCGTTGTGAAGCTTTATAGTTGTTTCGACAGTTCAATTGGTAGTAGGGTGTGAGTGTACCTGAACACTGATTTTTTGTTAGCTATTGTCATGATTAGTTTTTTATTGATGACTCATAAGCAGGTAAATGGCTTTTAGTTGTTGGTGATTGGTTTTCGAAATATTCGATTTTGCAACCTTTGCGAAGTGCCACGGCACATTTGATTGAGAAGTTTTGGAGGAAAAGTATTTCTTGTCTACGGAGTACCACAGTTTGTTATTTGTGATAATGGTCCACAATTAATTGGACGTATTTTTAAAGCTTTGTGTGCAAGGTACGAAATTCAAAAGATTTGGTATAATGCTGTTTATGCTCCCCAATGCAATTTTGTGGAAAGAATCAATAAGACAGTTGGTACAGCTATCCGTTCATACGTAGAAGGACATGATACGTGGGATAGTGAGATATCAAAGATCCAATACGCAATCAACTCAGCAAAACATGAGTCCACCAACAATTCTGCAAATTTTTAGTCTTTGGTCGTCAGGTACCCTTAAGTGGAAAAGCTTATAATGATGATTTTAAACCTGGTGAGGATGTTGATGTCGTCTCCAGTAGTAGACCTTCTTATGTTTTGGATCGTCAACTTTTATTTGATATTTTTGGGAATGTCCGTGAAAATTTGCATGTAGCTTATCAACGTTCGAGTAAACGCTACAATCTTAGGAGAAGAGACATTTCATTCCAAGTCGGAGAAAGTGTTTGGAGAGCTAATAAGGTCCTCTCGAGTGCTAGTGATAAGTTTTCCGCTAAGTTAGCTCCAAAGTTCATTTTGAGTAAAGTTCGAAAAAAACATTCCAATTTAGTGTATGAGTTAGAGAACGAAGATGGAACAAGAGCAGGGAAATGGCACGTAAAGGACTTGAAACCAGTTGAAGCGTCGTATCCAAATGAAAATGATGATCCTGACGATTAGTTCCGGTCCGGTCATCTCTTTGATGTTAAGTAATGCAGTAGTGGTTTGCTTTGTTTTGTTCCGATTTTGATTTAGTGTCGGTTCATTAATTTTGAGTATTTTGTTTGAGAAGTGAAATAAGTGGTTAGAGATTTTGTAGATTTTGTAGATTTTGTAAGTTTGAGGTGTGCCTTGGTGTGCACGCTGGTCGTTTTGCTCGCGCGTTATTCGGAGATGTGTTTAGAAGATGTCTTTAACAGATATCTTTACAATGTAGAAGTAAGTGGGCTATTTAATTGTTAGTCCTGATTTCTACTTATCTAGGTAGAGAGAATATTAGTTTATTCTTTCCCTTGTTTTTTTGACCGTTCGAAATTCTTTGGTTTGATAAGGTCAAGGTTGGCTTGGTGAGTCTCACCATTTGGTCCATCACTAATGAGATCTGTTGTTTGTTGGAACTTAGTGATAGGATAATCAGTAGGGTGTAGGATATTACAGCCCTAACTGGTTCAATTTTGTATTTGAATTTGTTAAGTAACCTTATGGTTAGGTTACCTTCATTTTGATTATCTCTTTGCAATAAAGTGATAATATTTTGTATTTGGATTTGATAAGTAACCTTTTGGTTAGGTCACTTTTGTTTTGATTATCACTTTGTGATAATAGTGTTTTAAATTTAGACCTATTAGTAGGGTCTTCCTTTTGATTGTCACCTTATAGTGATAATACTTTGAATAGTTATGCTGTTTTGATGAGGAAGCATTCCTTTTTTTTAGAGAGAGCTAATTGAGCTCCAGGAAGTGAAGTTTTTTTGTGGAATTTGAAATAAATTGTAAAATGTTTGGTTACAGGTAGTAAATATTAGCCTTGTTAGAAGTAAGAACCTCAAGTTAAAGAATTATCGTGAATTTGAATTTTTTTGTCCCGTGGAGTGTTTGACTTTCTAATTTGACCCCCTCCCAATTTTGATTAATACCGATTGTGACTCCCCGATTTTGTCTCCCGATGGACGTCAGGTACACGTAGTTACCAACACACTCGCATTTGTAAATATTTGTCTCCCCCATTTGAATAAATTCATAAAAATTGCATAGTTAATTAGGAAGGTAGAAAAGGCTAGTATTATTATAATAAAAAATTTTTTGTATTTGTTATATTTGAAGTTGTTCCTTAAAGGAAAAAAAACTTTTTTCTTTTAGGAAAGGGATAGTGTAACAATTTTATTTTCGCATTAAAAATCTCTTCATTAAAGGTACAACGAATGTTAAAACACCTTTATTAACTAAAGTAATAATACGTGTAACAATCAAATTTTTGCATTAATACAGTATCTAGAGTCGTTAGTCTATTTGTTTCGGAGGTCGGTGTATTCCACAGCCACAGGCACGCGCGTGAGAGGATTGACAACCCCCCTCGGGACCCTCCCACCATGCAAGAACGCGGCAGGGGCACTCGTCGATAGGAAAAAGCAGCGACAGCATGCATTCGAAGAGAATGGCGAGTGACCTCCGAGTCGCATTAATTGTGTGACACACTTCCTGAGTAACGCGCAACTACGACTTACAAACTACGACTTACAAACTACGCAACGAAAATTATATTTATAACTAAGATTAGACCATGGAAGATGACGCTACAAAATTTATGCAACTTTGAATCAATGTAAGAAACCCACTTCGCTTCAACACCTGTATTTAAAGCATGGAAAGCAGGAATAATTAGCTGCAGACTCCGCACGGCGATGCAGTTCCCAATCTGGCCAAGGACAGCAGCCCGGGGTTTGGTTCGTAATAGCTTTAAGATTTCCTCAGTGCTTCCTTCTAAAAGCACGTTATTTCGTTTTGTTTTATAGAAGCACAAATTTGTTATTCAGTTTATCTGTAGCTAAGCTGGTTTTCTCCAGTATCAAATTTAAATTTCACTTAGTTTCGTAGATATGTGACTACACGTGGCTTCAGCATAAATTAACAGCTGCGGCTACGTCACTTGTTTGTTTGAAATAAGCCGTCAACAATTGCACAATTGCAAGCAGATGTTTAGTATTACATTACTACCACCTTTGATAAAATTAGAGAATATCTTTGTGAATATTTTGACTTCAAATCGATTTTAATACTGTTAACTTAAAAAGAAAGTTTTGTATATTAATTTGTAAATGACCTACACAGATCTGATTGGGTTAGAAAACCTTAGTATAACCAGTCACACTGGGTTGTAATATATTTGAGTAAGAATCAAGTTGATAAACTTTACGTTAATTTTTCAAGTAATTCAATTATTCATTTTATTTTATTGCATTAAATTTTATTTACAGAAACAGAAAAATTCTTTCTAGTAAATGTATAATCCACGCTTAAAGTCTTTTATTCTGATCTAGTTTGATCAGACCTGATAAACAAAAACAATAAGAGTTAAATTTTTATGGTACCCTTATGTAGGAAACATTCTTTTGCATTTTTAGATATATTTGAGGGACACAAATAGTGTTCCCATTTTTATGTGACTTAATTATTATTTTTCCTTACAGGAACAGCGTCTTATTCTGTTAAGACAGGTTTTGTCAGCGAAGGCGATCTTTTTTCTTTGGGTCTCCACGTCCGCCCTTAGAAATTAGCCATGCCATTTACATGAATCAATCTGGACTTGGTGGCGCCTGTTTGTTTTAGTTTGAGTGTGACCCCCCACAGATTTCGACTTACCCCCATTGCTCATAGCTCTACCCAAGGAATAGACCCTAGTTACGTCGGAAGACTTTGTTTTGCAGACACCTAACTTGGAGCATGGTGATTATAAAGTAGTGTCGGCCAGAAGTTTAGAAAAACGTTTCACTAGCGCCCATGCGTGAGGCTAGCGGAGCCAATTAGAGAGAAAAAAATCGTTACAAGTTATGATTGAAAACAACGTTCAAATTTGCATTTATAATTTAACCACAAGTGTTAAAAGCTCTCAAACTTACGTATTGCTGTAACAATCCAAGTAACACACAAATTATTTGTAATATTACGGCTGGGAAAGCGGAAGGTCAACACATTCGTCGTCGTTGCTATTAAACCTGTCAATCCACATCAAGGGGTTGCTTCTATTTTTAAACTACACGTTATATCGGTTTCTCTCGCGCGTATAACGGGTTTGAAATACTTTCTCTCTCATATACATTAACCATGTTCATTTAACCTTAGGAATGCTACAAGTTTATACTAATTGAGTTAGGGTATTATTCCAGTGACTCTCAAACTTTTAGATAATTTTGATTATTGTTGTACTATAAATTAAATGCGCTTTAGTTATTTCTGAGCAATTATTGATTATAAATTTAGGATTATTTGCTTGTTTATAATACAAATTGCCAATCAATCATTATTTCTTTCTTCTGGAAGTTAATATACAGGGTGCCCACAATCTATCTCCGTATATGGGTAACTTTTTTATTATAGAAGATACAATGTTGGTTAAATTAGCAAAGTTGAAGAGAAATTTACGAGTAGTATGATGCTTTTTTGAAAACTCACCTAGATGCTCAACTTTTTTAGATATTTGAAAAAAACTGAAATTTGCCATTTTCTTCAAACGCTAATAACTTTTTAACGGTTTAACCTATAGAGAAAATAAAAACTGCTTGTAAGGTAACTTTTACGTAGAATTCAATAGCGTATATGACAATTTTAATTGGAAATGGGTTTTCAAGCTACAAACATAACCTCACTTTTTAAATGGAAACCATAGTTCAATATAACCCAAATGGAAAGGTTTTCTTTTCTGATTACCCTGATGTAAGGGTTGATGTACTTATTTTCAGTAGTTTCTTCATAATAAAGAAAAACGATTTATTTATTTGCGGGCATCAAGGAGTCCATGGATACATATTTTAAATAAACAAAAACAACTGGCATTTGTCAGATATTATTAGTTAAAGTGTTTATTTGCTCTGGGTTGCAAATTTTGTGTAGAAGACTTTTAAATTTATTTGATTATAATAGAGAATGTATACAAACGACGAAAAAATGACATGCTCTTTTGTTACTATGCCTGTAACAGAAATTGTGATGCTGCTGGTGATATGTATTATGAAAGATATTTGGAAAGAAGGCAGCCAGATAAACGATTGTTTTCTAAATTAGAAACAATTTAAAAGGTTTGGTGCTTTTACAAAACCCAGTACTGATAAAAGAAAATTCAAAACTGATGATGAAGAACGTGTGTTAGCCTACATAAATTTTAAGCCAACAGCGTCCACCCGAGAAACTGCAATTGAGTGCGCTACTTCTACAGAAAAAGCTCGCCTAATTTTAAAACAAAACCGCTACAAACCATACAAAACCCATGTTAGCAATACACTGTATCATGGGGATTGTGAGAGAAGACAACAGTTTTGTAGGTGGTTTCTTAATGAAACAAATAATAATCCTGGTTTTAGTCACACTATTATATTTACCGACGAAGCAAAATTTACTAACAAAGGCATGTTTAACAGAAAAATACAGTCTACTGGAGTCAGGAAAATCCCCATTTAACAGAAGAAAGGCGGGATCAACATCAATTTTCGATAAATGTGTGGTGTGCCATTTTGGTAATAAAATACTTGGGCCTTTCTTCTATAATTATAATTTAAATGGTGTACACTATTTGAATTTTCTACAAAACGAATTGCAAGAAATGCTCGATAATTTGCCACTTCATTTACTGCAAAACTTATATTATTTTCAGCATGACGGTGCACCTGCTCACAATGCTCAAGCCGTTTCTGAATATCTTGATAATAGTTTTCCAAATTGGATTGGCAATGTAGGTCCTGTTCCATGGCCGGCAAGGTCACCAGAACTATCGCCACTGGATTTTTTTCTTTGGGGTACTGTAAAGGATGTAGTGTATGCTAAAAAATCCAATAACATTGAGCAACTCAAAGATAGTATTACAGCAGCTATTACAAGTATAAAACCACAAACGTTAAATAAGGTGCACCAAAACCTAATTAAAAGGTGCGAAATGTGTTTGCAAGCTAATGGAGGTCATTTTGAGCATATGTTAATGTAGGAGTGAGCATATTCGCATTAATTAGTTTTTGTTTCCTTTGATTAAGTTATTTGTATTGTATGGATAGTTTATTTTTTAAGTATTTTATTTTTCTTAGTTTATAATAAATTTAGTTACAATAAACTTGTGTTTCCATTATTGATTTTCACACATTTTGTTTGTTTGTAATATGTATCCATGGACTCCTTGATGTCCGCAAATAAATAAATCGTTTTTTCTTTATTATGAAGAAACTACTGAAAATAAGTACATCAACCCTTACATCAGGGTAATCAGAAAAGAAAAACCTTTCCATTTGGGTTATATTCAACTATGGTTTCCATTTAAAAAAAGGGAGGTTATGTTTGTAGCTTGAAAACCCATTTCCAATTAAAATTGTCATATACGCTATTGAATTCTACGTAAAAAGTTACCTTACAAGCAGTTTTTATTTTCTCTATAGGTTAAACCGTTAAAAAGTTATTAGCGTTTGAAGAAAATGGCAAATTTCAGTTTTTTTCAAATATCTAAAAAAGTTGAGCATCTAGGTGAGTTTTCAAAAAAGCATCATACTACTCGTAAATTTCTCTTCAACTTTGCTAATTTAACCAATATTGTATCTTCTATAATAAAAAAGTTACCCATATACGGAGATAGATTGTGGGCACCCTGTATAAAATTAATTACAAAGTAAGTATTCCGCTTATTAATTGGACTTGTTTACACACATTACAAAGCTTAAAATATATTTAAACGTGACAACGCCTACAGTTCGACGCGGTCTAATCTAGGCAAAATTGACTCTTTTCAAAAATTACATTGTTGCTTTAAATTCAAATCAAATTACAAATACAGATTTAATTGAATTACAAACACGCTTGTACGTCATCGGATCCCTTTTAAGTGAATTTGAAGAGGTTCAGGCTGAAATAATAACTACAACCGATAAACTAGAGGACGAATTAAATTACCAATTTGAATTCGAAACCGATTTCTTTAGAAATATAGCTGCTGCTAAATTTCTAATTCAAAATTCTAATTTAGAAGGAAATTCAAGCACTTCTTCAAAACACTCAAAATGTCGCGTTTCAAATAAATCCTCAACCAATCTTAAACTTCCTGTGCTCTCCATTCCGGGATATAATAGTGACCTGGACAGCTGGTTGAAATTCTGAGAGATTTACACGAGTTTGATTCACGAGCAGGAGTCATTATCAGATATAGCCAAGTTACATTACTTGCACGCCTCATTGACGGAGGCCGCAGCAGAGATTATCAAATCTTTAGAGTTTCGCGGGTCCAATTACGAAATTGCTTGAGCCAGCATATGTGACCGCTACAATGGCGCTCGTATGCTGACTCTCAAACACTTTGAATCAATTCTAAACATTAAACCTCTTTCCAAAGAGTCTGCACATCAAAATTAAGAAATATTAAAGACGCTCTGTTCAAACACGTGACTGCATTAAAATCATTTGCTTCTTCAGACGCACTTCTAGAAACGTTGCTTATACATCTTACGGTAAAGAAATTAGAACCCTCTACTGCTCGTGGCTGGAAAACATTGAAAAATAATTCAGGTAATGAATTACCAACTCTGGAAGAATTTAAAGATTTCCTAAAAAATACTGTTAATCTTTTGAAGACTTTGGAAACCAAATCTCCAAAGACCGTTACGGTAAAACCAAAACTGAATTCAAAATCCTTGGCAGCTAGTAACGATACATGTTTACTGTGCAAAGATTCACACCATCTTCCAAAGTGTAACACCTTTTTGAAGTTGCCGTCGTCGCAACGCATATCCAAGGCTAAGGAGTTGAAAGTTTGTCTCAACTGTCTTGCCAAAGGGCATTTTTTGTCACAGTGTAAATATAGATTCACTTGTAGGACTTGCAATTTCAAGTATCATACGTTACTTCATATAGATGATTCTTCGAAGAGCGATCAAATTTCCTCGAGTAGTATTCCAGTCACGAAGTCTTCTATAGAAGCTCATCAATGGATCTCTGCTTTCTGTTCGAACACTGTTCAAGTTCTTTTGCCCACTGCTTCTGCGCAGATCCTTGATTCTGCCGGCATGGTGCACTCTGTCAGAATCCTGCTAGATTCTGGTTCTCAATTTAATTTTATTCGAACGGATCTGTGTACTTTTATTTTTAATTTGCCTCTTCAAGATGCCAATATTACTGTCTCTGGTTTGAGTCAAACTACTTCTCAGATCAAATTTAGGCATGATGTAAAACATCAATCTCTTCACACAAACTACAATTTGAAACTTTCTTGTCTTGTTCTTGATCAGATAACAGAAACCATACCTGGTATGTATGTCAATGCAGACAAATTTCATATACCTGATAACATTCGCTTATCAGATTCACATTTTAACAGGCCTGGTGACATTGACCTATTGCTTGGTGCACCAGCGTTTTGGGATATTCTTTGTATTGGACAAATTGGACTAGGTCCTAATTTATCGATTCTCCAAAAGACACGTTTTGGATGGGTTGTCTCTGGTCCTTCCGGGGGTCGAAGGGGGGATGAAGGCGGAAGAGCTGGTGCGGTTGATCACGTGCCAGAATCCCCGCTTCGGCGATTTGAAGATTGAAGACCACCTGAGGGAGAAATTTAGGTTTGGCGGAAAGGGCCCTAGGGATCCCTTCGTCAACGTAGTCTTCGAAGTGACCCCACACTTCGGAGACGCATATTAGCTGACGCTATAAACCTCAGGTGGCGAAGAGTCTGGGCCCGGGACCACTTCTCGATGACCCAGTGCTACAGGTGCTACGAGTACGGCCATAGATCGATGGAGTGCAGGGAGAAGGTACAGTGGTGCGGTAACTGTGCCGACGTCGGACACGAGTTCAAGAATTGCCGGAGGGCAATCCCCTGCTGTGTGGTTTGCGCTAGGGCAAACGACAGAACTGGCGGTGGTGCGAAGGTCGATACGCGCCACGACGCCAAGTCGAGTAGATGCCCCACGATGCTGAGATTGAAGAACGCAATCACACGGAACATCGATTATGGACCGTGAAGAAAAAAATAGATTTAAAAGAAGCAAGAAGATAAAATTCGCGCAATTAAATCTCGGGAAAGGTAAAGGGGCTACAAATAACTTCGTAAAGTTATTCTCCGAAAATAATATCGACATCGGGCTTATACAGGAACCGCACCTGTATAGCCACAAAATAACAGGTTTTGGAAAGGGGGTTACCGTTTTAAACGCAAACAACGAACGACCGCGTAGCGGAATAATAATAAATAATGGGACGTGCGCTGGAATAATCCTAAACAATCTGTCGAATGAGTTCATAACCACCGCAGAAATAAAAACGGGATTGCATACGTTTTACGTGATAAGCACTTACCTTCCGCCGATCGATTCCCGGCGGGAGAATCCTCAAACAGAGGACTTAATAAATCAAACTGAAGGAATCCTTCGTAAAATCGGTAGAAATAGAAATTTAATTATCGCGGGAGACTTTAATGCTAAGTCGCCATTATGGGGCAGCCCTATCGAAGACGATAGAGGCTCGCAGGTTGCTGATCTTTTTACGGGATGGGACCTTAGTGTGATAAACACTAATGATTCACCTACGTTTGAGACGCATAGAGGCAGCAGTTTTATAGATATTACTGCAGTCTCGCACGAAATGTTAGAAACGATTTGTAATTGGAAACTAAGGTCGGACGAGGAAACGCTCTCTGACCATAAATTAATAACATGGGACGTTGAAACCAAAACAAGCGCAAACGAGCAGCTAACTATATTTCCGCGGTTCTGTAATAAAAAAGCAAATTGGGAGCGGTTTAAAGAAAAATTTGGCGAAAGTATCCCTGCGCTCGAAAATGAGCTATTTAACTGCCGAGAGGCAGACGAAGTAGAAACACTCGCGAAAAAATTGAACGACGCGGTGATAGACGCGTCGTCATATTCCATGCCGCAAAAGAAAACATTTAAAGACAGCGTACCCTGGTGGACCCGGGAACTAACCACCAAGCGGGCAGAAACGCGTAACCTAAGGCGCCGCTATCAACGCGCCTCGGGAGATATAAGAGAACAACGGAGAATAGAATATAATCAAAGTTACCCCAAATTTTTATAATATTAATAGAAGAAACGCGAACGAATAAATTTAAAGAATTCTGCACGCAAAACTCAGAGAAAGAACCCTGGGGAACCGCATACCGCGTAATTAGAGGAAAACAACAAAAAATTGCGCTCAGTAATATAAAGAAAACAAATGGCGAATACACGGAAGGTTTTAAAACCACAGCGGAATATTTACTAGAGAAATTTTTCCCATCGGATAATCCCGAGGGGGGATGAAGGGTCGCACGATTTAGTACGTCGGGAAGCTGCAAAGGCGCAAGGAACAGGTGCCGATAAGGCAATCCTAGTTCACGAGGTCGTCAGGGCTCTTAGGAGGATGAACCCTAAGAAGGCACCGGGGCATGATGGAATCACTTCAGACGCAGCTCTGCAGGCGTGCCTGTTAACCCCATGTGTCTTTGTTGGGTTGTTTAATCTTTGTTTAGAAAGGTGCGTTTCTCCGCGTTGCTGGAAAATCCAGAATGTGAAATTTATACCCAAACCTAAAAAGGCGGATGCGTCAGATCCGGGCAGCTATCGTCCAATTAGTTTGCTACCGGTGCTGGGGAAAGTTTTAGATCGCGTTATGACTACGCGTGTTGAGCACCTAGTGCGAGACAACGGCGGTTTTAATAACCGACAGTTTGGTTTCGTGGAGGGCAAGTCGACTATCGACGCGTTAGAGTTCGTTGTCGGGGAAATTAAGCAGGCAAGATATGCTAAAGAGTACTGTGTCGTTGTTGCTTTGGACATTTCAGGAGCATTTGATGCTGCCTGGTGGCCATTAATCGTTTGCGCGTTAGATCGTAGGGGTTGTCCGCAAAACTTGATGTCTTTGGTCAAGAGCTATTTCTCGGGGCGATTGGCACAGGTTGAAATTCCGGGTGAAGTTCTGTCGCGTGAGGTGGAAAGGGATGCCCGCAAGGGTCATCTTCTGGTCCCACATTTTGAAGTTGTTGTATGAGAGCATCTTTAGGGTCAAGTTGCCCGCAGGATGCTCAATCGTTGGGTTTGCAGATGACACACTTTTAATTGTAAGATCGAGATTGTTAATGGATATGCGCACAAAACCGAACGAGGCGCTTAATAAATTATACGAATGGTCGCAGGCGGTAAAATTAAAATTTAACACGGCGAAGTCAGAGGCGCTTTATTTCGGCACGAAACCAGGACAGAGACCTCCTAGGTTAGAGCTAGGAGGAGAAAATCCGTTTAAAGATTGTATTACCTACCTCGGCGTCAAGATCGACAATAAATTAAATTGGAAAGCGCACGTACAATACGTAAAAAGTAAGGGCGGCGAAATATCAAATAAAATGATGGCGGCGGCTAAAATAAAGTGGGGTTTCAGGGGCGAATCGCTGAGGACGGTTTATGCCGGAGCAATTGAGCCGGCAATACTGTACGCAGCTTCTGTATGGGCAGAAGGTTGTAAAGTCCGGGAGATGCGTCAATTGACGAGCGTACAACGCATAACCGCGGTAAAAGCGGCGAGGGCGTACAGAACCACCTCCACGGAGGCTGTCCTGGTGATCAGTAGGACTCTCCCTATCGAATATGTCGTTAGGGAGATTAGAGATAGACGATTAATAAATATAGGAAAAGGGCGCGAAATTATCGAAGATCTTAATCTTGGTAATAGGGAAATTGCAAGAAAGACCGTTGTATCTGAGTTGGGGCACCCGGCTGATAGAGGTATCGAGTTTGTCGAAGGTGATGAGGACGCGATGGGTATCAGAATTTATACGAACGGTTCACGTATGGACGATGGGCAAGCAGGCGCGGCGTTTGTCGTGTATAAGCAGGAAAGGGAGGTGTTTCGGTTTCAAACCAAACTCGCGAACTGGTGCACTATCTTCCAGTGCGAATTGGTAGCCATACGAGAGGCTATCGATTACGTAATAAACCATACGGGTAGAGACGAGTATTATATAATCAGTGATAGTAAATCGGCGCTAACGGCTTTAACAAACATGAACACCTCGACAGATCTCCAAGCGGACGTCTGGAGGATAGCGCGTACGGCGCTCGAGTTTCGACGTTTAAAGTTCTGTTGGGTCAGGTCGCACAATGGTAACGTAGGAAACGATAGGGCTGACGAATTAGCTAGAGGCCGCGACGGGCGACTTTCGAATATCACATTCGTCGATACCGAGGTCTTTAATCAAAAGAAAGCTGCGCGAAAAATCAATTCGACAATGGGAAGAGAGGTGGAACAACGCTGCCACGGGCAGGTTGACCCACAAATTCATTCCGAGCATAGAAGCTAGAGGTATGATCGAGGTCAAGCTCGATCACAAAATGGTGCAGTTGATAACAGGGCACGGCGCCCTAAAGGCGTATTTACAAAGGTTCGGACTAACCAACAGCGACCGCTGCGAATGCGGTGAAGGCGCGGAAAGCGCAGAGCACGTGCTCTTCGACTGCCCGCTTGAGGCGGGAAATCGAGGGTTGGCTGATAGCAAACTAGCTATCCTAGGTCTGGCATGGCCAAAGAGCCTAGAGGAAGTCGGGGAAGTGGTTAACCAGAAGGCGTTCTGGACAGCCTTAAAAAAATTCGCGGGAAGGGTCGCGAGATTAGACAATCAATGACAACCGCGTGTAAAAATTCGGTGGGGTTGGTGGGAGGATTGAAAATTTTTAGATTGACTTGGCGTGAGTAAGGATACGAGCATAACCAAAACCTGATATTAAAAAAAAAAAAAAAAGCATGATAATTATACCCAAATGTCCAATATGCACGAGAAACCCCCACACCATTAATACAATCACTACCTATCTTCATAATTATGTGCGGAAAATCGAGAAATCGGGAATAAATAATAACAAATAAACAATAACAAATAAATCAGAAACCTTCATTAAATTAAATCAATAAAATAAACAAAGATAATAAAATAGAGTGAAACCGCGCATCCCCCCAAGACTTGAAAGTGAAGTAATAGTGATAGTGATTGTGATCCCCCCAAGAACATTTAGTGCATACCCACCAGGACTTTAGCAGTGCACCCCATCTTCCCCTTAGAAGTAAGTTACAGTTAGATGTAAGCAGAAGACCAGATCTTCGGATGCAGGAGAATTTTATCATGGAGGTAAGACTTAAATTGTGGCGGCTGTACTCGCACAAGCATTGATTTACATTAATTAGTAGTTTTTGAAATAATTTAACAAGCACGTTTTGTGTGTAATGGCGCTAGCCGACATATGTTTGTGGGAGTGCACCTGATAAATAGGGTTATGCTTTTGCTATTTTGTGCACTGCTATATGCTTAACGCTTATTAGACATTTATTTATATAATTATATTTATTTATATTTTATATTTACACTTTATATTTATTAGCATGTATTGTACTATTTTGTGGCATATTTGTTTTGTTTGACGTTCTGTCGCCATTTTGGCTGCAGTATATATATTTGAGAAGGAAGAGCAGAATTGAGAAGATTGTAATCATAATATAAATCAGTTAGGGAATGATAGGGAAAGCTAGGGATGGATTTAAATTAGTTAGCTAGATTTGGATAGTTTTAAGACGACCCTTCAGGTCGCACTGGTAAGCAGAGCCGGCGTCTGCTATCCGGTATTACGGATCCCTCCCCCTCTCATTTTTTGTGTCTTGTTGATCGAGCACACTTCAAAGTCAGCGCTAGGGATACCATTATTTAAACCCTGTTTTTAGTTTTTGTTTCAGTTTGTCAGATTTTTAGGTTTGTTAGATTGTTACAGTTTGTTAGGTTTGTTAGATTTTTAGGTTTGATAGATTTTTATTTAGTTTTTTTGTTTAGAGTGGATTAACTATGAAGTTAGAATAAATTAGAAGCACGATTATTTTCGCGTTTAAACTCAATGTAGTACCTCCGGGTGGAGCATTGGGGACGTGGCCGCAAGTATAGCGGCCCTTATTCAAATTATAATGTCTCTGGTCCTACTCACACAAGGTTAGGTGGATCAACGAATTGTAATTTTATACGTAGCGATAATGAACCCGACATACTCAATCGTTTTTGGGAACTCGATCATTATCCAACTGAAAAGATATTTTCCGTAGAAGAGAATGCCGCAGAAGCGCATTGTGTTCAAAATACTACTAGATCTCCTGAAGGTAGATTCGTTGTAGCAATCTCCTTCAACAAACCAATTTCGTGTTTGGGCGATTCAGTAGTAATGTTATGGAGAAGGTACGACAGCCCCTATTAAAAAGGTGTTAATCTCTTCTAAACGCGGGGTAATTTTTTGAAAAGAAAAGTATGTATGTGTGTAGGGTATGTATGTGTGTATGTGTGTTTTGGATTTGGTAGGTGCGATGATAAGAAATTTGTAGGTGTATGTGGAGTATGGTAACGGAAAAGCTGGGGCGCCCTTAAAATAAAAGTGTAGATATTTTCAGAATGATCGGTATTTTTTGAAAATAAAGGTATGTATTATTGTGTGTGTGTGTGTGTGTGTGTGTGCATTGTTTGAGTCTAAGGTAAATATTGTAATGGCGGCTCAAATTGCGCGGTGTTGTTTTAAAAGAATGCGCTTTGTCGTTGTGTAATTAATTTTTTTAAGAATAAAGAGATGTATGTGTTAAAAAATTTAATTATTTCGGTACTTGTTTTGCAAAAAAATATAATAAGGTTTAGGACGTGTGAGTGATTTTGCTAAAAAGAAAAATTGAAATTCTTTTATGAATAGATGTGTTAAGATGTTATAGGGTCAGAGATTGGCCGACGAATATAATCTTAATGGTCCGATTAATTTCGTGCATTTGTATGACCGATACATATTATCATGAAAGGCTGTACTGGGTAACGAAATCGGAAATAACTTCAACGAAATCGCTATTTTTAAAAGATCAAGATAATTGTTTAAAGGTTAAGCATGTGTAGATAATTATTTTGATATTTGAAGGCGGTATCTTTTTTGAGCTAACTTTGTATGTGCGCGTAATTGCATGCTTTGTTATTAATAATTTGCATAACGAAAGAAAATAACTTCTTTGAAACGCAAGTTACGTTTCGGGCCTTGGGAGTGGCGTTTTTAAAAACTATTTCCTAGTTTTCGTAACAATTTATTGATTTAACTTAAACAGAAATTATAATGGAATTTTGACAAACTGATTAAAATAACTTTAAACCGAAATGAATTAATTAATTGAACTAATATTATAAGTCGCCTAAGCAAACTGCAATGCTAAAGCTGGATACTTTCACTGATTGCCGGGTTTTGGAGCTCCCGGGCTATTTATAATGTCTTTGCCCCTCACAATTCTGTGGGAACTTGCAGAGCTCATGTCTACTTATTCTTAATTCTACACTTTGTTACATTGTTTCAATCTTACTTTTTAGGTAATTGCGATATCTTAACCGTCTGTGACCTGCCACCTGCAGTATCACTATCGTCTGGAATACATTGTATTGCATCTGTTCTCATGAACTGTTAATAACCTTTTTATATCTATTCTTGAGTTACATTGTTGTACTGACATGATTTATTTAACAATTTCTAATAATTTCCTATTAGATTTAATTATTTAATATATATATATATATATATATATATATATATATTAAAAATATTTGTTAGCATATTACAGAGATCAAAGATTAGCCCGATGAATAAAAATGAGCTTCATGATGTAATATTACTTTGCTTTAATGTAGATGCCGTTTAAGTAACGAAAATATTTATAAAAGCTTTATACTGAAATAATTTAAACCTTGTGTGTGCAATAATTACAGTATAATGAAGTTGAATTATAACTAGTTAGTTTTAATGGGTTAGATAGTTGTTTAAGATTACACATGTGTGTGTGCGCGCATATGATTATTTATTTGACTATAAACGTGGAATTCTGTCGTTGTTACCAAAGTTCATTAGTATTTTTTAGTTTTAATAGCCTATAAATAAATGTAAATGCTTGTAGTAGACTTTAATTTGCGTCACATCATTTGCACCATTAATTATATAGAGATCCATTATTTTACTGACTATGGGTTTATAGACCCCCTGAATATTAGATCGTATCATGAATATTTATGAACCTTATGTATACAAAGTCCGAAAATTGCTCAACTACATTTTTTGTATAAATATAAATTAAGGATTTTATGTAATTTAACAGGTCTCAGTCTGTTTGATAAATATTACAGCTGCCGGCTAATAAAAAGATCGTTTAATTTAATGGGCTCCTTGCAGCTAAGGGCAATGTTATTTAATTCTAATTAATTGCTATTTTTAATGCCGGCCTCGTGTATGTGTCTAGGAAGCTAATCAGATGTGTAATAAATTTTATGGCTTTAGTTTGATATAAATACATGATCGTTTTGTAAGGCTTTTCATCTTGTAAGGTGTATATTAACAGTGCAGGCAGCATTAAAAGGTGATAATTTTTAAACATATTTTTAAATTTATTTAGTTATATATATATATATATATATATATATATATATATATATTTGTAATTAGAAATAACATGGACTTAAAAGAATTAATTCAGTGAGCAGAATAGAAAAGAAGAAAACTATCAAGCTGAAAGACCTCAAGTTGCAGCACCCTTACAAGGTAATCAACATTAAGGCCCATTTATCAAAGAAACATACAAGATTAGAAGAATGTGTTGTTTTCTACCTCAGAGAATTGTTGACGTAGTAAGCGATAGTCATAATGTTGAGCGCCTATGCTAGCATTATTTAGGATCATTTTAAGTTGGTTAGTATTTAATTTTTAAAATTTTTTATTTAAAAACTAATATGGAATTCGTGTATTTTAAAGGTAAACCTAATCCGGCAGCAAGCATAGCATTCTGCTGTGTGGGGAAAAAAGAATCCACCCGCCCACACGGATTGCCAGGAACAACAACAAACGCCGTCAACATCATCATCATCGCACTAGAATTCATTACCGCATTTTATGTATATGGTAATTAACTTTTATAATTTTAGTGTTTTTTTTTGTCATTTGCTATCATCTTGATTTTTTAAATCAATTATGAATATTGAATGTAATTGTTATAAAAGGATACGGACGGATCATTTAGCACTCAATTGTAATACAATATTTAAAATTAGATCAACAACGTTTTACAATCGTGATATGCTAATTGCAGATTATCCGCAAAATTTTCATAGGATCGCATGCAAGGAATTGCTTGCAGATTTAAAAGAATTTAAATATAGTGACGGTTTTTTGATTGGGAATCGAGCCTTTTTTTTTATTTTGCACGCAGTTTAATTTGAACGACTCTTTAACGTCTTTAAAATATACGGATTCTAACATAATAACCTTTTGTTTTAAATGGAGCGTATATAAGAAAAGGTTTTTAAGTTATGTAATTACGACCGGAAAACATTCTATAATATTAACGAAAGCATCTCAGACGGTATTAGGTCATTTAGAACAGATCAATCTGCTGTATCACCATTAAGAACGGTTTTTAGTTTTCAGTATAAATGTGAAAGTGACATTTTCTTTTGTGGGAGTTTAAGAACCGATTGCCTATACGTGAACTTGGAGAATAGAGAATTCGTGTTTTCAACTCAATTTATTAATTCTTTACTGATTTGTAAAACCCAAAGCGTGCGCTTGTATGATTGGCGCAATTTATTTGTCTATGGTAAATGTATTGGAAAGACAGATATCTTTTCTATAAAATCATCTAGAAATTACAGATTCAGAAAAATATGTTGGTGAGTTGTTATTTTGTACAAAATCTTTAAGCGTATTTCAATTGTTCGAGTAAAACCGGATTTGCATGCTGAATTAGAAGCCATTTTATCGTCGTGCGATTCACCTCCCAAAAACGTTACACCAAACGTTTTATTAAAATTGTACTGATCAAAGTATAGAAAGTTGGCATTGAAATACGAAAATGTTAACTAACAGAAAAATCGATGCGGACGTGGGCGTTTCAATGTGTTATAATCAAATGCTACAGCTATATCAAAAAGTACACGCAATTTTAATGAAATGCCGTAAAACTAAAATATTTCATAATTGGGTGCGAATATTAAAAGCACACATTCGCGACATTGAATCAATTTTAAGAACGGGAAAACAAACTTTTTTGCTCTCGGTTAGTTATCTGAACCTTTTCGAAAATCTTCTATGTCATATGAAAAGATAAAATGTTATTTAAAAATCTATTTAAAAAACTACTGCAGCAAAATGTCCCTAAACAACAACAACAACCATTGAAATGGATGCGTTTTCCGAGTGCGCAACATACCGAATTGGTTTGGAAATCAATCACGTCTGCATTTAAATCGAGAATTCAAACAGCTCAAATTATTAATGTTGCACATAAAGATCTTAATCTATTTATCGAGGACTTATAGCACTTATAAATGCAAAAATTTAGGCGACTACGCGAATCTATACTTAAAATGCGACATACTTTTACTTTGCGATATATTTCAAAATTTTAGAAAAAATTGTCTTGAAACATACAAATTAGATCCTCTAAATTTTATGACTTTGGCGAGCTACTCGTGGTCTAGTATGTTATTGTATACTAAAACCAGGCTAGAACTAAATTGCGACGTTGATATGTTTTTAATGATCGAAAGAGGTATTCGCGGCGGTCTCACTCAAGTTGTAAAGATATATGAAGAATGCAATAACAAATATTATCCCAAAACCTACGATGTATCTAAACCGAATAAATTTTTATTTTATGGAGATATTAATAATCTCTATGGCCATGCCGAATATTGCTATTTACCCTACGGGGCTTTTCAAATAGCTAAGGCCTGAACAAATATTACAATTTAATGTTACTACGGTGAGCATTACGAGCGATAAAGGTTATATTATTGCATGCGACTTGGAATTTCCTATGGACATTGACGACGCTCAGAAAGAACTACCTATGTGCCCAGAGCAGAGCACACCTCTTGGCTCTAAATTTTCAAAATTAATGTGCACTCTCATGAAAAAGTGCAACTACGTTGTTCATTACAGAAATCTCCAAGTTTATTTATCTGCAGGCGAAGTTATGACTCACGTCCATAAAATTTTAGAATTCAGCCTCCTTGGTTGAGACCATTTGTCAAATTAAATACAAGAATGAGCACGGAGACTAAAACGGAATTTGCTCAAAATCTGTATAAATTTGCAAACAATTCCATTTTTGGTAAAACAATGGAGAATGTTAGGAAAACACGCATCATAAAGTTAGTAACGTATTGGAGCGGTCGGTATGGAGCTTTATCTTTAATTTCCAAATCAAATTTCCATTCGGCTACAATATTTGATAAAAATTTGGTAACAATTGAAATGTGCAAAACAGAGATAGGGTTCAACAAACCTATCTACATAGGCATGACCATATTAGAATTATCAAAAATAGAATTATATGATTTTCATTACAATTTCATGAAAGTAAAATTTGCAAATAATTGCGAATTATGCTAAATGGACACCGACAGCCTTTTGTGTAGTGTGACGTGCAATGATTTTTATGAAGATTGTATAAAGACGAATCTAGAGAAACTTGATACAAGTGCTTATAATCCCGACAACATCTATAAAATTCCTTTAATTAATAAAAAAGTCATTGGTCTTATGAAAGACGAAACTAGAGGTCGTATTTTAACGCACTTTGTAGGCCTTCGATCGTAAATGTATTCTTTAAAAATAGAAGGCTGTGAGATAATAAAGAAGGCTAAGGGTATTAAAAAGTACATTATCGATCAACAAATCGGGTTCGATCACTACCTCGATACATTGTAAAATAAAGTAGTTCTAGAGCGAGGTCAAAATAGCATCCGCTCATATTTGCATAAGATATATTCCATACGCTAGACGAAAATTGCTTTAAGCTATCAAGATGATAAAAGATACATTTTATCTAACGGAATAGATACTCTGCCTCATGGGCATTACTAATAAAGAATATTTGAATAAAAACCGCATTTTATTTTGTTATTCTTATATTCGTTATAAAAGTGTAATCAAGAAAGGCCCCCTTGTATTTTCCTTTTTTTTATATAGTAAAACTAACTAAAATTTTGTAATAAGAAAAAACTGCATTGTATATTTTTATTTTTATATAGTATTGCTGTTGTAGCATGTCTTTCTTATATTGTAATCAAGGAATTTTAATCAAGAAAAACTCCATTGTAGTTTGTTATTTTTATATTTATTATAAAAATCAATTAAAATATTATAACAAGAAAAACTGTATTGCATTTTTTTCTCTTTTTATATTATGTATAAAATTAATTTAAAAAATACACTTAAGTGATGCATGCCAAGATATTGTATTGCTATTGTAGTAACTCTTTCTCATTTTGCAAGATAAAACGAAAAACTGTATAATAAAGAATAAAAAAAGAAACAAATCCTTTATTTTAAAATGTAACATTCATATAATAAAAATATAAAAACAAATCTTTTATTTTTAGATGTAACAATCTATATAAGATCAGTTTTTTGAATCCACGAAAACTCTTGCAAGCCCAACCATTTGAAGAGAATTTTGGATCCTTTTCGCCTTAGTATTTTCTCAATAAAGTAAATATTTGGAACTCTGGTTTTTTGCAGCTTAGCTTCATAAAACTGTTCCAATACTGGATCGTCATGTATGTCACCTAGTAAATAAGTAGTTGGATTTGCTCAAAACAATTTGTATTTTTAAGCGTTTCCTCGCTCCAGTTTGCATTGTAGTCCTTAGAAAAAATACTTCTATATTTTGATATGCGTACAAAGTCTCCCATAGCATAACGAGGTTTTCTGGTCGTCAGTTTTTTTTTTGTAGATTTTCAGCAACGTTTTCGCAGTCGAATTTTTGGGCTTCCTTTTAGTAGTGGAATGCTCCGTATCGTTGTATTTCGATACAATCGAATCAATTATGTCAATCCACTTCCATTTGGTCTCAGACTAAAAGCTTTATACAGTTTGTTTTTATTGTTCTGATTGTACGTTCAATGATAGCGGCTTTGATCGTGCTCTACTTAGAATAATGATTAATATCGTCATATTCTTTCATCAGCTGTGCAAAATGTCCGTTATAAAATTCTGCGCCATTATTTGTTTGCAGGTTTTTCGGTAAAGGCGGTCGCGATCTTTTAATTTTATCTAAAATCTCTCGCATAGCAGAAGTGACCTCATAGCCATTCTTGAATTTCAGTGGTCTCATCCATAAATATTTCGAATAGCAATCGATCACGAGTAGAATATACTTATGACCATTATAATATTTCGAATATGGAATAAATTCAGCAATATCGGTTTGGAATAAGTCGTGATAAAATTTGATAATCGTTCTTTGATGTGTAAAATTTATTCTAACTCCTCTGTGCAGTTCATCCACTAGTATTTCCTTATCATTATATTTCTTATACATTATTAGGGTTTGACATGAGGATGAGAGTTAGACTGTGAAGCTTTATCTTGATCCAATAACACGTGCATGTGTCTTATAACGTCAGTATTAATTTTGTGAAATTGTAAATCGTCTCCGACAGACGTCTTGACCCCGCCTAATTTCAAATGGTTGAAAAGCAGGAAGTTCGTGTTTAAAACAACTTGGTTCAACACTTGAATGACCGATTGCAGTACATCTCGAATGATCACGTTATCGCGGTGAATGGCGGCACCTTCTATAAGATTTTGTATTTTCAAATCCACGTAGAACTTAGAAACGGCATCGTGCTTATCTTCGGCCGCACCTATGTTGACAATTCTCAAGCCTCGAAAGTCAAAGTTCTTGGACTTGCCGTCGTCGACTATGGAGTTTCATAAAATTTTGTGCTTCTTCTGCTAACGTCGAGTCCACGTATCATTTGTAAGCGACATCTCCGAACTCTGCGGGGTCGTACAAATTTGCAATGGATCACGACTTGGCGTCAAATTTAAGTTTCTTATTAGCATGTTTTCTTGAAGATGAAGCTGTCAAACATATTTCCAATGCTTTACCAATACGCAGATTGAGTTCTTCGGTGCAAAATTTTAAGTCTACGCCGTCGTTTGATTTTTTAAGATCGGGCAAATTCACTATTCTAAAATCTTTCAAGTTAACTATTTTCTCGTTCTCATCTAATACCAAGGCGCTTCGTTTATTTACCGCATCCGTTCCGGTCACGGGATTGCCGACGTTGCAAAGTTTTCTATTTTCTATGTTGAAATCGCCTTCCGGAGTTAGTTTAAAGCCTACACCAGTGGGGACCGTGCGCAGCGGTATTACCAAAACCGCCGCCTCCAGAGTCTCTAGCAATATACGCTCTTCCAAATTTATCGACGACCATTTGATTCCTGAGGCTATTCTTTGTATATTTTATTAGGCGATTAATTTCGCCTCCTTTAATTCGGATATAATAGAAAGAAATTCGTTTTGATTCTGAGAGCTATTGTTGCCCGCCGAACGTTCCGCCAACAACAAACGAAGCGTATCCGGCTTCATCGCCATCACCGTCTTTTTTCCACGCTAAACGGCACATCTTTTTGAAATCATGGAAGCTCATGTCGGTATTAATGTGCTCCGAAAAGATATGCCTTAAGTTCATTTCGTCTTGCGAAAGAACTATAATTAAATTTGTATTGTCGCGAATAAGTTACTTCGGAATACTCGCATACGATTGGCGGAGATAAAACGCGTCTATATTCTTATGACAGCTCATTGAAAAATATTGAGGAATCGCGTTTTGCTCGTGGCATTGAATGTCATCGAAAATGAAAATCGAATTACTCTTAGCATCTTGCGGTAAAATTATTTCGGAATTTTCGCTAAATTTATAATAGCCTAGTCCCTTGATCGGTATCAAAACTCAATCCAAAGATTGTATTTGAGCTGAAATAGAATAAATGTAAACGTTTTCAAATTCCAGTCCGTTAGGTGCCAGTAACAGACTCAAAATCAGGTTTGTTTTACCGCACGCAGAAGGTCCAAATGCGATGCACCTTATGCTGGCCGGTAAAAGTTCTCTGTGCTTTTTACGCGGTCGGTAGAGATTGTTTCTGTTTAATACCCTCATGCCTATTATTCGCTAATATGGCGCGTGACGATTTCCGTAAACGGATCGTATTCGAATATAGAGTCGTGTAAAATTAGGCAGTATGCTTTAGTGGTTTGATCGAAAATGTTGCTGGATTCGATTTCGATACATATCAACAGCCGAATTTTTAATAGATTCTTCTTGACGACTGCAATTGATCACGAACACGGGACAATTGCCAAACTGCTGATAGTCATTCAAACAACGCAGAGCGTAGCTGAAATTGTTCGCTCCTGCATAATAGTTTTCCGGAAATTTCGATTAATGCATGAACGGGGTCGAATAATCGTTATTGGCAAAGTCTGAATTCATATCTTGAAGTGGAAATTCTTGAGAACTAAGGTATAGTTTTAAATTTGTCAAATTGCAGTGATCCAACTGGGCTGCCGATTGCTTCGCATTATGATACTTGCCATGCCGAAGAGTAAATAGAATCCATCAATTTTTTTATAATTCGTTCGAATTGTTAATACGCCAAACGTGAATTTTCGAAGACGGAAAGGACGGCAACTCGTGAAGCACCCAGCGACGAAAGTAAACCACAATTCTGGGATTTTTATGCAAATGATGGAATAAATTTAATTTCGATTCATCGTTAAGCTTTAAATGCGGAACCTCCCACGATATTTTAGTAATTTTAAATGTTAGTTCGTTCTCGTCGCTCTTGTAACAATTGACGTCGCTCTTAGATCTAATTAAAACAAGCTCTTGAAGCATATTTACGACGGCTCGCTTATAATTTTCGCAAAATCCAAAAATATGCTTTAGAGGCACGTAGCACGAGAAGCGGCCGTTCTTGAAATTTCAGTTTTTATATTCCCTCGGGGATTCCAGGTGCTATTGCTCAAACCGTTATATTTTTTGTGATACGAAGCGAGACCCTTTATCGTGCACGTCATACCAGATTGCTTAAAAACGTCAACCACATGCGTGCTCCCCATTTTGTACTGTATTTCGTCGAACAGAAATAATATTGCGTTGTTCATTATCGTATACGGTTTGTTTACCTTCGATTTTTACCGAAAACGTTCCCGTAATATTAATGTAACTCTCGTAGGTTGCAGTTATAGCATCGGAATTTTGGATTTCTATAATCACCCTATCGCTGTGGCCTGTGTTTCGCATGAAGGGTAAATACGAATAATTATCTTCCTTCGAAATTATTTCTTCGTAGCGAGGTTTTTTAAATATGTCAATTTGGCAACCTCGTCGAATCGTAGATTTTACAAAAGAGAACTAATCACCGACGAGATGTGATCTGGGGCTATTTTCGTGCTGCTAAAATCCCCAAGTATTTTACCGCCACGTTTAGCCATTTCTAGTACTTTTTCTAGTATTCCAAAGCTTGTAACCGAGCGCTTTTAAAAAACTTGCGTCTGCTGGACTAAGAACAGGTTTCTTATTTCTAATATGATGTCACTTTTTCACACCTCTTCCGCTTTTTATTTCGTTATGGCCTAACGATGATTTGCGAGCGACTGCAGATTTTGAGGACGTTTTTTGCGTTTTATATAGGTTTGTTCTTGAAGAAGACTTCGGTGACAACGATAACAATGCCCAACGTGCGGATTTTTCTTAGGTCTTTTGACGACTACGGCTAACGTTGTGCATGTGTGACGTTGATGCTGACGCTCGTCATCATAAACTATATCCATTTTTAACTTAATTATTTTATTATTCGCATCTTAGCTCTAGGCGAACGCAAAGGTACGTATCCTTTGAAAAATTAACCGGTTCTCCCGTATGATCCACCAGTCTCAACGTAATGTTATCCAATTCGTCTACGCACCAAGGAAAATGAATTATATTGCTGGGCTGTTGTTCTATGCTGTAGCCTGGACGCACGGTTAGACCAAATTCGTAAATGCTATAACAAAATTGGTTATTGCGGTACGCTCCCGTCGTAATGTTATTATCTACGAAAGTGTTAGACACCGAAATCATTTCCACATCGCGATCGGACGTATGCGGACGACCTTCCTCTAAGATTCGATCGAAACATCCTAGCAGTAGTGATGTAAGGCCGGTGTGACTTCAAAACGGTGTACGCGTATGTGTTTTCCATGTAACATACACGTGCACCGTTTTGAATCCAGACCGGCCTTATATACTTTCAATGTAAAATACGTGTGGGCACGTTTTGAAGTCAGACCGGCCTTATATTACTTTCAATGGAACATACGTGTGTGACTTCAAAACACACGTATGCTATGTTGAAAAATTTAAGTGCAGAGAAAATGTGGAGCTGTTTTGAATTCGGTTTTCTAGCGAGAAGTTATAAAGTAGGTCAGATGCAAAATATCGCATTCAAGTCAATTGTGTTTAATTAAAGTGGATTCAGATTTATGTTTTTTACTTTTGTTTAGAGACTGCAAATACACATAGGCCGGTTTGACTTCAAAGTGTGCCCAACAGTAGGAAAAGCAGCGGTGGTAATCAAGGTCAATCCTATCTAATATAAGTAAAAAATCTTCGACTAGCAATCATAACAACATAAATTAGTTAACGGAATGTTGTGTGTAAGATAGAAGCAAGTAATTAAATGCAATATGGATTTTAATATTCTTAATAAAACCACATATCGCAAACCTTATGTAAATTCAAAAGATATTGTAGTGAATAAGAGGTTTGAAGTTTTGAAAGTGGAAACTGTCAAGACAAAATATGTAGAAAGAGTATTAGTGGAAACAGAAGAGTTCAAAAGTATATTGCCATTGAGATATTTTGAATACCTTCAAGCACATGGAGTGAAACAATTAAATGAAAGTATTGGCTCGAACAAACACGTATACATAACTAGTAAGGGATCGATCGGTCTAATTGTCAACATAGAATTTTCAGAATAATATGTCACTAATATAAGAAATTAGTTTATTATAATAATAAACATCTTGTTCTTTACTGTTTATTTTATTATAACACATCTAAGTCGATTGTATAAAGAATGATGTATTTAATTAAAGTGGGTTCTGATTTATGTGTGTTTTACTTTGAGGTTACTACCTTGTTTAGAGAAAGTCTTGTTTCAAAAGAGAAACTTTTATAAAATACTTTTATTTACAAATTGTTGAATATTTTGATCTAACTATTTACAGTTAGAATCTAACTATTTATAAATGAAAAAGTATTTATTAAGTCCCGTTCTTGAAGTATCTGCTGCTCCCTTGCAGTCAGTTCCTCTCTTTTTTGTTTTATTATTTCTAGTTCCAAATCTAGACGACGCAGTAGCTTCTCTCCACGCTTTTTAAATGCATTAAGCAACTCTAATGTGTCATCTTTGTGAGATTTGTCATCTTCACAGCAAACAGCCATATTAGGTCCTGCACATAACTTTTTCATAGCCAACATGTTTTTGCCGGATCTGTGAGCATAACATAACAGATTATTGTAGGTTCCCCTTTTTTTTGTATGCTACCTGATTTTTCTGAGAGGATCAGAATGTGCCAACGATCCAACGATAGCCTCAGAATTTCCAGAATGGTTTTTTGATCCTAATCTAATGTAACTTATAAATTAGTAGTGTTTGCATAAACATAAATATCTTCTAACGTACATGTATGGTTCTGCTTTACTATGACGTTGATCATTGGTACATCTAATTTCGAGTAGAGGAACTGGCTGCGGTAGAACAACAACAGGAGCGGCAGACTCGGATATTTCATTGCTCCTAAAACGTGAAAATCTATCAATATTAAAACACATGTATAAATGTGAAAAAGCACTTACCGTGATATATCTATTATGTCACTATCAAAAATAGCAGCAGTGTCAAGTTGAGGTGAAGAACCAAAAACTTCTTTAATCAAGTCTTCGTTAGAATGAAATATAAATAGTTCTAGAACTTTTACGTTAGTACTGCTACCATTTTTGATCGATGATAAGTTACTCATTTTTTTAAAGTTGCTAGTAGTAGTAACTAATAATTATACAAGAGATCTGATTGAATACTGTTGGTAAAATCTACGTGAAGTATTTATATTAAATAAGAAACTGGCCTGTTAGAAAAAATTAAAAATTTGCTTCATTTTCTGAAAAAATTGCAAATGAAAATGTTATTATTATTATCAGGCTACGATTCGCATTTCATTATTAAAAAAATTGCGTTAGAGTTTTCAGGTTCGTTAAGCATTCTACCAATAAATAAAGAAAAATACGTATCTTTTACAAAATATGTAAAAAGTACGAAAGTTAGTTTTAGATTTATCGATTCATTCAGGTTTATGGCATCTAGCATCGAAAAATTAGCTTCCTACTTAGATGATAATAAAAAATCCATCACCAGAGAAAATTGTAACACTGATAATGAGTTTCGGTTACTTACATATAAAGGCATATTTCCCTATGATTACATTAAGTCTTGGGATAGGCTCAATAAAACGCATTTTCCCTGTAAAACAGCATTCTTTAATCGTTTGCGCAATGAAAAAGTCTCAGATGAACACTACAATCATGCTAAACTTGTTTGGCAAACATTTAATATAAAAACACTAGGGGACTATTCAGATCTATATTTAAAAACAGATGTACTGCTCTTGACTGACATATTTGAAAACTTTAGAAAACTTGCATGTTCACGTATAAGCTAGATCCACTTCACTACTTTACGGCTCCTGGTTTAGCTCTAAATGCAATGTTAAAAACGACGAACGTTAAACTCGAGTTGCTTACTGATATTGAAAAAATAATGTTTTTAGAACCGGGAATTCGTGGTGGCGTTTCTCAATGTTCGAATAGATATGCTAAAGCAAATAACAAATATATGAATGCAGATTATGATCCGAATTTCGATTCTAAATATTTAATGTATTTTGATGTTAATAATTTATATGGGGCTGCAATGTCTGAATATCTTCCATATGGAGAATTTGAATTTTTAGATGGCACCAATCCAGATATAGTACGTTTAGACATACTTAATATTCCCGATGATTCTGATGTAGGATATATTTTTGAATGCGATTTACACTACCCAGTATCTTTACATGAAATTCACAGTGACTTACCGTTGGCGCCTGGACATATGATACCACCAGTACCTTCTAATAAATCAAACCTAAAGAAATTACTTACAACTTTATATCTCAAACTCAACTATATTATTCACTACAAGAATTTAAAAATGTATTTAAGCTACGGTTTAGAACTGAAAAAGATTCATAAGGTTCTTCGGTTTAAATAAGCCCCTTGGTTAAAAGAATACATTGATTTGAATACGAAATTAAGACAACAGTCAAAAAACAGTTTCGATATATGCTTTTTTAAAAATATGATAAATTCCGTTTATGGAAAAATGATGGAAAATGTACGGAAATGGAAAGATGCGAAATTAGTGACCAAATGGGAAGGACGGTTTGGAGCTCGTAGTTACATAGCGAAACCTAATTTTCACAGTTGCACTGTGTTAGACAAAGATCTTCTCTTAATAGAAATGAATAAATTAGAGATTTATTTAAACAAACCCATTTATGCAGGTTTCTCTATTCTAGATATTTCGAAAACCTATTTATATAAATTTCACTATAGTTATATAAAATCGCAATTTGCTAACAAAGCAAAGCTGCTGTACACAGATACGGATAGTTTGATATACGAGTTTAGCGTTGAACATATTTACTCTTATATCAAACAAGATATTCATAGATATTCATAGATTTTAAATCACTTTATCAACCAAAGTATCAATACCTTGAAAGTCTACTGCGACCAATAAAAGGGATCAAATATTATACATTTTCCAGTTCTGATAATATTATATCACCATCTGATGCTCGAAATAATTCTATATTTGTTTTTGATGATATAGCTTGCGATAAACAAGGTATCATTAGGGAATACTTTAGTATGGGGCGTCATAAACAAGTAGACAGCTTTTACCTTTGTCACAGTTATACTCGTATACCTAAGCACTTACTATGTGATTATGCTAATCTTTTAGTTTTATTTAAACAAGATAATTTAAACTTAAAACACATATATGATGACCATGTCAATACTGACATGAAGTATGATAAATTCCGTGAAATATGTGCTGCTTGTTGGCAAGACAAATACGGTTTTTTAGTTGTAGACAAAGATAGTGATCCAGGTCAAGGAAGGTACCGAATAGGTTTTGATCACTTCATACATATTTAAACCTTGAAAGACGCAAGTATTGTTAGTATCCAAGAATTTTTTTATTACAATAAACTTTTTACGCAATGAACAAGGAGGCGATAAAACTTAAAAGAATTTTAATTAAGAAAAGAAACATTGTAAAAAACAAATTGCGCCAGTTAAAAGATAGAGAAGTCGTCCAAGTGGAATCAATCTTACCCATAACATCGCGATTAGAAACTATTGCTAATAAACTGGATGGGGAAAGTGTGGTAAAGAAAGAAAAATTTAAAGAAGAAGAACTACCTCATAGCAGTGTAAAAAAAATTAAACCTAAATTGCTAGAAAGGAACGTTGACTATATTGATTCGCCGGTTATTGCTCAGCATATACCGAATATAAAAAACATCCAAGCTTATTAAAACATAATTGTTTGGGAGATGAAAATTATGTATGAATTTGGTAAAATCAAAAGAATCTGAAACATTATAATTATTATTAGTAGATTTTTTAAAATTGTAATGGATAATCTTTTAGATGAAGTAATTAAAAGACTTCCTTTTCAACTACCTTTCATAAAAAAATTTGTTGATGACGTAATTACATCTGTACCAGCAAATAAAATTACGGAAACACTTAATACTTTTAACAGTTATCACGAAAAAATTCAGTTTACCGTAGAAGTAGAGAATAAAAACACAGTACAATTTTTAGATACGTTACTTATTAGAAATACAAATAATGTTATTTTATTAGATTGGTATCAAAAACCAACCAACTCTGGAGGGAACTTAAACTACTTCTCGTATCACTCTTACAAAATAAAAATAAATTTTATTTTAACACTAAAAAACAGAATTAAAACAATAAGTCACCATACATTTTATCAAAAAAATTTAAACAAACTTTTTAATATTTTAATAAAAAACAACTATCCTCCAAAATTAATAAAACGTCTTTTATATAACCACACTGTAGAAATTATAGATAATAATACACATAACAACACAAATAATAATAATAATAAACAAATAGACAGTACAGTTACATTTAAATCTCTCATACATTGAACACCTTACACCAAAACTAACTAAGGTATTTAATAAATTTAACATAAAAATAACTTCTAAAAATACTTTAACCTTAAATTACATTTTCTCTCAAATTAAAGATAAAACTCCTATTTTAAATAAAAGGAACATCATATATAAGATCAATTGTCTAGATTGTAATGAGTGTTACGTAGGACAAAGCAAACAAACCCTTAGACAACGAATAACCCAACATAAGAGCGATATACGTATAAAACCAAATGCTTGTGCCCTATGTATACACGTAAATACTAAAAACCATAAAATAGATTTTAACAATCCAATTATATTACAGATGGAAGACAAAAAATCAAAAAGAGAGTTTCTAGAAATGTGTCACATCTACCAACAAAAAATACTATAAACAAAAGAACAAATGTTAATGACTTAAATTGTATCTACACGTATCTTCTTAATATAAAAATAAAAACAACGACACAACAGCAAATTTGTCAATGGATCTATAAGATGAATTTCTCTTAATAATATTAAAATAAATAAATAAAATAAAAATAAAAAAAACACACACACACAAACACACACCCACATACACATACATACATACATACATACACTCACAGTGTTACACGCAGACACATACACAGAATAGTTATAATAAACATTTTTTAAGGTTGCCTTTTAATAACAATTTCTATCAAAATTTTGACTTTTATTTATTATCAATATTTTATTTACATAATACTTTTACCTCTTGTTATATTTTGAAGTTGTTATATACATTTTAGAAGATTTATAACAAAAATATCTTTTTATGTTAATCACCAATTTATTATAACCTCGCCTTAGTGTGTATACAATATCATTTAATGTTTATTTATCAATTCTGTAATTGTAGTACCTTTGAAAAAGGATTAAAATAATCTGAAAGCTCAGGTTTATAAAAAAAAAGAGTTTTCTTAAATAATCCAGCCGACCTAAAACCCACAACATTTTTAGAAAATTACACTAAAGGAGGTCGTTATTAGTAATTCATATATATATATATATATATATATATATATATATATATATATATATATATATATATATATATATGCAACTTCCAAAGAACTAAAATCTAACATAGTATACAAAATTCCTTGTTGTAATTGTATTCAAAACTATATTGGCCAAACATCAAGAACGCTCCATCAACGAATTACTTCACATAAAAGTGATACGAGAAGAAACGTTAATTCTTCAGCACTGTCAACGCATTGTATAGAAACAGGCCACAAAATGAATTATACCGAAGCAGTAATTCTAGATGTAGAAAAAGACACTACAAAAAGAAAATTTATAGAAATGGTTAGGATTGCACAAGAACCAGAAGCACTAAACTTAAAGAAAGATATAGATAATCTTAGCTGCATATACGCATATTTACTAGAGATAGACTCCAAAATAAGAACAACAACAGAACCACAAACATAGTTTTTAAATCGCATTAGGTTCTATACCTCTTAGATTTATGTGTTTTTGTTTGCCTGTGTCTGTATGTGTGTGTGTATGTATGCGTGTGTGTTTATGTGTTTGTGTTTATATGTATGTATGTGAGGGTGGGTTGTTTGTATATAGGTGTGTTTGTTTGTGTTTTTAGGTCTTTATGTTTGTAAATGTAAGCATTCGTTCTTTTGTCCAGTTTTTCTTTTGTTTGATATTTATGTATTTTTTATATAAATGTATTTACATGCCTATGTACGCACACACATATGTATGTCTATATATTTGTGTATGTATATACAATGTGAATGAATGTAACTTAATTACTACTACATCTTCCTACTAATTTTACTAATGATCTAATTTAGACTGACATACACTTGCGATTAACTTATACCTGTTAGTTAGTTAATTATTTCAATACTTGTTATATGTTAAAAACTGATCCAAGGAATTTTTATTTTATATGACTAAAATCTAAATTTTGTAGTACCGATTGACATTGTCATTTATACCTTCAAAATTTTAAAACCAATTTTTGTAATTGAGAATTAATAGGTTTAGCTTAAGTCAAACCTCACATTTGTAAGTATTTAACTTCCAAACCTTATTTGTTTACCATTGCAAGTATTTAGTTACTCCTGAAGAAGAGAAAAATAAATTCTCGAAAGCTTGAGTTATAAAATAAAGAGTAGACTTCCATAATTGCTGCAATCCTCAATAAATTATATAATTTTAAAATAATATTTATCAGCAAATAAAACTTGAAGATTATATATTCATATATATATATATATATATATATATATATATATATATATATACATATATATACATTTGTGTGTGTGAATAGTGCTTACTTCTTGTTTTTAATTACACTTATTTTGCAAGTTAATCTTGTCGAATTGTTGATCGAGTAGTAAACAATCGATTATTATATTAATAATTAATTGCTCACTTGAATGTAAGGTCACTGCTTTCAGATTTTAATGCTTTTAGTCACTTTATTTTGACAAATGATTATGATGTTTTATGCATTACTGAAACTTGCCTGACCTCCGATGTTAATACACATACAGTTGCACTGTCAAGTTTTCAACTATTTCACTGTGATAGAAAAGGATAGAGGAGGTGAGGTCGCAGTTTATCTAGAAGAAACTGTCAAAGCAGATTTGGTGCAATTTGATCTTTCGTTGAAAAGTAATTTGTAACATTTATGGATTAGTCTAAAAAATAATCGTAGAAACATTTTCATTGGGGATACCTATAGACCGCCAAATAAGAGAAAAAGACACTCTAAAATTCAGGATTTTATTGAAGATATGGAAAATATCTTGTCATCTATAAAACCCATAGCTGACTATAAAATTTGTTTAGATGACTTTAATATCAATATCTTAAGCTCCGCCAATCCTTTGTTGCAATGCTTCAATGCTTATGGCTTTTTCCAACTTATTCAGGAACCTACGCGTGTTACACAAAAATCTAGTACCCTTATTGATCCAATTTTTACTGACTTCGACCAAATAAGAGATTGCGGTACTATAAATGCAGATTTGATCAGTGATTATAGGCTGTTTTTTGTGATTTAAATATTAAGGTTAGCAGGTGTGCGCCAAAATATGTAACTTTTTGCAACTATAAAGATCTTAATTACGATCACTTTACAAGAGACTTACAGTCTTTGGCTTGAATAAACCTGCTTCAAGAACCGAATCTTAATCGTAAGGTTTGTTTTTTCAGCAAATTTATTCTAGATATATTCAATATTCATGCGCTTTTGAAAACTGCTCATGTAGTGAAGCCCCGAGCACTTTGGTTAACAGATTGTATAAAACAATTAATGAAAAGGCGGATACAGCATTAAGTAACTTCAAAACATCAAATGATTCTGATGATTGGTATTTTTATAAAAAATTACGTAACACCGTTTTGTCCAAAATACTAAAGCAAATAAAAAGTCTTTGTTTGAGGCACTTCATAGAAATGACCATCGTGAGACCTGGAAGATCCTTAAAAATCTTAATGTAGCTAAATCACATATCAATATTTCATTGTCTTACCACCAGTTGAATCCTGACGAAGTCAATAGATATTTTTCCTCTTCATGTATTCCTGATGATAAAAATTGTCAGGAAATGGTCAATTTTTATAGAAATAATGGTTTTAGAAACAATCTGCGATTTGAGTTCTGAATAGCTTCTGTGGAGGAAATAAATAAATATTTTAATAGTTTCGACTCAAATGCATATGGATCTGAAGGTATATCGCTAATTATGTTAACGTATTGTAGTCCTTTTATTGACGCTTACATTTTACATATTATCAATTGCTGCATCAAACAAAATACTTATCTGGCAGATTGGAAACAGGTCATTGCAGTTCCTATTCCTAACGTAAACGGCCCTAAAACTTTTTCTGATATGCGAGTGATTAGTATTTTACAAATGGTTTTTAAAATTTTACAAAAAGTGTTATTTAATCAGATACTTGAGTTCATTAATCATAACAATTTGCTACCGGATTGTCAGTCCGGATTTCGGAAAAACCATAGCACAATTATATCTTTAGCTAATGTTACTGACGATATTTTAAGGTCAAGGGATTAACGCCTAATTACGGTGCTTGTGTTAAATGACTTCTCCAAAGCGTTCGATACGATTAATCATAAATTTCTAGGAGTCAAACCATTTTGGATTCACCTAGTCTACAAATGTGTTATTGCAGTCTTACTTGGAAGATAGACCTCAAAAAATTAAAATTGGCGATACCCTGTCAGATGTTATACCTATATCATCAGGAGTTCCGCAAGGCTCAATTCTTGGCCCCCTTTTATTCATTGTTTATACAGCAGACTTACTGAATTTAGTTTCCAATTGTAAAGTGCAAGCGTATGCTTATGATACTCAGTTGTATTATAGCTTTCCCAGCAATCAATTGCGACAGGCACAACATCTGATCAATCAGGGTTTGTAACTATTACAAATCTGGCTGATAAACACAATCATAGAATTAATGCCCGGAAATCAAATGTTATTGTCTTTTGTAACGAAGCTTCGTACCAAAATGTTACTACTTCTTTATCTATCACTAGTAATAACGTACCGCTACCTGTGGTACAGGTGGCAAAAAGTTTAGGAGTAATACTTGATCATAATTTTAAATTTACTGAACATGTAAGTAAAATGTTGCAAAATGCGTACGTTTCCCTTAAGCTTTTATATTCGGCACGTCATATCTTAATCTTTGATTTAAAAAAATGTCTAGTTGAATTTCTAGTTCTATCACACTTTAACTTTGGTGACATAATTTATGGGCCATGTCTCAGTTCCTACAATAAACGAAGAATCCAGTTAGTACAAAACTATTGTTGTTGCTTTATATTTGGCTTAAGAAAATATCATCATGTGTCATCTAAAATTAAGCAGCTACAGTGGCTAACTAAGCGTCGCACCTTCCACTTGGGTAGTTTTGTGTTAAAACTTCTATTACTTCCTTCTTCTGTAACATTAAAAAATAAAAGTATTCCTAGGACGGAGACACCCTTTGTTACTGATAGAAATCAACAATTATACACTATTCCCAAATATTCCTCGACCTTGTTCCAGAAAGCTTTTCCTACAATTCAGTTAAACTCTTAAATTCCCTTCATGTTAACATCAATAACATGACAATTAAACAGTTACAGCAGAAACTTCATCTATTTGTTGAAAGCTTATAATTCATTATCTTTTTGCATGAAAGAACCATTTTATAGTAGAGATTGTTTGCTTCACGATCACGGAGGTTTTTATTTTATTTTATTTACTTGCATCAGTTAATCTTTTCATTTTATGTATGCGCTTTAATCCATTGATAAATATTAAACTCTTAATTTAGGTGGTTAAGTGTAAGAATAGTAAACCAGCTAAACTTCACCATCAAAATGATTGAGCCTTTGGCACGTTCTATTTTGAGATTTTTTGTGTCAACATACTATATTATCATGTTAGTTTTAGTTTATACTATGTCTGTACATAATTGTATACACAAATAAAGTCGATTATTAATTAATTAATTATTAATATTCCTTGTATGTATTAGTATATTTTACCAAAATTTAACTTAACATTTTACCTTCAGGTAATTTTACTTGTAGGTGTAAAGTAGGTAAAAATGTGTACTTGGTAGATTATTAAGTATTTATTAACTAAATAGTAAAATGGACTTGTGTGGTCAAACTAGAGGTAAAATTAACAACATTTTTACCTTAAAGTTTGCCTTCAGCGGAATTTGGTAGATCTGTGATCGATCTTACCAGAAAAAAATTTCTATTAGTAAAATTTCCTCTCAATCTCAAAAATCAACTTGACCTGATAGTAAATATTACCTAATTAAGGTAAATATTTTTTTAAGGTCAAGTACAAGTTCAAAGCGTTTGTTGCCTTATTTATGTTAGGTTGGGACAATGTTAACAAAGAATTTTAAACCATATCAATACACATTGAGTTACCATAGAAAGCTTAATAAAATACTAAAGAGTTCTTTGAGTGGTAGTGATGTATTATATAAAGTAAATGATAGCACTGTTAAAAAAATATCAACACCATTAATTCATTCAAGAAGCTGCATAAAAAACATAAGTCAATTTGAGGAATCATCCCTATCGGAAGATGATGTTAAATTAGATAACATGTAGGAAGCTGCAGAAGCAAATCGTAATACCTATAGCAGCAAACTGAACTTTCTACGAGATTTGCAGCACTAGGCATTGCAAAATAGAATATCTCATTTGGCATTAGATAAACTATTAAAGATTTTACGAGATCAAGGATTTCAGTATCTTCCAAAAGAACGTAGAACGCTATTGGATACACCCAGAACAACTGAGATTATTGAAATAAATGCCGGACATTATTGGTATAAGTTAAAATCTAATTTAGCTGTAGTTCTTTTAAAAGATATTCAAAACCAAAATATTTCTACACTTTCCTTAATTTTTAATATTGATGGAATATTTCCATTCACAAGTTCAGCGTTAGAATTTTGGCCAATTTTATTTGTTGTTGATGAATATCCTGCATTAAAACCCATGGTTGCAGGAATTTATTATGGACATGGTAAACCTCCACTTGATCAGTATTTAACGCCTCTTGTGAATGAAATTATGGAGATTTTAAATAATGGTTTCGAAATTAATGGTTTCAAATAACTGTGCAAATAAAATTTTTTGTTTGTGATTCACCTGCACGAAGCTATATTAAAGGTCCTTATGCATTTTATATATAAGCAAAAATGTGCAATTTTGTAAGATATCAGATCAAAAACTCCTTTTACAACATGTTCATACAACTGGATTTGTAGTTACTCATCACCTTACTAAATCTACAATCAGTTATTGAGGGCAATAACATAAATAAAATTTTTGCTAGTTGTTATATGCACGAATGTGGGATGTGGGGAAACTTAGAACACAGACCAAATGCAAATTTGTATCAATATGTATGTTATTGCAATCATGTCGCCTATGAAATACATTTTATAAAGGTCGATTGTGGTAGTTCTCATTTCTATGTTCTCACTTTACAGTGATAACTGTAGACCCATTTAACAATACTTTATGTTTAATCGGCCGACATGATATTTAGGTAGCAAGCCATACCAATTGTGATTTTGAACCAGATTTGGCTTGTGGGTTGTACATTGCTGCTCTAGATGAACACTGTGTCTGATTTGTTTGCATAAGTAATTTATATTACAGGTGTTGTTGGTTTTAATGCAGCAGATGGTCGCTTAAAATGCACGGTAGTAGGAGAATGGGATAAAAAAGGTCATCATGAGTTTTCCCAGTATACATTGTTCACTTCGCACGAATAAAAGTATTAGGAACAGAGTTTATGAAGAACATCTTAAACAGAATTCACCTTTACTGAAACTTACAATAAACATGATTGAAGATATCATTGTTTCAGACTTCCTTCACTTGTTTGATTTGGGTATATTTTCTCTATATGATATTTCAAATTTGTATAATGTATGCATTTTCATAGGTGTAATGAAAAAGTGTTTGTATGAGTGGTGCTATGGCAGTTACAATTTCCATACAAAATTGTCTGCAACTCAAATTAATTCTTTATCCTTAAGATTGAAGGCAGTTCATACTTCAAAGCCAACAGAAATTCACCAAGCTATAAGAAGATTAAAATTTTGGAAAGGTGCAGAATTCCAAACTCTGTTACTTTATGATGATGTAGTTGTTTTAAAAGATTTCTTATCCATCGATGTTTATGAACACTATTCAATGTTAAGCTATGCATTTACAATATTTTCTTGCATAGAATATTGTAGTATACATTTGCAAATTGCCGAGATTTTGCTCGATGATTATTTTGAAATATATATAAACATTTATGAAATTGATTTACTCAGCATGAACGTTTACTAAAATACACGTAACGTAATTGTTCATGTTCAGTAATAATTCAAAAAATAAATGGTTTTTAACTGAAAATAATGTAATAGTTGGTATGCAAAGTGTAACTTACTTGAACGACAAATTTCATGTGTATGGTAGTGCTCTTCAAAATAAATACGACTTTTTTAAAAAACCTCTGCATTTATCTAACTTAAACATATATGCCTCGCATGGGAAAACATCTACACCAAGATTATAATATTAAAATGAATTTGTATTTCCTCCAATAATTCATACTTTTCATAGCACTGGTATAGTCCGTAATAACGCATAGTCTGTGTACTTGTAAATAAATATGCTATGTGTTTTAGCTGTAGATTTTAATCTTAAAGAAATAAATTTTTAACTACAAGAAAGTATTACATTTTTATTGAATATATTTTGTCGCATACATTTGCACCTCATAAGGTTTTTATTTGGAACAAATAATAACTACATAGTCGCTGGTAACCTAATTCAAGGTATAGCCATCGAGATACAATGAGTGCAATATTGAATAAACAAATTACTCAGATACTTTCTTATCTTCGCTATATTACAAACCTTGATTCATAAAATGTGCAGAAAAACACTGCTGTACGTTTTCACATAGTCTAATGGGCAACCCTCATGTAGATGTAACAATAGGTTTTGACAGAGATTGAAAAATATGGCATATTTCTTAACATTCTTGACAATTTTTATCCATTAACAGACGAGACGTAACTAGTTACTGATGATAGCACATTATGCATAGAGCTTATGCATTTGGACATCTTTCTTTCTAGTTTAGCAACATGAAATGTATTATATAGCAATAGACAGTATTACAAGTCCTACATGATTATCATTTGTCACAGATTCTTATAATCATAAGCAAAAGCACAGTATCGATTTCATTGTGCTAAAGATAATTCATAACAGTGCATTCAGATTGGTTTTTATTTTACAGTAAACAATTGTAACTGGTGTAGTAAAATTCAAAAAACAATGTATAATATAAAAACAAAAATTAAAGTGTGAATGAAAATTTTATTGCATATTTATAAACATTTTCCGTCAATAAACCAATCAGCCAACCTGGTGTAAGGTGAACGTAAATTGAAAAAATATTTAGGCAAGTATTTTGAAAACTATGAATTTTATTAAAAAATGCCAGGTGCTTTTGAAGATAATAAAATTATCTTTAATCTGTCGATAATTAATTCTGGTAACATTGGGTGTTAAAGCGGGAAAAATAATATTCGACATTCATTTCAGTAATCTCAGTTGTTCTAGGTGTACCCAATGGTATTCTACTATCTTTTGGAAGATATTGAAATCCATATGCTCTCGTAAAAGTTTTAATAGTTCATTTAATGCAGAAAAAGATACTCTAATTTGCAATACCCAATGCAGTAAATCTTGAAGAAAATTTAGTTTATTGCTATAGGTATTACGATTTGCTTCTTCAGCTTCCCACACATTATCTAATTTAACTTCATCTTCAGATGGTGATAAATTGTCAAACATTTGACTGATATTTACTTGCAGTTTCTTGAATTGATTGTAGGTGTTGCTATTTTTTTAACAGCACTTTCATTTAATTTATATACACACTATCAATATCAGAACTCGTCAGAATTTTATTTAGCTTTCTATGGTAACTCAATGTGTAGCGATGCTATTTAAAATTCTTGTTAAAATTTCTCTAACCTAACAAGTGACAAACAAGGTAACAAATCTTTCTACTTGTACTTCACTTTAAGCATGTCCAATTCTTTTGAAACCAGTGAAATTATGTTTCATAGTATCGACTGTGTTCAAATTTGTTTATAATTGACTGAGGTATGGTTTTTGAAAAGATGTTTCCTTATCTTCTGAAAATTGAACGTCAAATCACAATTTTGCATTTACTTAAATACAAGCAATGTGCTACCAAATTTGTTTATTTAACAACTACAAAATGTAGTGAATACAATTTAGCTGACTAAAATAACAACTTTGATCTTTTTGAATTTTTGCATTTTTTAAATAATCTACTTGAAATACCTTGGCCATTTTGTGCTTGAGAAATGAATAATAAATTACACAGTAAGAGACTCACTTTGTAAGTATATTTTCAAAAACACTATGTAGACAATAGACATAATTCTGAAAAATCCATTTGGAAATTTGAATTTCAGAGCGGTGACAAAATAATATTTTGGCCAATTTACAAAAAAGCGAACACATTCCCCCTCATTAACATCTATAAGCAGTAAAATTAAATAGACTCAACGGTTCATTGAAGTATTCTTGAACATGCAACTACAACTTGGACTATTTCCTAATTTTTGTTTTTATAAAACCTAATTATTGTACTAAGTCTTAAACAAGCATCTAGGGTCCACTAGACAGTTCTGCACACACAAATGGTTCTGGGTTTTGGAGACGTTCTACTATTTTTTTCTAAAAAATACTTTTCTGTAGCATCAATTCACTTACCTTTGCTCATAAGTGTTATTGTAAAACTGATATTGAAATTCATGACATGAAACAGTATGTCAAATTATTAGCAGCACCTACCTGCCTCCAATAATCTTCAATTGCTATTTTAAATCTTAGGTTTCATAATTTGAATTTAATATTTTCTGCTGAAGTATGATTGAATTGAATCCACATTTGGAAAACGGTTGTAGGATGTCCTTAGATGCCCGTTAATCTTAATAGAACAAAGTATATGTAATAGGGTTTGTTTGCAGAAAATAACACAATCAAAATCAATCACTTAAAATTAGATGAAGTACATGGAACAAAATTAGATTAGTTTTAAAACAATGCTATGTAAGTACATAATTCTACAAAAGAAAATAATAATTAATTTCATCGTTATAGCGAGCTTTCGTTATCAGCACTATCACTGTCACGCCCGCCTTGTATATCATCATATGCATTAACGTTCTGGATGGTACTATCAACAGACACAAATTCTGTTGTAGCAATTTTTTGTAAACCAGTACCTAACTTCTTTAATTTTGTTTCATATGCTTCCTTACGCTTAATAGAATGTTTTAATATTTTGTTTTTAAAGAAATAATTGCTTTCATCGGCAGACCATCTATTGTCAGCCTGTACCATTATATCAGTGAAAGTAGCCCAAAAATCTGTGAAGATTTTCTCTCTCCTGTCCTAGTGTTACCTATTATAAAGAAAGTATAAAATATTTGTTGGTGCTTCTTAAATTCATACCAGTCCACAAAATAAAGTTAACACACTTGGCATAAATATGACTTGTACAAGTTTACGACCGACTTTGTTACCATCTTTTTACCATCACCACCAAATTGCTTTTGGAAACTTGCAATAAAATATTTTTTATATTCATTATGCATTAACTCCATGTGGAGCTGTTTCACATCATCGACTGTGCCAAGAGGAAACATAAACAAAGTTTCAAAATCAGTGGTTGCTTGTGAAATGTTAAGATCATCCATCGATTTATTGTTTGTGTAAATATTTGAATGTAATAGTTTCTTGATATTTTCTAGGTTAGCTCTGATGCAAACACAGTCACCATAGGTACGATTAGTAACTTCCTCCACTGGAACATATAAATGTTTCAACGAATTATAATAAGAAACAAAATACTTACGCTTTGCTATACGATGTTTTTGACTATCAATAAGTCTTTCAACATTATTAAAGTGCACTCCATAATCTTGAAAATCAGTTCTTACTAGAATGCCAAATGATTATTAAAAGTAAATTACTCAAACTAAACTAAGCTTACCTTTGTTCACATTCTGCACAAAATTTAAATCTAGAAAAGAAGCATTTTCTATTATTGATTTGTCTTCGGTGACACTATTTTTTGAGATTTCAATCAAACTTTCAGTGGATTCAACGATTTTTTGGTGCGTATTGGTTAAAATCATTGGTTGCACTAATGCACTAGTACCAGTAACGGTAAACAAATTATCATAGAGTCCGCTTTTGGGATTTACTGCACAATCCTTGGCATACTTAATTTATCCGCGAGAAAAATAAATAGTAAATTATGTATAGAATATGTTAGGTTGTTATACCCTTCTTCTGCATTCGTATCTGGAGCTTCAATGTATTCGCATTCCCAAAGGAGAGCCTCTTCAGAAGTATTAATGTTGGATTTTTTTAATATGGATCTGTGTTTTTTCCATTCAGGTTCTGGTACTGATGTAGCATCTTTACGGCAGAAATCTTGTTGTTTAATTGGCCACAACACGCACGCGTTATTTTCGACCATCCATCCTTCAGGCACAGCAGAAAACTCTAAGGTAGTGTTTTGCCCATGCATTCTTAAAACACTAGTGACTCTTAGACATAAAACTATTACGTTGCGTGGCGCAGGCGCACAATATTGTATTCGAAAACATAATAACATACGTATTGTGGAAACCAAATGAAGTCGCTTATGACTCATCGTTTGTAATTGTATGCCTCAATACCGTAAAACCGTATGTCGAGCAAGCTACAGAATTCAATGTGGTCTTGGAATATAACGTTCTATCAAATCATCAACATTGACAGCCGAAAGTTAGGTTAGCTTTATCCGCGCTTCGACTTATGAACAAATATTTTGTTTTCATTCAAGAATTTACATAATCCAAAGACCTTTAACTGCATTATGAATAATTTGAAGAGTTTGAAATGTTTTATTAGCACGTAATAATTTTTAATAGATACCCACATAATGTTTTTAAATCACTTTAGAATATGATAATAATTCTCCTAAACCCATTAATAAACAGCCTAGAATTATATGGAGACTGACTTTATAGCTAAGTTGTTATTTGTTTCCACAGTCATATGACTTTCAATTTGTAATAAAATCATATTCGGGGTATCGGACAATACCTAAAATATTCAAAGGTTTTGTGTACAAAACTGAGTATAAAACGTTTTGACCACATCACTTTAACCATTAATCTTGTGTAAGATGCATTAAAACTTCCAGTGGCATATATTGATAAAATAAAAGTAATTTTCACTTGTACACGTAGCTTGCAAACTACCTCTAAACTGATGGACTATTAAAAACATGGGTTGATAATTATAAAGAATTTACAAGATGTTTCCACTTCAACCTACTACATTATGAAATAATTTTTGGAGTTAGAATTACTATCAAAAAGACAATAACACTTTTTAATGTAAAGCTGACTCAACTAAGTGCAGACGAATAGAGTACTGTTCAAGAGTTATGTTAAGTTCGCAATAATTAATCATATTAGTACAAGTATTAAAAAAAAATTGTAGATGTGGAACGTAGCAATATGTTAGCTTTGTCTATACTTTTAGATCCCTTTACAATGTGTTGTACCTATAATTTAAAATTAATTCATTTTCTTGATTGTAAATAAAGACATTGTTATTGTTATTAATGAGGATGTTACCAATTGAATTAGTGAATAAACTGCGCAAAGAAAACTCCAGTATAAAGCTACCAGAATCTAAAACCAGTAATGAAGAATAACATCAAGAAGTGGGTGCCTCTATATGGAATACAATAAATCAAGATCATCATTCCCTTAAGTGGGACCATTATAGAACTTTAAATATATCTTAAACACATTATTGCAAAAAGAAGTGACAATGCTGTGCAGTGTTGGTAAATTAATTAATTTTATTACCCATTTTGAAGTGAGATAGTAAGAGAAAATGTCGTCTATTACTTTTCTGTCATGCGAATGCTTATTTTCCAGAGTTGGAAATATATTAAGCAAATGTTACACAAGCTTATCTGTGATAAGAGCTCAACAATTGTTATTCCTGCATTGTATTCAAAAGGATATTAACTAAATAATCAATACTTAGTTACTTTGTTTCTTTAATTATATTATTTAGTGTTTACCATCACTATATACATTTTATGTTTCAACAATAGGTTAAAATGTCTTGAATTTACATATCATTCAACTACTCAAACCTGCAGTATTATAATACGGTAGTAGGACCATACATAGAAGTCATTAGACATTATATCAACATTTTGAAATATTTATCATTTAGATTCTAGAATGCAATATAACCAATATTTACATAAATAATTGCTAGAATAAAGTTTTATAATTTTTTAGATAGGATACATTTATTTTTCAATCATAACTACAATTAGTGTCACTGTCAGTACCACTATTGTCATTGGACCATTTATAACTAATGGTTGAGCAACGTCAAATTGTTTTTCAATATCGCACCATTCTGTCATGCATTTGTGAGCATGTTCTATACATTTTTGCCAATATGCAACGTCCATCTGTTGAAGTGATTCGAACCATATCATTCTTATATTATGGTTGTTGTATTGTTCGTTAAATCGTCCCACATTTTTATTATAGTAATCTTTGGATTTAGCCCATATTAACTCAATTGGATTAAATTGACAATGATATGGAGGCAATCGTTAAACTCTATGACCATGCTTCGCTGCAATTTCATCTATTTCCTAAAATTTAGGTTATGTATTCTCTTTGACGAACATCAATAATTCTCTCTTTAACATACTAGTTTCAAAAGATTCTTTATGTTTCAGCAAGTGGTCTATTAATTCCTGTTTATTAGAGGTTGTATTTGGCATTTTTTTCATTAATTTTGAATGATAAGATGCATTGTCTAATATAATAAGGCTGGGTTGGTTCAGGTTTGAAATTAAAGTTTCTTAAAACCACTTTGTAAACAGTTCAGCATTCATATTGCCATGCACAGAAAAAAATAATGGGACTGATATTAATGACCAGAGATGTTTGACTGTGATGCCATTTGCAGAATGTATTTTGCATTGATACAACGTATTAAAATGATTAAATGAATGATCTTGAATCACCGACGTAATAACATTGTCTTTGTCAAAATGACCAGGAGTTCCTTTTAACAATGCTACATTTTCATTTATCTAATGTAAAATGTAATAGGTATTATGTTATTTACATAACTACTGTGATAAAAGTTCCTTCCTCCAATGATCAGTAGTGCATTAATATCACGTCCTATTAATCACCTGAATACATCAAATAAATGTACCAAACGTGTATTTGAACATTTCAAAGTGATGTACTCTTACATCAAGTTAGGACGAGTTCTTTATATCAACGTTTAAAAGCATGAATAAGTTTACATAACCACCCTGGACCTTATTTTAATGTCGTAGGTAATGTGTTTAATGTTTTATTTCCATAACTCAACGTCATCCGTCATTATTCCTACGTCCAACACCCTGAAAAATATTGTAAACTTATTCATTTTATTTGATTAGTCTTAGAGTGATGGTTCATTGTGTAGTGGTTTTTAAAAAGTAGCTAATATAAAAGCAGGTAAGCTATCAGTAATAATTATCATATATTTGATACTGTTATACTAATTTCTCATTGTGATAATCATTATAATAAAACGGGATCATGCAGTTTCTTTTAAATTATCGAACACTCATAAGTTAAATTAGGTTAGTTATAAATAGTTCCTATCGCTTTGTTTCCAAGGAAGTGTCTGTGCTGTGGGAAGCACCAAACGTGCCAGATAAATGTCTCATTTCGTTAACTATTAAATTTATTTATTATGGGGTGTTTGCGATATAATCTAGCTGCAGTTGCTGTTTTTGAACAAGGGGACAATGATCTGTCACACGAGAACTTGAACAAGCTATACAAATATGTATACATATTGTAAATACTGCCAATTCGTTTCTTTGTACAAGTAAATACGAATATAGTTTTGAAGTATTCAGACAGAAATTTACGATCATTAGTTCAAATAATGTTAAGTAAACAATCTTAATTATAATGTTAGAAATATATAGGTACCCATATGATAAATTTTCACATGAGATTATAAATATGTATACTTATTAATACTGGATGAACCTAATCTCTAATATTGGCATCACAAATGAAAATTTAGCTAGAATTGAAGATAACTGTACCTATTCGTACCTATTAGTCTAACGTGGTAGCCGAATTAATAATTTTTCTTTAATTATGCGACATGCAAAATTACAAAAATAAAATTTTTATACTGGTAATTTTTTCTTATCAATTGTCCTGATTGAAGGACAAGAAAACAATTTCTTAGCAGTATAAAAAATTTTTGTTCAATGAAGTACTTTTTTTCTTGTCACAAAATGTTTACGTCTAATAATAATCTTTTCCATTGTCCGATAGTTCTTTCAAAAAAGTACTAACTGACGAACACTCACGCTTTTTATAAATCTAGCTTTTTAGTTTTATCACAGCTCAACGTTGGGTTCAATTTTATTTATACTATAAATTTTCCGGGCTCACTACATATCAATGACCTCTCCTCGTGTTTTACGTATGTATTACATTATTTCCATATCTAATTAACTAAACCAATGCACATTTACGTTTTTTATTACAGATATACTTGCGACTATTATCAACGGTACATAACTAAAAAAGCATTTTATAGCATAATGCAGTGCTTTTTATGCAAGAAGATGTTGGGAAGTTTGGAAATACTAATCTTGCATTTTAAAAAATTGCACGATTTAACTACAAATTCTTTAGTTAAATGTGGTGATTGCGCACAATGTTTTCAAAACCTAAGCAGTTTTAAGAGACACGTAAATCACCATCACATAAACAGTAACAAGGAAGTAGTACTTTTGGAACCTACCAATATTAACGAATTTGCAGTTTCAAATACGGAATACGTTCCAATCAGTGTTTCTGAAGAAAGTAAATGTTCCAAATTATTAACGAAACTTAATAATGGCCATAAGCAAGATAATCTTTCTGTTCTCATCCAGACTGCTAATTCTAATATTAGCGAGTCAGATAGTAATTGCACTAATGCTAGTAGTATCAAATCAAACCGGATATTTGACATTCACAAAGTCAAAGACCAAATCACAAGTTCAGCGTTGTTGTTGGTGCTCTATCTACACCAGAAAAATAATTTATCTAAGAAAGATGTGACTGACATTCAAGCTAGTACAACTCTATATATTATTGAGCCGCTCATAAATACGTTAAAAGAATTTGCTAATTTATACCTTCGGGGAAATTTATTTAGCTATAATGCATTCAATGATATGTTACCAGTTCTTAAAGATCCCTTTCAGTTTTTTAATACTGACCACTTACTACACAAATGGCTAAAAAATCATGCTTTAGTTGGCGAAATAAAACAGTGTACTTACAATAGTGAAATTGTAGCAATTCATCATTTAGTATACAATGAAAAAAAAATCAAAGGTATTGTAATGCCACTGCAATTTCAGTTTAAAAAATTATTTAAAAAAGATCATTTACTTGAAACTGTGATAGAGTATATGAATCAACTCCAGAAATCCAAAAGATTCACGAATATCATACAAGGTGGATTATGGGAGAATAAGATCAAACTTTACCCAAACAAAATTTTAATTCCATTTTTATTGTACATTGATGATTTTGAAATTAATAACCCTTTTGGATCTCGTTCTAGAATTCACTCAATCTGTAATGTATATTATTCTTTTCCTTGTTTCCCACATGAAAACTCTAAATTGGAGAATATATTTTTCGCCGCATCTTTAAAATGCAAAGATGTAAAATTGTTGTGAATTAATAAATGTTTTGAGATGCTAGTTAGCGAGCTAAGACATTTAGAGGAAATAGGAGTTACAATTAAAACATCAACTGAAAATGTACAAGTTCACTATATAATGGTCTTAGTAGCAGGTGACAATGTGGGTTTGAATTCTTTTTTGAATTTTAGTCATTCGTTTACAGCGCATACTTTCTGTAGATTATGCAAATCCAGTAAGACATGTACTTACAACCAGTCCATTGAAAACGTTGCCTTAATGAGAACAATTACAAATTACCAAGATGATTTAGCTCTTAATTGTGAGTTAACTGGTATTAGAGGAAATTCTATACTAAATGAAATTCCATCATTTCACGTGGTCACAAACTACTATGCAGATGTTATGCATGACGTATTTGAAGTGGTGTGTCATTATAATTTTGCTCACGCATTACTTTATTTTACCAAAGAAGTGAAGTACTTTGATTTAAATACCTTTAACTTTAGAAAAAATCTTTTTGAATATGGACCAACAGAAATTGCTAATGTAGATTACGGTACTATTAAATTGAAACACCTTCAAAATAAGAAATTTAAAATGTCAGCAAGACAGATGATGACATTTTCACTTTATTTTTCAATTATAATTGAAGATTTTGTACCGACGGACGATCCGGTCTGGCAATTTCTTATTAATTTCATCAAAATAATTGATATTTTACTTTGTTTTGAAATTAATGAAACATCTCTCGAACTACTGGAATGTAAAATAAGAAAGCACAATGAAAGTTTTATTAATCTTTTTAAAGATAATTTAAAACCAAAGTATCGTAATTTAGTTCATTACCCAACAATAATACGCCAATCAGGACCATTACAAAACTTGTAGTGTTTCAAGTTTGAATCAAATCATAAACAATTCAAAATATATTCACTCTGTATTACTTCGCGTAAAAACATTTGTCTGACCCTGTCCAAGAAATATGAACTTAAGTTTAGCTACAATCTGGTACAAATGAATGATTCATTTAATTGGTGTCTTATAAATGCCGAATATAAGTGCGATAGCAATTATGTCAATATAATTTCGGAAAAACTTTGTTTCTGAGATTTTACAGTCGATTTAAGTATAAAGGATTTGACTATAAGTGCGGGAATTATGTTTCAGTGTTCAACGTCGATTTTGAGTTTTATTGCATTTTACAAATCTGCCTTAAAGATCAGGAAGTAATATTATTCTGTCAAAAATTAAAGGATGTTAAGTATAAGCAGCACATGGTTGCTTATCAAATAAATGTAAACAATATAGGGTCTTTTTCAGTTATTTCTATCGATGACATTATTGGACCACCTTTAACTCCCATAGAAACAGCGAGAGGAATAACAATGCTAAAGACTAAAGAATTTTTTAAAATGATTTAATGTATAACTGGTTATTTCTGCATAAAACTAATAATATATTATTCAATATAGTCAAATAAACAAAAATGAATTCCTTTCTTGCAACTGGTGAAGATTCACCAGTCAATATTGATTCATATTTGGAAAATTCATTTATGGCGCAGATGCCTACACTAGTTTTACAAAATCAATCAGGAATTGACGGACAAGTTTTAGATATTTCACAAAAAAATGAAGAGTCATATCAACATGATTCTCAAGTTGAACAGCTTCAATCCTTCTTGGCACACTGGAATATGGAACACTTATTTAACCATCTTCTAGGTAAGATGTTTTTGTATTATGAATTATATGTTTAGACTTTTAAGAATAATAATTTTTTAAGTACAAAGATCACTATTATTATACCTACATACCTTCTAATAACAAACTGTATTTTTAGATCAGCAAGTATTTGTTAACGTTTTGCGTGTTATAAAAAGACACCATATTGAAAATTTGTTAAAGAACTTTAATTTGGGAACCCAAATATTATTCGAGCATAACCTAGAAGAATGGAGAGAAGAGATTGGTTTCACATTGCATAAAGAAAAATTAACGTCAGGCATTGCGCAATCAGTTTCTTCTGAATCTCGCTCATCTATTCCAGATACTTTTTCGGCATTATCGCCTACTCCAAGTTGCCCAAGTCAGATGTCAGTAGATCCAGGAAGCAATATCACTGTGAACGCCATCTTAAACGAATCACCTCAGGCTACTTTACTTGTTGAGCATTATCACAAGATGCCAAGATTTCAAAATGACCAACGAACTGCTTTATTGAGAATAATTGCACGATATTTTAAAAGAAAGGATATTGTAATGACTCTAAAAACCAGTTATCGTTTGGAAAGGGAGATTCTTGAAAGATACCCAAGCGAAAAGTTGGTAATGAAAGAACGAAAACCATTTCAGCAAAACAATATAGTGTTATTTGTTTTAGGAGTACTATCGTACTATGAAAGAAAACTATATAATAAGTGGCACAATTCAGTCATATCTTTTAAAAATGCTTTTTCTGGTAAAATGTTCACAAATCTTGTAAAAAGTACAAAAGAAGAACGGCGAATGAAACGTGTTTTTAACAAATAAAATATTGATGTACTTAATATGTACATATTAATGTTGTTATGAATATGTACATAAAAATTAAGTATTCACCATAAATTAACCTTTTTTTTTATTATTGTTATTATTGCTAATACATAAAAATATTTAAAATAAAAGTTGTGTAAACTATATGACTGAATTTTGTTAAAATACATTCAAAAACGCAGTGGCATGTAGATTTCAATGATACAACAAAAAATTTAATTTTCTAAATTTGGTACATTGTATAATATTATTATATTTTTGGAATTCTATTTATTCTCTGTTTTCAAATATATACCATAAATGAAATTTCTTAATAAAGTAATCAAAAAACGGTATACAAGGAAGAAAAAGTGCAAATATTTACTTTGTACACAATAGAAAAAATTTTGACGTTTAATAACTCGAAAACCGTATAAGATACAGGTATCATATGGTATATTTTTGAAATCAGTAAAAGATCATTCCAAAAATTTAATAATATATAAAGTATCCCATTTAAAAATATATATTTTTGTTGCAACCAGTGCAATCTGCATGCCACAATGTTTTTGATGGCATTAACACATGATTCAGTAATAGCCACATCACTTTCATTTAACCCATTTTTTAAAATATACAATTTATAGTGAATTACTTTGTTACAATGCTTTTTCATTGAATACTAAATGTGTATTATTTCAGTTCCCAAAGAAGATGCAGAAGCCAGTGTACGGGCAATAAAATTTGACAACTTGTCTGCGGAACAATTTGACCGTTGTTGGAATGCATGCAGCCAATACCGATTAAACGATATCAACAACCTTAACTCAACCTTTGATATTCTAGAAAAGTGGCCTTCTTATAAAACACCTACTGGATTCAGATTGGTAATTAATTTTTAATGCAATTGTGTTCTAGAGAATCTTAACATAACCTGTTTTTGTTTTTGGTTGCAAATTATGACATAATTACAATAACATGTTTTTCAATATCCTTTATAATTGAAAACAGGTTATAAGTAATTATATAACCTAATGGAAAAACTTTTGAATGTTCCTGTTTAAAACCTAAAGTAGAATCTTTTTGAAATTGTTTTAAGTTAGAAATACTTGTTTCTCATTATAATGCAATTGGAAATACTACTATCAACTAAGTTGGTACGATCATTATCATATAGGGCACTGTTTTTTGTTTAATTTCTAAATATAGAACAAAATTACCAGTTTAAGATTGAGCATCGTCAATAAATCACCCATATAAAATATGAAATTATAGGTCAAAATGCAAGTTACGCCAGCAAAATCATTTAAAATGATTAGAGAAATCGCAATCTAATATATTTATTTTTTGTAAGTAGATATGAATTTCGACATTGCTTTTCAGAATGGCAATGGGCTTATAGAAGGATGGGAACCAGAAGTTTCTAAAATTCTTTCATACTTGAGCAATGTTAAAGATAAACCAATTAGGATGTTATTAGAAAAATTAAAGAACGGAAATTTAGAAGAGAGTGAGTACTGCTTATTTCTATACTGAAAATTAAATTTAATTCATGTTATGAGTTGTCATTCTTCGGTTCTGAAAAGGACCAACGTTGCGTTGGCGACATTTTGACTGAATCACAGTTTCGTCATCTTTAAGTTATAATTTGTATTCTACTTCTTTTCGTATATAACAAGAAGCAAAAGCAGAATACAAACTAATAATTGCTTTTTTGTTTATAATAGAAAGTAAAACTTTTTGTGAAATGAATAACACTTTGGTTATAAATTTAACTTTTCATATTTACTTTTAATTATTTTACAGATGCGCGAGATGCCACACTTTTATGGGCCCTCCATGGTTACTTTGTTCCTACAAGTAAATCCATTAGAAAAGACGGATTTGGTAAAAAGCAAGTTGTACTGTATACTATTCGAGATTCGCAACAGTCGTTCATTTTCATTGGAAAGACTTGTACAAGAGACAGAAGATCACATAAAGTTTTTACATGCAAAAAAGCAATCTATTCAGCCATTTATACTCTGCATAGGTGAAAATTGTACTGATATTAAGGAGATATATGTGTACTTTGATAATATTAGATATAAATTTTTTACTATAATGATATATGTTTAAAAATAATGTTTTTATTTCATTTGGATTTTCTGCCGAAAGCATAATGTTCTGGACTTTTATAGCAGATTATTTTTATAAATTACAGTCAGGGAATTCGTTTACTAAAGTACATGTTATAGTACAATATTTGCTCAAAAATAAATGTCTGTAAGTTTAATTCGTTTATTTATTTAATTTTTGTAGCCATTCCTGTGTTTCTTTTACAAGATTATACTGTTACACTGTGCATTTAAGTAAAATTTCTTAATTGGATGTTTATTTTGTTTCACTATTAAAATGACATTACATTAGTATATCAATTATCCGGACAGTGTCAGTTTTTACCGGTCTTTGTTTATTACAATACGTAAAATTTAAATAATTATGATTTAAACTAATAAGTTATCTAGCATTTTTATTTTCACTCTCATAGCCGACTACTATAATCATCGTAATGATAAATAAGCAATTTTATACTTAAATTTCCATTTAACTAAATTCAATATAATATATTTCGAAAATGAAAAGGATAGATATAGTGATTATTATATAAAAAAAATAGGTACTTTAACTACCTATTTCATGGGTTTATAATTGTGGTATTTAATTTGAAAAAGAAAAAATAAGTTCGACTGTAAATTTTGAACACTATAAATGTTAAGGATTTCATAGTCGGCAATTTTGATGGGTTAAATAGTTGTTACTTAACTTATCTATGTTTTAATTCAAGACTCTTTGGACCGTCATTCTTCTAAGTCATATTGTATAAATAAAAATTGTTTTGGATTATACTGCGCGACATTTTCTAACACTTCTGTATAAAACATTTTTCTGCATCTTATATGTTGAGTTTTGTTTTCTTGCAAGCAAAACTATTTTTTTCTAAAATAATAATATGTACTCAATTAGTATACTTTTAATAGTTTAGAGCAAACAAAGCATAACTAATAAGCACACTAAACATTATATCAAGGTATTGAAATTGCAGTATTTAATGGTTCAGACATTATATTCATGTCAAAAAGTGTGGCGGTAATGTACTGAAGTTATAGAATCATGTACAATATTCATTATAAGAAAGACCTAAAGAATTTCTGCTAATGTTTCTAGTCATAAACTAATGTTTAGACGCATTGCATTAATGAAGAGATGTCTTTAAACAACGAGCGAATGGCATAATTTATACGTCCGAAAAACAATGTTCAAAGGTGGTATACTAATGTATTTGGTCGTTATAATTATGCATCTACTTGATCAAATGATGTAAAGACAAGGTTTGTATCAATGAACCCTAGTAATGAAATAATGTACACCGTTCCTGGTGATAATGTAACTGGTATTTAAATAAAACATTATAAACTTCAATACTCTAGTTATTAATATAACGCTCATAACATAAAGCAATAAACAGATGTACGTTGCTTACATGAACTTGGACGTTGGTTAAAAATTTACGTACAAAATGCATTCTTATAATGTGTTCAGTATTTATTATTACGTACCTTTTTCGTTCTGTGTGATAGTCTGCACTTGGTGATTTTGTAGAAAACAAAAGAGATGCGTTTGGAACAAAACCATCTCTGTTTCCCGCATGCAGCACAATGAATCTAAAATACTACCAAAATAAAGAAGGCTATTTAAAACAAGTAATCAGAAACTAACCGTTTTCCTTTACCAAATGGTTTTTTTCTTAATACTTTGTTTTGTGTTATCAATCCAACTTTTGTTCGCTGAGCCCCGACTGAAAATCCACAATTTGTCTACGAAAACAGGCTCGTACAATTCCCTTTGTGTGTTTAATTCGTATTCTCTCGAGAATTTTACTCGTGCTGCGGAAACATGTTCTAATCCAAATAATTCCCATCAGCTATCGTCATTTTTAAAAGTAAAACCAATGGTAGGTAAAAGCCTTTTCAAACTATTTATACTAAAACTAGATACTCCAGACAAAGCAAGTTCTTGCTGTAAGGCTTTTACTATAACATGGAGCCCTAAAAATTATACATAGGTTATAAAATACATCCCAAATTAATAATATCCTTATTACGTTTAGAATGTATGTCGTATATTTTTCTCTTGACACTTGATTTTAATTTTGTGCATTTTCGATTCATACCACGAGAACCAAGTAACAATTAAAAGCCAGTTTATCTTGGATATTAGTTTTAAACATGTTTTATGGAGATTGTATGAATGCCAAATGTCTTTATGCAGGTTGTTAATTATACCAATTTGTCTTGTAGGTTACTTTATTTTATTAATTAGTTTTGAAAAACTCCTATAGAAAGTAATAAAGTCAAATCAGTTTTTTGCGGATTTTATGTTTAGTTTTAACATTAATCATAATAAAACTATTTGGTTTCAAAGACCTTTATTGCTACGTTTAGGATTTGTAAAGGTTTTATGAAGAGCTATAAAACTTCTTTGGACCATACCTTAAAACAAAAATTCCTACAAGATATTATACTCTTAGGCTGACATTTGTAGATTTGTTAAAATCAATAGTAAGAGTTACATCTTAAGTAGAACCAAATAAAAATAGTTATAGTATTTCTTCGCGATTGAGAATAACCCATATATATTATATTCTCTTACTTTGAATATTTTCAAAACAATACAGGTTTAAAAAGGAATTTTGTCTAGATTAACAAAATCTGTGCACTTTAAAGGGTTGGTAAAGAAGAATTATTTAAAATTAATTAACACCCAACCGAAGCTCAAATAATAAGTAGTGTTGGGGGTGACGTATAAATGATTGAAATCAGGTTTCTGAATTATTTAATGTGAGGCGTTTGTCTAGACAGGACTGGTTTTATAATGGAAATGGATTCAATATCCGTGTCCGATTGATCCTCTATATGTCTTAGTTCCGCTAATGCTTCTTCCCTGGTAGCATACACACTTTTCTCAATGCATAACGTCTGTTCCAATTCTCACCCGGGACAAAATCTTCCTTATTAGACAGTCTGGAAAGTTGACTCTTATTTTTAGGCCACAAAAGTAAATTAGAATTTTCCCATTTGCTGGGAACTATTGTTAAACATTTTTCACCGTTTTCTATTGTTTGCACAATTTTAAACGGCTTGTTTGAAAATTATTTATATTGGACACAATATAAGGTTAGGTTATTACTGGCCTGGCCGGGTAGTGTCTACTCTACAGTAGTTGTGGCCCTATGAATACTGATGCATTTTATAAGTGTAAATGGTGCTGAATAATACCTGTTTAGCCTCACTAGGAGCACCTTATCACCTCCAAGTTTAAATAAGCTGCATATGGATTCTATAAGGCAGAAATGACTCCAACAGAACCTCAAGTGATTCAGTTTTAGCAATAAAAAACTGTTTTGATTTAATGAAGTTCTTATTTCAGCTAAGTGGTTTTAAAATATTTTGTTATGTTGCGCCATTTTAATCTGATAATAAACAACCTATTTCTTAGAAGAAACTCAGATTTCACAAAATTACGAATTAGTTTAAAAAAACCATTAATAGAACCAATATGTTCTTTATGAACATATTCTATTATAGCGCTATATTATCATTAAAAATAGTGTTTCCAAAGTACAACATTATTTGTTTAGTTGTAATAAATATTTTAATATTTATAATTAAAGAGGCGCATTGTTATATTTAGCCATATGTGACCTACATTGCACAATAAAAATTTTCTCGTATTAACTTTCACGTTGATAAATGCAATTTTGATGAACATGAAATAAATATTTTTGTAGTAATATATATATATATATATATATATATATATATATATATATAATAAGACGCCATTAAATATTATTTTGACAAACAAATATTGTGAGATGCATGTATAGTACATCATAAATATATTTTAAAACTGGTTGGCATATTTTTAAAGACTTAATTATTTTGACGACCAACAATTCACTCTATTTAGTTTTATGCAGGTTTTATGGAATGGTTTTGTCCAATGTAGATTCTAAGTCTTAGAATTAAATAAACTGGATTTGTAAATAGTTTTATTACAGGATTAAAAGCATCCTTAAAAGCATCCTAACTGCAACCGAAAGGTTTTAATGTAGTATTATAAAGTAGTCCTGAAGACCTTCTGTAAAGTGGGTCCTTTAACTCTTAAAGCAGGTTTACGGGAATCCTTAGGAAGTTATCTAGCATAAATGGCTTTATTCTAGTATTCAGTAAAGTAGTCTTCAGGAGGTTCTAAAGACTATATTAAGAAATTCTTACTTGAGGATTGCAGTGGTTGATTTTCTTTATGTATTTCAGATACCTTCATCTTAATACTAGTAAGGGTTCGGAGTCCTATACCATAGGCTTCAGCAGTCCGCTAAAACAATCTAATTCAACCATCTTTTCTACTAAAGTTGATCTAGTATTTGTTCTTACCTGCATTGCTGATTCAAATGGAACAAACAAACCTCGATTGTCACGTTCTCTTTCAAAGTAATTTAGGACATCCATAATCGCCAACTGTGTTTGTAATTTTAAATGTTTGTTACGCAGCATTTTTAGTGTCAATATGAAACGGCAATAGTTTTGAAAAAAACTGTTCTACAATTACAATTAAGATAAAAATACAAAACGCTAAATGAATAGAAAAGCTACTCAACCTTCAAAAGCATAAATGAATTTACAAACTTTATGGACCAAAATTAAACATACTTTTACTACTTCTTTATTTTAGATTATGAAGAAACACCGTTTCTATAGCTATCCTGTTCTATGAACGTGAAATTAGTAGACACGAGTAACAAACATTATACTATAGTTGTGTTTTCTATCTAGGTATTGCGATGAGTCACGCGCAAGTTTGTTTGGTTCCAACTATAAATGTTAGATGTAAGTATATACGGATAATTAGATAAGTAAACACCGTGAAAGTGCTTTAAATAAAAATACAGTTTTCAAAATATGTCAATTTTAATTTTTTGCGTGTCCCATATAATGGTGATAACTTGTATGTATATTAACCTGATAGTATAAATATGTAACATATTGTTTTTGCCAACACGTTATCCAGTCTTGCAAATATACTCCATTTTAAATACAACCAAACCAAATATGAAACATTAATTTGAAACTATATTCAAAATATTGCTTACTGCATGACCACCTCTTATAACATACTACCACAAAATTATAACTGCTATAGCAAGACAAAAAATTAGCTATCTTCACACTTCATATGAATAATTTCCAATTTTAGTTAGGTATTTCTTTCAGCCGTGCATCAAACGAATGACGTGTTCAAATAACCGGAAAGCTTAATCACAGACGCCAAGCAACGCGGATCGTCATGCACAAACCGTGACGTAATAGTTTTATGTCTAAAAGCCACTCGTCTCTTACTTTAGTTTCGTAAACATAACCTCTGGAAGTTTTGATTATGCGTATGGCTATTTAATTAAGAATATATAACATATTAAAAACATTCACTTATATTTAAAATATGCTCACTAGTACAAATTCCCACATAATAACATTTATTATTAAGCTAAACAGCTGAGACTGCAATTTTGCCGGTATAAAATCATTTTACAAATTATCTTTTGTTTGGTTTCTTTGTCGCAGGTTTTCAATTTTAAGTGTTGTAAATTGTAGTTGTAAATTAAATAGTTGTCATCCCTTGTCCCGTTATATCCTGTCATAAAGCTCCTTTGTGCCTGTGGAAATTAAGTTGGACTAAAGAGATAGTAATCGACACTTGCTCATAGACATCGAAGAGAAACGTTTGTTGGTTCGGTAAAGTGGGTTAAGTCATTAGTATCTTCGAATGTGATTTTATGGATAAACCCTAAAAAACACAGTGAAAGTGCGTACGTAACACTTCCAATAAGTAGCTATACAGTCCACTTCGTTGAAGAGTAGAAACGACACTTATAGAACAATAGAATACGGCTGAGTAAGTCGATATATAAAATTATGACCCCTCGCTCGTTAAACATTTTTAAAAAGTAATAAACTACATTCCGTCACCAATTACTAAATAAATGCAAAATCTATATTGAGCCCATAGCGTCATTGTAGTTATGAGGAA